>OZ024883.1:11647413-12247413 GCA_964017185.1 Rugalucina vietnamica
AAAGCCAGAATACCCACAGAGGACCTTATCCCAAAGAATAGGCGTTGTAGAAATCAACACTCTTTGGCTTTTCAGATACCTTCAGCTAGCAAAGAAGCGTACAAAAGTAGTTTCTTTCCACAGACTATCAGGGACTGGAATGACCTCCCTGATTCACTTGTCTCCTCTGCTGAAATGTCTGATGACTGTGTGTCCAAGTTCGCTTCACTCGTGCGTTCAAGGGACTAATTTCCCCCCATCCGAACCCCCTGGTGACATAATGTCATTTGGCGTGTCACCAGTAAACTATTCAGATTCAGAACAAGAACAAAAGCAAGCCCGACCAAAATAAATGCAAAATACTGCTTAAGGCAGTATTTATTCTTAATTCCACTTCTAGATACCTCGATGACGTTTTGAACATTGACAACCCTTATTTTGAAGGTATGGTCAATCAAATTTATCCATCTGAACAACAGTTGAACAAAGCGGATACCGAAGCCCGGCGCCTTTTTAGATCTACATCTTTCTGTTGCAAATGGATTTGTTTCTTCTAAAATTTATGATAAGCGCGATGACTTTGATTTTGATATAGTAAATTTTCCGTTTTTGGATGGTGACGTTCCTCGTCGTGCTTCTTATGGTGTATACATTTCGCAACTTATTAGGTTTGCTAGAGTCTGCAATCATGTTACAGACTTCAACGCTCGAAATAAATCTTTACACTGATTTTCAATAAGTAGGTCCAACTGCATAAAACAAATATCCGATTTTCAACTTTTGAGAATATCTTTCTTTTATACATTTTAACTTAGGTCAACCATTCAGAAACTATGTCCTAAAATTCTGAATGCAACACTTTTCTAGATTTTTTGCTATATCCATTCAAATTTTAGTGATAAAATGGCAATTTAGTCCATGGGAAAACCTTCGATACTCCGTACCCTAACTTTTTTGTATTGTATAATTAGATACCATCCTTGAAAATCGGTATTGTCATGGTGGAAAAAATTTGTAAGAACACTGATGAAATCAAACATGATTTGAATTTGTGAATCTTCAAAACATTTACGTATACACAAGGGCCTAAAATCTTCCCCATTTTTGTACACAAATCTTTTGATTTGGCCAACAAATTTGCTTCAACTAAAAGTTTGAATTACAACTGAACGGGGGAGTGTAAAAATAATCATGGCTGAAAAACAAAACAGTTAACCGTTTCATATCAAGTGCCGGTATCACTTTGAGTTGTGTTTAATTATCATCTCCACGAATCTTAGTTTATCCCAACGCTGCTAAATATAACGAAGATTTTGGTAGATTTTGAGGGATCCTCGTACTAACCAAACACAAAGTAATGTTAGTTACAGCACTTAAATTTGAATAAGAGTGCTTCAAAATATAAACGAACACAAAACAAAGAGAAAATATATATCATGTGGATCCTAGTTTGACCATTTCGTTTTCGTAACGAATGTTTATAACGAAGGTTTAATGATCATACTATGCCTGTTACAGTTCAGTTAAAAGTAGGCGGTTGCAAGCCAATTTAAAACATAATACACACACGCCCGTCTTCTTGATTTGTGGCAAAATGTTAAATCATCTAGAACAATGTAAGAGATACTTAACATGCCTGAAATATGGTAACGAAGATTTTATCTTTTCAATTTTATCTATTGTCTTTGTTATGGATATCATGTGCTATGTCTGGGTTCATAATTCACTGAAAGTATGCAGAAATGTTCCATACACACTCTCGTGCTAGATTAAGTACTAATTTAGTACAACGTTGCATTTTACAGAACTGCTTGTTACAAATGTAGCAGATCCCATGTATATTTCGATACATGTGCGCCCATACGCCATTGAACTTAAAAATAATGCAAATAAAAGCCTTCAATAAATTTGTTGTATGATATGATTTATATATTTTAATTTATGGTGACAATATAAACACCTTCAGAAGCCAAAAGCCCAAAATACTGATGTTAAAACTTTCGTTACCGACCAGTAACGAAGGTTTGCTGAAGTTAATGTGCTTTAGTATACCATTGGAGGGAAATGATGCACGCCCTATGTTTTGCATCTCACTGAAAAATGTCCTTTGCTACATATAGATAGAAAAAATATCCAGGATCGATACTCTACTTCTTGACTGCTCTATTTCTAACAATAACACTATTTTACCTACTTTTCCTCAAAGGGGAAACCCAAATCTGTTGCTATGTCTACTTTCACTGGTCTCTTTGTCACGTTTTCTAGTCGGCAGGGGTAGGTACTTTCACATAATGGCTAATATTGAGATATATGAAGATCTATTTCAAATATAATCCCGATTTATCGTATGTCATGGCATATTTCGGTAACGAAAGCTTAAATCTCGAAGGTTTAAAACCACCTTTGAAATACATGTAACTGATTGTTTTACAAACTA
Source organism: Rugalucina vietnamica (assembly GCA_964017185.1). Taxonomy (NCBI): domain Eukaryota; kingdom Metazoa; phylum Mollusca; class Bivalvia; order Lucinida; family Lucinidae; genus Rugalucina; species Rugalucina vietnamica. Next base: position 11,649,830 of record OZ024883.1, read on the forward strand.
TGCTGTCAGTGTCTGGCTTAAAAATACTGTAATAGCATGTACAAAGACAGTATGCATGTTATAAACAACCTGTGGACCTTACCTAGCTCTATGCTTGTAGTCACGAAAGTTTTATCTATTTACTTTTGAAACATAGTTGGTTATTTCCAGCAGAAGCTAACACGTAGACAATGCCTTTATATGGAAAATATGTCAATATGGCAACGTGGTCTAGTTTAGTGGTCACTTTGAAGTTACAAAGGTTGTTTGACACGTATTATAAATGTCTGTCACAGTATGTTGCATATAGCAATCACGCAGGTTTTATACAAAACTCATTTTCCGGCGACATGTAAAAAGGTGAATGACTACCATTGCATTGTTTTCACACAAACATAACAAATATATAATTCATTAACTAGAATACTCAGCTGATATTTTAAACATATAAAAGTGTATATAAACTTCCATTTACTAGAAGCTTTTTAACAGATATGTTTTGAGTTTTGTTTTGGCGACAGTAACGAAGGTTTAAATATCGACACATTTTGATATGTAAAAACAACAAATTAGCAGACAGTTACCCCATTTTTTCTGTGTTTTTATACTATAACCTTTGCCAAATTATAGGACATTAAGATCGGCCATCTTAGCTATGTTGTGTCAGAAAATACCAAGAACCTTAGTTGGACCTACTTATTGAAAATCAGTGTTTAACGGCCAAACTTCTCCAACAGGGCTATCGGTATCATAAACTTCGAAAAACCTTTTCTAAATTTAATCGTAGACACTATGAATTGATTTCCAAATATAATGTTGGGTTAAAGATGCTTTTAAGTGAGGGTCTTTCGGAACCAGAATTTTATGGTGACTTGGTTTACAAATTTAAGAAACTTATAGGAAATAATGATTTTTCTTTTCAGTTTAGAAAAATCATAACACGTTACAACTTGAATGTTATGCGACAGTCTGCATGCTTAGTTTTTAACCCAATCACGGTTGATAACTATGCTGCCTTCTTTAATTGCACGCCGGTGGGTCGGGCGTCAGACTCTATGATGGCCCCGACTTAAAGCTATTCATTTTAGTTGGTTGTGGCCGGAGCTTCTTGTCTGTTGCTTGGCCCACCGGGGTCCAACTGATGTTTTTCTTGAGCTCCGGAGTTAGTAAGTTATTTGGCGCCCAGGGATCTCCATCGTCGGGCAGCTTACTGAATCTGTGTCCTGGTTTTTGATTCATCAGGATGTTTATCATGATTTATTTGTTTGTTCTTGATTATTCATTTACTAGTTAGAGATTCACCACGAGGACCGAAGAACTAACTAAATGTTATGAACCACTGCAGAAGCTGAGGGTGAGGTTACGGCCGTGTAAAATCGATTTAAACCCGCCAGTAACCCTGTTACTGATCGTTCCAAGTCGATACTTCTGTGGTGGTTCTTTTTGTTTTATGTCTTGGTATTTAAAATATTTTTGTGCTGTTGGCGCCTTATGTATGTTTGCATAATTTTAGTTAAGGTAACTGAGTGGCCACCTATTGGGAAAATAGCTGCTCATTCGGCTTACGTAATGTTTTCATAGTATATGTACCTGATTGTTAGTTTGGTTTTTTCCCACCTCGGTTTTTGGAGTGGGAGTCTTTTTCTGATTGCGCCTTTTCCTGATCTTTGCCTACTTGTACTTTTTTCTGTACGTCTTTGTCTTATAGCAGTCGAAATTCCACAGCTTTCTAAAACATCATATAATTTCAAAGATAAGTCTTTAAAGCTGCTCATCTCTTCACTGCTTGGTACTATTTCTCGAGCTGAAAGTAGAGTCAGTAGGATCAGCATTTTATCATGTATTAGTTATTGAAAATCTCTGCATGAATCTGATTCTATTTTCAGTCAATGTCCATATATGGTCATATATTGTCTTATATATATGTATATACAAAAATCATGCTACTGTCCTAACACCATCTTTCAGAAACTGTCCTCTTCAAAATTACAACTCAAACCAACAAACACCTTCTTAAATACTTCATTAACTTAGGATTGTGATAAACAAATAAATAAACTGATTACTTACAAAAGCCTGCTGCCATAGCAAATGTGCAAGAAGACTGTAGGGATACAATATGGGTTACATTTTTCAATTCCTTTTCTACAAACTCAAATATAATATAACTACAAATTAAATGTTTTGTCTTTTGAAAGAAGAGCAATAACATTCAAATCAGATAACATTTGAGCCGCCTTTTGGAAAAATCAACAATGTTGTTTCTGAACAGGTCCGTCACAAACCGACCTGTACAAGCACAGAAAACAGCTAGAAGCTTGAAATTTCAGATTTAAGAAGAAGAGGGATTGTACTTTCCTAGTAGCGAAAACAAAGGCGCTGATCAGCTTCACGGTTACCATGATCTGCGTCTTTGTTTTTGCCTATGCAAAGTGTTGGTTTTCTCATGAGGCGGCTCATTTTATCAATATTTGAATTGCTATCCACAGGCCAAAATCTAAATTGAGACTGATTATCAAAATGTAAATACACCACAAGCCACATCATAAGAAAACCAACAATGTGGTTTCTGAACAGGTCCGACACAAACTGAGCTGTACAAGCGCAGATGGCTAGAGGCTGGAAATTTTAGATTTAGAAAGTAGAGGAATTGTACTATCCGTGTAGAGAAAACAAAAAGCTGATCATTTGTGCCTTAGTTTTTTGCATATGCAAAATGTTGGTTGCTCATGACAAGGCATTATTATCAACATGTCATTTATCCTACTCTTGAATGTGAAATGTCATTTATAAGCAGAGTATTTCATGCTCAGCGAAACGTGCAAAAAAAATCATTACTGAAAAGCCATTTTTCCAATACTGAAAACTAGGGTACATTGGGGGAAAACCTCTCTCTCTCTCTCTCTCTCTCTCTCTCTCATTCAAAAAAAATAAAACCAATGTCCCACTTTGTATATCCTTAATAAGTGTTGGTGAGGGACATAAAACATAAAGCCCAAAAATAACTACCAAAATGTCAAGCTTCTAGATAATGTATCTTCTGTGGTTGTACAGGCTGGATTATATCTGAGCTGGTCATGGTTCTCAATGAAATCACCTGGCCCCGAGGTTATGAAACTTTTTTCATGCTCAACTCAACTGAGATTGAAATTCCAATTCCTCATAAATACTGAAATAGATCAAATATATTGAAATTGAAGGTTTAGAACTCCAAAGCCTGTAATTTATCCTGCTAATAATGTTAAAATGCCAACAATTTTGAGCAGGATAAATTTTAGTCTCAGCTGAGCTGAGCATGAAAAAAGTTTTATAACCTTGTGACCTGGTTTTTCACCCGAGACAAACAGTATTCAGACTACATGCATTTATAAAGAATTCTAAATAACCTTAGAAGAATTGAAATGGGGGCCAAACTAAAACAACACAGTTTTCTTGTTTTCATGTTTGATTTGTTAATGAAAATGCAAGTTAAATTTTGACAGTTAGACTGTCACATGTACAAACAAATTCTTCATAATACAGCTCAACCTCATTTTAACACTTATGTATGGGGTGCATAGAAGCAAACCTCATTATAACACCTATCTTTGGGGTGCATAGAAGCAAACCATGTTTTAAGAGAAACCATGTTATAAGGAATTAAATACCATAGGCATAGAGTACAATAATCAATTTGGGAGCCATGGTATAGCTGTAACCCATAATAGAACGTTGTTTAATGAGGTTGAGCTGCTAACATAAGAGCCGCCTCGTGGGAAAACCAACAATCTGCATAGGCGAAAACAAAGACGCAGATCAGCTTCGCGGTTACTGCGAAGCTGATCTGCGTCTTTGTTTTCGCTTATTAAAAGAGAAAATAATTAGTTTTGTAATATAACATTACCAAAACTTGCCCATGCAATACACAGAGATTTTTTGAGCTTTAAAAATTTTTAAATTTTTAAAATTTTAAAATTTCAGCTCAAAAATTTTGATTTTTTTTTCTTTTTTTTTTTTGCTCAAAACATATACTGTGGGTACACATTAAAACCGCATCTCCTAGGCCCTTCTTATGAGTACCCACAATCTATGTTTTAGTGCACAACTAAGAAAAATAGGTATACCCCTGCATACCCTAGTTTTGCTATAAGTGGGGTTCAAAGGGGTATACATTACACCAACATGTTTCCGTGATGATAAGCACCTTTGCATAACATAAAATGACTGCAAAATGAATTAGGAAACTACACTAACTAAGCAGCGAAGCGAGAAAACCGGATTTTTGCCAAGGCGAAAAGGACGGCGCAGATCAGCTATGCAGTAACTGCACAGCTGATCAGAGCCTTTGTTTTCGCTACAAGGATAGAGCAATTCCTCTTCTACTTAAATCCAAAATTTCAAGCTTCTAACTATTTTCAGTGATTGCACAGGCCGGTTTGCAACGGACCTGGTCAGAAACCCCGAGGACCTGTTTTCTCACATTGCTACTCAACTAAGACTAACATTGTACCTCTAGGCAGTGCACGTCATTTCGTCGAATGACATTTGGTCGAATGTAACGTTACGTCGAATATAACAGCTGGTCGAAAAAATTATAGAACTACGATGTTATATTCGACCAATCGTTACATTAGACCAAATGGTTTTCGACGAAATGTCATGGAAGCACCTCTAGGCTGTACTGAAAGAGTGTATAGTGCAATTTCTTTGACAGTGCAGTTTAAACTCTGACATATACTAGTGCATTTGCTATGGGAAGTTCAGAGGAAAACCGGCATGGTCAAAGAAATCACACTATATACATGTACTTAAACAAGAGCATAAAAATATTGTCAAATGCATATGACAAAGGTTGACAAAGATAGACAGACAAACACAAACAAATTTACATTTCTATTATACATCTTTCAAGTATATACAAGCCATAGAAACCGGGAATGCATGTGAGCTGCGTCATGAGAAAAACAGATTTTTGCATATGTGAAAACAAAGGCGCAGATCAGCTTCGCAGTTACTGCGAAGCTGATCAGCGACTTTTGTTTTCGCTACATGGATAGTATGATATCCTCTACTTTCTAAAACCAAAATTTTCAGCCTCTAACCATCTTCTGTGCTTTCACAGCAGTTCAGAAACCACACAGTTGGTTTTCTCATAATGCGGCTAATTTTATCAAATACATGTGACAAAGATTGACAAAGATAGACAAACAAACACAAACAATTTTAAAGTTCTACTATACATTTTTCAAGTATTTACATGCCATAGAAACCGAGAATACATGTGAGCCGCATCATAAGAAAACCAGATTTTTGCCTATGTGAAAACAAAGACACAGATCAGCTGTGCAGTGAATGCACAGCTGATCAGCATCTTTGTTTTCACTATACAGATAGTACAATAACTCTACTTTTAAAATCCAAAATTTGAGACTTTTAGCCACCTTCTGTGGCTGCACAGGCCAGTTTGTGTCAGACCCCATCGGAAAACCCAAAGATGGGTTTTCTCTCGTTGCGGCTCATCACACAATACAAATACAATGAGTTGACAAAGCATCATAAACAAAGCATCATTTTATGATGCTGCATTGAAGCATTAACATCTTTCACCGTCCATAACAACTACATTGTTCATCAACCATAACAATGAAAAAAGAATCAACAATGTCACATTTTCTTTCTGTACCATATGACTTAAATGGGTCCATACATAAATATTTCAATTTAAGTGATATAGAACTAAAAAATTAAAAAAAAAAAAAAAAAAAAAAATCACTCAAGATTATGGATGTTTACTTGTATATTTAGCAATCTACCGCCAAAATTCATGAGAAAACTTGCTTTCAAATTAGTAACTCTTAACAACAAAATATCCTTCCTTATATTTTTATCATTTTTCTAGAAATGCTATTTTTTCATTTTTTGTTTTCTTACTTTTTGTCAAATATTTGACAAACTATAATCATGACTGAGCCTGTGCATGAGAAAACCAACAATTTGCATATGCGAAAACAAAGACGCAGATCAGCTGTGCAGTAACTGCACAGCTGATCAGCACCTTTGTTTTCACCACACGGATAGCACAATTCCTCTTCTACTTATATCCAAAGTTACAAGAGTCTAGCTTTATTCTGTGACTGTACAGCCTGGTTTGTGTCGGACCTGTTCGGAAACCCAAATTGTTGGTTTTCTCATGCACTGGCTCATGTTTTAACTCTTCAAAAGCCTTAACTACATCATGCAAACAATATAATAATCAATTAAGCCTGTCAAAGGTTTACAGCAAACATGAAACTGCAATAGCTCTTTAGACTTGCAAACTATGTAATTCTCTGTCTATATTTGTAATTTTTACTCCCCTAAAGCAGGAGCATGAAAACATGCACACATTCGAAAATAAAATTCTCAACATAACAACATCAATGAAAAAGTGAATATGATTTTTTCCGAATATCACTTATATCACATACAGTTAAGCAATATCAACCACTAACGTTTGAGCCGCGTCATGAGAAAACCAAAGGCGCTGATCAGCTTCGCGGTAACCACGAAGCTGATCTGATTCTTTGTTTTTGCCTATGCAAATTGTTGGTTTTCTCATGATGTGGCTCATTTGTTCGGTAAAGTAAAATCTTGCATCCATGAAAGACTATTTGCATTAAAATCAATGTATAACAAGCTTAAAATGACAAAATGAAATGGTTTAGCAGAAATGACAGATTTTTGATGACTACTGTATTTTTATCATTGCTGCATAATCAACAGCTAAGGTTATGCCAGAACAGCAGTTGGTTTTACCAACCACACTGTGCCGGTGGTTTAAAGTGACAGATTACCAGTATTAAGTGCATATTTGTTTCACAATTAACTGGTATTCTTGAATCAGCTGCACAGGAGGAATGGTTGTAGTAATTTATCTATCCTGACACCACCTGTTTATCTCAGATGGAGACCAAGAAAACAACAAACAACATTGAAGGATTATATTGTCTATAGTTGTCAAAAGAATGTTTAAGATATTTTTTAAGCTTTCTTGAGTTAACACTTCAAAAGTGTCTCCATTAAATTATCACCAAAAACCTATCATATCTGTTGCCATGGCAATGTCCTATGAAGCATGTATGTTATACACCTAGTGGGTTTTGCTGTATTGGTCCTCCATGTTCTACAACTTCCTTTGAAACTGTTGAGAGCTGGTTGAACATTTTTACCGACGATGAGTCTCTTGCTACACTGAGATTGTCTTTCACTCGCTTGGTAGCCTGTACGAAGAAAAAAAAAACAACGTAAAGTAAGTTCATAAAGAGCAAATATGCATCATGTCTTGTAATTTGAGCCGTCTAGTGAGAAAACCAACAATGAAGTTTCCGTATAGGTCTGACACAAACCGAGCTGTACAAGTACAGAAGATGGTTAGAGGCTGGAAATTTTGGGTTTAGAAAGTAGAGGAATTGTACTATCCCTGTAGCGAAATCAAAGGCGCTGATCAGCTTCGCAGTTACTGCGAAGCTGATCTGCACCTTTGTTTTCGCATATGCAGATTGTTGGTTTTCCCATGAGGTGGCTAATTTCTTATCCTGTATTGCTACATCTGAATCTCATTATTACACGGCTCATTACAACACATTTGCAGTATAAAATGTCCATGTCACAGCTCCCAAATGGCTCTTTTTGTATAGTACCTGCGGTAAACAACCTCAATATAACACAGTTTGTCATACTACATGGTCTGATTCTGCAGACCCCTAGGGTAGCATTATGAGATAGAAGTGTACAAGATCGGGTCAGATAATGAAAAGTATTTTAAATCTACATGCAGTCTTGTTGGCAATAGTACATTAACTTTCCCAATTTGCAGCCTTATGGTGAAAGAAGCACTATCAGTTAATTTGTGCTCCATTTTCTGTTCAATAGCAAGAATAGCACAAAATAAGATTTCTACCACTAACCAACTTCAAACTGATTAATACAAATTGGCAGAGGACTTGACACATTGTAGATTCTACACACACTGAGCTAAGATTCTGTTCTATGGCTCTTGATTCAAGGCCCAAAGTCTACTTCAAATCATTTGTTTTATTCAGATTTATGTCCGTTTCAAGATTATTTCAGCTCTCGAACACACACCAGACGTAGAAAATTATTTTCAAGCACATTACCTGTTGACAGAAGACTTGACACATTGTAGATTCTACACTTCCTGAACTAAGATTCTGTTCCATGGCTCTTGATGCTCGAGACAGGACAGACACCATACCATATATATCTATAGCTGCATCTGCTACTCTGTTTAGCAAGAATTGCTCATCTGTAAAAGAAATATACATCAGGAAAATATGCCTGTGACATGGATACCCCCTTAAACCCCACTTTTATATAGAAAAACTGGAGTTTGCAGGAGTATACATATTTTTGCTCCAAAACATGGAATGTGGGTACTAGTTAGAACCGCCTCGCTCAGGCGGTTCTAACGTGTACCACAATCTATGTATTGAGCAAAAATAAGAAAAATATCATTTTTTTTCTCCCAAAAATTTTCAATTTTTACAACTTGGGAAAAATCTGAGTATTACATGGGTGTGTTTTCGTAATAGATGATTTACACCTCAATGTTTTGAGTCTATTGATGTTAACATCAAGACTGTATGTAGTACAAGCCTATAAATTGAGAGAAAAGTAAGCATTGATCAGGAGCTGTTGTAATGAGAACCAAACCCAGGTGGGAAAGAGAATATACGGAAGCTGAATGAGCTTTTAACAAAAATGAGTGTGTAAATTATTCTGGGTTATAGGTTCTTGGTTCGATACATATGCTCACCGGCAAAAGTTTAGTCAGTGAAAATACATGTAAAATCCCATTGGGACAGTTTAAATTGCTATAGCTTCAAACCCCCTCGAAAACTGTGAATAAAAACGAACATTTCCAACAAAAACGATTGAAATATCGCATGTGGTTTTGCCACAGTGCATTCATCAATTTTCGTTCTTGTTTTAAATGGAAGGGAGATAATCTAAAAATAATAAAAGCTATTGTTGTACAATATGCTTGACTTTAATTTTGAACGAATGTAGTGTGGAGGTTGGGTTGGTATTTAATGTGATTCCGGTTTTTATTCATTCTGTTCGTTTTTCAGAATTTAGATCGGACAGCCATATATACTACCAAACAAGTGCAGCCTTTTAATCAGTGCGCTTACGCAAGTCCGTTGTTGTTCCGGTCTTGCGGATATTGTCAGCGGCAATTTGAAATCAACCCAACCTCCACTACCCCCTTTTTTCTATACTATGATACTGCCAAACTTTGTTCACTCGTTTCAGACAATTAATGCCATCTTGATGTTCACTTGCCATATACGATTTATTGCTGAATGGGCCGTCCGGGGATATATGGACAGTTTTTCTACCACGGGACTCAGCCTGACACTGTAAAATGGTGGTTGCGTTACCATTACCAATGACTTACTCTGGCATATATGTCATCGGGTATGTACTAGACGTTTCTATTCAGGGATTCGGACATAGGATAAATATATGATCATGACGTATGGAGGAACACTTATACCTATAGAGGAACATTTATCGTGTGTGTTGGTTCAATGTACCAGACGTTTCTATTCAGGGATTCGGACATAGGGATAAATATATGTGATCATGACGTATGGAGGAACATTTATACTTATGGAGGAACATTTATCGTGTGTGTTGGTTCAATGGCAAGTCATCTTGTGTGTCGCGTAGCTTCTGACACAATTGCTGGCCCTGTTTGTGAGCTGCATTTTTCTGGTGGTCGAGCAGCATTATTGCAGCTGCTATACGGTGTAGTGTGGATGTCTTGGGGGTGGGAGTCGATCTGGTCCTGCTTTCGGATAGGACAAATTCTTCATCCGCTTGACCGGGTCTTTTCCCGCCCTCTGGTTGTCCACAACCGGCACATCCTTTTCTTTACGGTATCACTGGGTAATAGAGCGCACTAGACTAGTGTCTATATTCTAAGCTGCTATTTTTCTGAGGTTTCTTATCGCTACAGAGTTTTGGCTGTGTTGTTTTCGATGGGGAGACTCAGAAATTTTGCAGTTTGGAGAGTAACTTAGCCTCTGTGTTTGGATGGCAGTTTCCTTTGTTGCTGTCTAAACTGATGCGCCTAGGGACACCATGCTAATTATCGAATCTCTGCTTTCAGGACCTGTATCATTCTTTTTTCATAACCATTTTATTTTGCATTAGTTACTTTTATCAGACATGTTGCCTTCTGTTTATGCTAAACGAATCATTTGCAAGTCCTATATTAGACAATTCATTAGGGAACATCAGCAGTGATTACTGATCATGTATACCAAGACTGAATTTGATGAAAGTTATTAACAAAGCAGACCAAATTCATTGGCCAAAAGCTATGAAATTGATTAAGGGCAAATTGCCATACATATGTGTACTATATATTAGCCGCTGCAATTTGGATATTATTTCAGCTATGTAATGGGGCGTCATTGCCGCGATATTTTTGGCCACAGGCCGGAGAAAGTAGCTGTAGTGCTACAACTTTTAGGCCCTGTAGGATACTAGGACTTGCTGGTCTGCATATTTTGAAGCAGTCAATTTTTTCTGCTCTACAGTCAGCGGAATTCTTGCGCTCAGGAGATAATATTATAAAGATAAACCGAAGTCATTTTCACAGAATGAATCAAAATATTCATAGTCATAAAGCATAATATCAGAGTAATTGAATGAAACAGACTGGCAAATGTCTCTATCTTCAGTATGGTTGAAATTTATCTTGAACGCATTGATTCCGTACAGTAACAGTTTCGGCTACCTGTGAAAATAGATTGGGTTTTGCAGTTTTTTGCTTCTCGACTACACAGACACTGTGGGCGAACAGGCGGGGCAAGCTATTGTGACCTTGTGGGCCAATTATACATATATATTGTTTTTTTCATGTTATGTGAAATAATTGATAACAAATATAAAAGTTAAACTTTTTATTCTTTGTTTATTACATTCATTTCATAAATTAATAAATATTTTTTGTCACTGGCAACCATTTCTTTCAGAAAGCGCTATTAATCAAAGCATTGATTTGATCATTTATCTAGTAATTACAAAAATGATGCTTTACGAAAAAGGCCAAAAACTCTGTTGACATTGACAACTGGTGGAGTTTCTTTACGGAACTAGAAAGAGACTGACTTCGCAAATTTCAAAAAGGGGAACATCAACGGTAAGCGGCTGGGCATTATAGTAATCGGGCTGGTCAAAGTCACTGACTAAACTTTTTCCTCTGAGTATATGTCGTGAAATGTCTTTGAGCATGAAAAACACCCAGGAAGTGTTAGTTCTGCCCCGACATGACTGAAAAATTGTTGACTGCCAAATTAGACAAAAACCAAACTAAACTGACTTACTGATAATTTTCTTCCCATGTTTTATAAGAAGTGATTCTACTGTTCCTCCGAAGTCTGATATGGCTTGTGTAGTCTGAAATGATTTAAATAAAATCATCGATTTAAACTATTAATCTCAAAGCAGATCTTTGCCCAGGATAAATGTTTATTATTGTGACCAAAGTTCACCCAAAATGCCAAAACAGTGATTAGAGAAAGTTTTCTAAAACTGTTGATTCAAACTGAAACTTTTTAGGGATCTAATAATAATAACAGAATTCACTGTTTTTCAATGTTTTTTTTTTAAAGGTTTCAGCCAACTAATGGCCTTTTTCAAGAATATAGTCACATATATCTTCACATTTTGAGAAGACATATAATTTCACATTGAGAAAGTTGGCCACCTCCAAGAACATGTGTAATGTAATTCAATGCTTTTGCAATTTACATTATGCTTTCAACTGGTAATGTAAGCTATGACCTTTAATATCTTGTTTGTTTAAAGTAAACCATAAAAGAAAGCAATGATGTTGTAAAGACTGTCTTTTATTCCACGCGAAAAATAGATTTAACTTGTAACAAAACACAGTACAGAAAATATCTGAATCTATCTTTACCTGGGTAGCAGCGTTGTTGAGATCACCATGTACATATTTTGTAAGTGACTCGCCCGAGGTCACACCTAGACTTCTGAAAACAGCAAAAATGACATTTTTATTTTCAGGATATGTTGGAATCAAAAAGGTGCTTGGAAAGTGAATAATGGCAATCTGTAATCCCCCCCCCCATATGTCAAATTGTTTTGTCATGGGGGATTTATTGGATAAAAAAACTTTGATGCTCCAATCTGCAGGGCATGAAAATCAATCCTTTTTATAAATGTTGGTATTTTTAACATCTATAAGCACAATAAATGACTGTCTAGAAAAACCTCAATGTTCTATACATTTGTCATTCAGTATGAGCAAATTAAGCTTTGGCTTCTAAAACATCAGTAAATAATTTCATCACAACAATTTCATCACACTTGCACCCACATAACTACAAAGTCCTGTGGCGATGGGCGAGTGGCGAAGCAGCAGGTGTAGGACACACTGGGAGCTGTAGTTGCAGACCTGCACACAGGCGGCTCAGTTCTAATGGTCGTTTTCTGTGAGGAGAAGCAGTAAGCAGAATTCGGCAGTCGGCTGAGCGACTGAGCAGACCTATTTAGGACCGCACTGCTCACCCCCGTAGCATGGGGAAGGGGCTAGAAAAGGTGCCCTAAACAATTGCCTGCTTCAAACCCCCTGGCTGGTTAACCGCGATCAGCGGGGATCCCCTTAAGCGGTCGAAATACAAAGAAAAAAGCTAGAGTAATCCCCTTACGGATTGGCGCATGGAATGTGCGTACTTTAATGGACAATGCTGGGTCAGATAGACCACAGCGTAGAACGGCCCTTGTGGGCAGAGAACTTGGGAGGTATGATATACAGATAGCTGCATTGAGTGAGACTCGGTTCGCAGATGTTGGGGAGATCAAAGAAGTTGGTGCTGGATACACCTTCTTCTGGAGTGGACGCAAAAGTGAAGAGAGGCGTGAAGCAGGAGTTGGCTTTGCCATCAAAACAGAACTTGTTGGTAAGCTGTCAGGATTGCCAAAAGGCATTAATGACCGTCTAATGACATTGAGACTTCCTCTGTCAGGCAATAAACATGCAACTATTGTCAGTGCTTATGCACCCACAATGACCAATCCAGATGAGGTCAAGGACAAGTTCTATGATGACCTAGACAATGTTATTTCTGCAACACCCCGCACAGACAAGCTTATCCTTCTTGGCGACTTTAATGCCAGAGTGGGTACAGACCACCAGACCTGGGAAGGAGTTATAGGTCCAGAAGGGGTTGGAAAGTGCAACAGCAATGGTCTCTTGCTTCTCAGGAAGTGTGCTGAACATGACCTTCTAATCACCAACACAGTCTTCCGTCTACCTAATAGGAACAAAACATCCTGGATGCATCCCCGTTCCAAACACTGGCATCTCATAGACTATGTCATAGTGCGGAGAACAGACAGGCAGGATGTTAAAGTGACAAAGAGTATGTGTGGTGCAGACTGCTGGACAGATCATAGACTGGTTGTCAGCAAACTCAACCTAAGAATACAGCCTGCGAGGCGACCTCAAGGCAAGAAAGCTCCTAAGAGACTGGATGTCTCAAAGCTGAATAAAGACAGCATGAGACAAGATTTCTTAACAGACATTTGCAACCAACTGGATGCAATGAATCTCAGTTCAGAGGACCCCGAAGAAAACTGGACAGTTTTCCATAAAACAGTTCTTTCTTCAGCTGCAAGCACCTTAGGCCATCCATCTCGCAAACATCAAGACTGGTTTGATGAGAATGATGACGAAATTCAGAGGCTTCTTGAAGAAAAGCACCGATTGCACAAGGCACATCAAGATGATACTAGCTCAGTATCAAAGAAAGCAGCCTACAGCAACATTTGTAAGACAGTTCAGACCAAGCTTAGGGACATGCAAGATTCCTGGCTGAGGAAGAAAACAGAAGAAATTCAGTCTTTTGCGAATAGAAAGGACATGAAGAAATTTCATGATGCACTGAAAACCATTTATGGTCCAAAGAGTTCTGGAGCCACCACATTGCTCAGTGCAGATGGAAACACTCTTCTCACAGATAAAGAAGCTATCTTGGAAAGGTGGGCAGAACACTTCAATAGTGTGCTTAATCGACCATCAAGCATCAATGAGGATGCAATCGACAGACTTCCACAGATAGAGTGCAATGTTCTGTTAGATGAATTTCCTACCGTTACGGAAACAAGAAAAGCAGTTCAACAACTATCATCTGGCAAAGCCCCAGGTGCAGATGCAATTCCTGCCGAAGTTTACAAGGCTGGGGGGCTACTAATGGCAGAGAAACTGACAGAGTTGTTTCACTGTATGTGGAGAAAGGAGGCTATCCCACAAGAATTTAAGGATGCATCCATAATCCACCTATACAAGCGGAAAGGAAATCCTCAAGTCTGTGACAATCACAGAGGCATCTCCCTCCTATCAATTGCTGGGAAGATACTTGCAAAAATTCTGTTGAATCGTCTGAATGTTCATCTTGATCAGACGGGACTTATCCCAGAAAGTCAATGTGGATTCAGAAAAGACAGAGGGACAATAGACATGATCTTCACAGCAAGACAGCTTCAGGAGAAATGCCAAGAACAGAATGTAGATCTATACATGACGTTTGTTGACCTCACCAAAGCTTTTGACACTGTTAGTCGTGATGGACTCTGGAAAATCATGGCCAAGTTTGGCTGTCCACCCAGATTCATAGCAATGGTGCGGCAGTTTCATGATGGCATGCAGGCACGTGTGCAAAATGATGGAGAGTTCTCTGAACCATTTGAAGTAACAAATGGGGTCAAACAAGGCTGTGTTCTGGCACCAACACTGTTCAGCATGATGTTTTCTGCCATGCTTATGGATGCTTTTCAGGACAGTGACACTGGTTTTCCAATCAGGTACCGTTTTGATGGCAACATATTCAACCTCAGAAGGTTGCAAGCCAAAACTAAGGTCCAGACTGATGTGCTAGATGAGCTCCTCTATGCAGATGATATGGATAAGAATGCCAACACAGAGGCAAAAATGCAAAGAGCCATGGATCAAGTCTCACAGTCATGTGATAACTATGATCTCACAATCAGCACAAAAAAGACAGAGGTTGTACACCAACCAGCGCCCGGAAAGCCATATAATGAACCAACCATCACTGTGAATGGGCAAAAACTGAAAGTTGTTGACAAGTTCACCTACCTGGGAAGCACACTCTCCAGAGCAGTGCATATTGATGATGAGATCACTGCCAGAATTGCAAAGGCTAGTGTGGCATTCGGACGACTCCGTGCAAATGTCTGGGAGCGAAATGGAATCAAGCTTGACACCAAGCTGAAAGTCTACAAGGCTGTGGTACTGCCAACCCTCTTGTATGCATGTGAGACCTGGACAGTATACCAACGCCATGCTAAGAGACTTAACCATTTCCACTTAAGCTGTTTGAGAAAGTTGTTAAAAATCAAGTGGCAGGACAAGATTCCAGACACAGAGGTCCTGACGAAAGCAGGGATGCAAAGCATGCATACAGTCTTAAAGCTAGCACAGCTAAGATGGACTGGCCATGTTATAAGAATGCCTGATGCGCGACTTCCAAAGAAAGTTTTCTATGGAGAACTACAGGAGGGAAAGCGCTCTCAAGGTGGCCAGAAGAAACGCTACAAAGACACCCTCAAAGCCTCTCTGAAGGATTTCGAAATACCAATGGGGTCCTGGGAACAGACTGCACAGGAGCGATCAAAGTGGCGAGGTCTCATCAACAAAGGGGCAGCTCTTTATGAAAAGAAGAGAATCTGTGAAGCTGAAAGAAAGCGAAGAGAGCGCAAAGCCAAAACAAATGTGCCACCATCAGACTCTATGACATTGACTTGCTCTACTTGCAACCGACAGTTTAGAGCCAGAATTGGCCTAGTCAGCCATCAAAGAACTCACCAACACACATCAGCACTATTCAAGAAATAATGATGGTCTTTCTCATTTGTGAGAGACGAACTAAATAATTCATAGACACACCTCTTTAGTTTCTTTCCAGCAAATCCTCCCACCACTCCCAGATTTCCAAGAGGATTTTTCATGGCTTTCTGCAATTCTTTGAGACTGGCGCCGGCATACTGTATTCCTGTGAGGGCTACAAACAATCTCAGAATGTCATTGGTCCCCTCAAATATTCTGAAGATTCTCAGGTCTCGCATAACTCTTTCTAAACCACAATCCTAGAACAGAGAAATACATTCAAGCTTGGGTGACTGAAACGCAGTTAAAAAGTATATCAATCAGCAGTCACACATTAGCGTATAACCCAAACGCGCTGGGCGTATGAAAAATCTCAACACGCTGAAGATTTTGGACGTATAAAAATTGATGTGTACCTTCAACTCGCTTTGGCAGTCACATATTAGCGCATGACTGAGGCGTGTGCCGGACGTATAAAAAATCTCAAAGTTTTAGAGTATGTTTGTATTAAGTCCCAGACACGCTAAGCATGCGCTACAGACGTGCAGCAAACATTCAACGCGTGTCTCACACATGCTTGGGGCACGCTACTGAAGCAATATCTCATAAAATCCGAATGCGCATGTAGCGTACACTGACATGCCTAAAACGTGTGCAAAACGCATTCGAAGCGTATTCAACACGCCTGTAGCGCGTGTGGAACTTATTTGAAACGTATAAGTCACACGCCTGGGACACGCCGAGCTCCTAGAAAATTTTAAAGCATGTTTAAAATTTTTTTGATCCCAAACAGGCACGAAACACGCAACGATTTTTAGCGACGTACAGCGACGCGCACCAGACGTACACCAAGCGTACTCAACTTGCTTGTAACGCACTTTGAACGTGTCTCTGACGTGTGGAATTTGGCAATTTTTTCAACATGCCAGGCGCACGTTTCACTTATAAGCTACTGTTTGACAGCTGTTTAAATACAACTGTTCACACTTAATTTAAATAGCAGCCTTTGCCTTTGCCACTTACAATTAGAAATGGAGATTTTTGTCACGAAAATATTGTTTGGACATTCTTCCTCTCCAACGGATTCAAAGGAAGCATTTGTCAGTTAATGCAAAAGAAAACAAGAGACCTACCCTCATGTATCCCATGCCACCGAGAATCTGTATAGCCTCATCAGCACAGAACCACGCTGATTCCTAGAAATGTACATGATATTTAAATATTTATTCACCGGTCCCGATAGCGTAATGGTTAGAGCGTTCGCTTCGGAAGCGGGAGGCGCGGGTTCAAATCCGGGCCGCGTCATACCAAAGACGTTAAAAATGGTACCAGTGGCTATCTTGCTTGGCACTCAGCATTAATAAGGCAAGCACTGGCTTCTCTTCTCTCAAAAAGATAACTTCAATGATGGGAGCTCCATGTAATACTCTGTTTATGAGGTGTTTGGAGTACTTGGCAGATTCAGATATTTCATGGTCAGGGGAAAGGCCGTCCATAAAAAGAAACAATTTTAATTAACATTACGAAAACTTGCCCATGCAATAAACAGATTTTTATAGCTACAAACAATGAAAATTTTCAGCTCAGAAATGTTGATATTTTTCTTATTTTTGCTCAAAACAAAGATTGTGGGTACACGTTAGAACCGCCTCGGTGAGGCGGTTCTAACGAGTACCCACAATCTATGTTTTAGAGCAAAAATAAGAAAAATAGGTATACCCCTGCATACTCCAGTTTTGCTATATAAAAGTGGGGTTCAAAGGGGTATACAAAACACGGACATGTTTTCATGATGAAGTGTTAGTGTCTTTATTTCCACTACCAAGACCCAAATAATGGGTTTCATCACAAAACCATACTGTATCAAAGAATAGTTTCCATAACGAAACTGATATTGCAACAGTATCAAAGACAAAAAGTGTCATTAAATTTTACAAAGATTCTAGAAATGGTGTCTTACAGCCTAGAAATAGAGAGAGCCCAGAATATTTCAAATTCATATGATTAGTATTGCACATTATTTACTTTTTTCAAATGAAATGTGGAGCCATTATAAGCATTACAGGGGCCGAGGTTATAAAACTTTTTTCATGCTCAGCTCAGCTGAGACTAAAATTTATCCTGCTCATAAGTGTTAAAATGCCAACAACTGTTGGCATTTTAACATTTATTAGCAGGATAAATTACAGGCTATGGAGTTTTGAACTTTCATTTTCAATATATTTGGGCTATTTCAGAATTTACCATTTTATGAGGATTTGAAATTTTAAGCTCAGCATGAAAAACTTTTATAACCTCGGGGCCAGAAGCTGAAAAATATTCACTTACAGAGGCATAAATCTTGCTGATAGCAGCTTCAATCTGGAAGTCTTTGAAGCCTTGGTCCATGTTGGCAGAGATCATGTAGGCCATTGACTGAAAAGGGAGAATAGAAAAAACTTGATTTTAGATTAGAAACTAGGAATAGAAGGTCAAGGAATTGACACAATTTATTTTAAAATCTCAGCCTAGCACCTGTCGGGAAAGAAAACAATAAAATAAAGACAATTTCCTTTGCCTATTGACATGTATGGTGAAAATGGGGTACCAGACTGCCAGGTGAATTGCAGCAAAATACAAAGCCAGGTTCTATAGTAGGAACACATATGATTTGAGCCGCCTCGTGGGAAAACCAACAATGTGGTTTCCAAACAGGTCCGACACAAACCGGCCTGTACAGTCACAGATGGCTAGAGGTTGGAAATTTTGGATTTAGAAAGTAGAGGAATTGTAGTATCCGTGTTGAGAAAACAAAGGCACTGATCAGCTTCACAGTTACTGCGAAGCTGATCTGTGCCTTTGTTTTCGCATATGCAGGTTGTTGGTTTTCCCATGGGGTGGCTCATTTATAAATCAAGTTATTTTGTATTGGTCAAGTTTCAGGTCAATTGTCAACTTTATTGTTTGTAGGTCTGCCATACTAAAATCAGGTCATATCCAGAATTTTCATGCAATAAGACCCACATACCTCTGTAACATATTGCCTGATCGACATCTGAGCAATTTTCTCCTGTATGGCTCCGTATTGGTCAATCTTGCTGCCAAACTGAGTTCTGTTGTGTGCATGGTCCACTGCCTTCTTGATACACCCAGTCATTGTGCCGGCCAACGCTGCTGCCATACCGAACCTCCCATTGTTCAGAATGTTCATGGCAACCTTGAACCCTCCTCCAAGACCTGTTCATGGCAAAGCAAAAGTCATGGTAAATAGGCACAAAATAAGTTCAATCAAGCCAGGAGTACATTACGAAAACTTGCACATGTAATAAACAACAGAGATTCTTTTAGCTTTAAAAATTGAAAATTTTCAGCTGAAAATTTTTGATATTTTTCTTATTTTTGCTCAAAACATAGATTGTGGGTACACATTATAACCACCTCGTCGAGGCAGTTCTAACGAGTACCCACAATCTATGCTCTGGAGCAAAATTAAGAAAAATAGGTATATCCCTGTAAACCCCAGTTTTACTATATAAAAAGTGGGGTATAAGGGGGTATGTATAACATGTATATGTTTTCATGATGAGCTACTCGATGACTAAGTATAGTCACATAATGTAAAGTTGATAATGATCAGCTACTTCAAGACAATAATTTTTTTGGATTTGCAACACAGAAAGTCTCGGTGATAAGTAAACCACCCTCGATGGATGAGCATGCCTTTCCACCATTTTTAGCTGTTGCTGGCTTGGCTACACATTGCATATATAAATCTACAAAGCTTAGCTCATTCGCTTTGCTGTTTGCTGAATTTTCAACATTTCTATCAGATACAGCCCCTTTCACTCGAGCTGCTGTTTGAGCATTTGACCATGTGTTCTGAAGTCTGGGTTTCTTTTCATGTTGTCCACAAAGACATCTGGATTGATTGATCTGTCGATTTGATTGACAGTTTGAAACTAAATGACCTTTAAAACAGCAAACTCGAGTGAATTTTTTTACTTACCATGTGAAATTTTGGCCATGTAGATACAGATCAGGTAATTGCTTAAATTGATAAAGTTCTGCTTTTGTCTCTATCCTGTTTCATATGTGTGTACTAAATATGCATTGATGATTGTATATGTTGTGCAAAGAATTTTGAAATGAAAATGTGTTTTTACCAAATAATTACAATCTTTTTAATCAGAAAAGGTGGCATCATTATACCTAAAGATAATTGCTGAATAGATTTTAAGAACACCTGACACCTGGGACACTATTTCAGTTCTAAAATAGAATAAAAATGTTACCTGATTTACAAAAAAACGGCAAACTCGAGTGAACAAATTTGAATGACGTAAATGCTCAAACGGCAAACTCAAGTGAAAGGGGCTGTAGGTCTTAAATACAAACCTCCTAGAACATTTTCAGCTGGTATTTTCACATCCTCAAAGTAGACTTCAGCTGTATTGGAGCATTTGATGCCCATCTTCTTCTCTGGAGGTCCACTGGAATTTACATTACATGTTTAATATTACAAATCTTCATACACCTTTCAATGTTTGCGTCTATAAAAGCATATTCTCTAACTATGTATTTGTTAGGCAAAAACTAAAGTGAGGATACCATGTGACATTTAAAACCATAAGCTTTACGCATCCCAATTGATATTAACAACCTGTGCAAATATGCAGACAGGAATATAAATGGTGCTATAACTTCTTCTATAGGCCCATATCTTTAATATTTTGGATGTATCAGTTACATGTACTTGTTTCTCATAGAAAAACTCAAACAATAATAATATAATTGTGGGAGCTTACTTTGAGACCCCGCCAAAACTTCTCTCCACAATAAAAGCTGTAACTTTGTCCTTAGTTTCCCCTGTCTTCTCATCTTTTACTGGAGTCTGTAAGAAACATTATGCATCAGGGATTATAAAAAGCCATTATCTTTGCCATACCCACTGGATTTTTTCAAATCACATTTAATTTTTTTTTTTAATCCTCAGTAGAGGACAACGGACTATAAAACCGATATGATGATGTTGATTTGGGGTTTATGGTCCCACCAACAGCTACGGTCATAAGGAGACAGGACCATAGTCTCATCGGACAGATTGGAAAAGCCTGAGATGAAACCAAATCAGTTTCAAGTTCCTTCACAGATTATTTTGCTAATATTGAGATGAATAAATCAGTGTAAATTGGGGAATTATAGGAGTAACCAGCTTGATCCCTCAGCCAGTGACTTTTTTTAAAACTTGCATGAGGCATTTATTTGTATGAGTTTAATAGTAAATGCACACTAACCTGAGCAAAGACTGTAAAGATTTCAGCAAGTCCACCATTACTGATCCATATCTTGCTTCCATTCATTATATAGTGTTTACCATCAGGAGAAGGAACTGCCCTGGTTTTGATTGACTGAAATGATATAAAGATATAAACATCTACAAGGCATGAACTACAAAAAACTGCATGAACCTCATGAACTACAAAAACACATTGGCAGGTTATGAATTTATTCAAATTTGAGTGTGTATCAAATACAAAAAAAAAAAATACGCATTTAACTTCTTTCAAGCATTTTTATTTGGATCAGAAAGGAGTAAAAAATTTCAATATTTCAGTTTATGTAATTTATATTTTTCATTTAATACTTATTTGCATCTGTATCTTAACACCCACAAAACATTACTGAATCTAAGCTTCCATGACAATCAAACTAGATGTCCTAAAATGAAAATAATCTGAATCCACCCATCCAAAACTTTTTCTCAGAAACTGGATGAATATCTAACAATTAATTTTTTGTCGGGCCTATCAACGCTGAAAATAGTTTTATACTTACACTAGCGTCTGAGCCGCTCTGTGGTTCTGTGAGACAGAATGCGGCCATATTTTCACCTGACGCCAACTTGGGTAAATACTTTGCCTTCTGTTCTTTGCTTCCAAATAGCAGGATGCCTTTGAAACCAATGGACTGAAATAAAAAAAATAGTACATAAAGAATGTTAATTTCTAGCTAAACTTTATTTTCAATTACATCATAGCAAAATATAAACTCATCATGCCACAAAATTTATGTGAATTACCAGGATACATATGGTTTTTTATGTTCTTTCTTTCATATATGAATATATTGAATACCAGCTGGCAACACTGTCTACATAAGATCAATCCCTATTGCTATAATCTTAGACCCAAACCCGGAAAGCCTGTTCTGGTTTTAACTGAAATACTTTCCAGACAAATCAACCAATTTGTGAAGATTGGACTTGTCTATCCTTATTTGGGGACTTAACCCATGATTATAATAGATTTCTATTACATTTTTTCGATGAAATTCCTCTCAGCCAACACAATAGCACAAGACGGGATGCCATATTCTATGGCATCTCATCAGGGGCTATACTGTTCGCATATTAATGTCAATATGAGAAGAAATATTTCACCCACCTGATGAGCCCCTAGGGTGATCCCCACCCCAAGATCATGGGCTCCAACAATTTCTACCAGCCTAGCATACTGTGAGTTTGTGAGTCCAAGACCTCCTTTAAAGGAATAAAAGAATAATAATTTACTTCTTATTAATTAACTTAGTTACTGAGATTAATCCAAACTTTCAGCCCAATGGAGAACTTTCAGGAAATTTTGGATGAGATTGGTGCCATGAACTACGAGAAATTTAATATTGAAACTGTCCCAAGAGATAGATGCATCAAATTAAAGGAACACTTTTGAAATTAAAATTTTCCATGATACTTCCACGGCTAAGAAATCGCTGATAAACTATTTATTATATAATTTAGATGTGAACTCTCTCTGCATTCCCTTCCAACATGTGGCACTTAAACCAGGTTGTCTAAAATTCAACTTTCCTTCATAAATTTGCAAATGCATCTATTTTCTTACATTCTTACATTTCTTTCATTTTAGAAGGACTTATCACAGACACTTGATGTTTTATGTTAAAACATAACCATAAATCATGCCAAATATTGACTAAGATACTACTATAAACCTTATCAATGTTTTCAGTCATATATGAGCCGCCTCATGAGAAAACCAACGATTTGGGTTCCGACCAGGTCCGACGCAAACCAGCCTGTACAGTCACAGAAGCAAGCTAGAAGCTTGGAATATCAGATTTAAGAAGGAGAGGGGTCGTACTATCTGTGTAGCGAAAACAAAGGTGCTGATCAGCTTCGCAGTTACCACGAAGATGATCTGAGCCTTTGTTTTCACCCAAGCATTTTGTTATGCAGTGGCTCATATATTTTCAAGAGCCCCTGAGGCTGACACTCTTTCAAATTTGTTACCATTTTCCTGAGGGACCTGTAATCCGAATGCCCCCAGAGCCTTCAAGCCTTCCATAGTATTGTCTTCTACCTTTTCCAGCATGTCATTCTTACTGGCATCATTCACCTCCTTTTGACAGAAATATACATGTAATTATGTAAATTTTGACTATGAAGAACATTTTCTAGAGCTCTGTCACAGATTTAACTTAGAAATTATATTAAAGAAACCAAAAGGCTCTAAGTGCCTTGAAGTTGTCCACAACATACGTACCATTCTTAATAGCATTGTTCATCTCTTTGTGAAAGAAAAAGAATATTGCCTGAACATCTCTGTTCATAGAAAATTGCAACATGACTTCAGGAAAACATGTCCATGAAATGTATACCCCCTTGAACCCCACTTTTATATAGTAAACTTGGGTATGCAGAGGTATATCTATTTTTCTTATTTTTGTTCCAAAACATAGATTGTGGGTACTCATTAGAACCGCCTCAGTGAGGCAGTTCTAATGTGTACCCACAATCTATGTTTTGAGCAAAAATAAGAAAAATAAAAAAAAAAAAATCGATTCTAAAGCTAAAAAAATCTCTGTTTATTGCATGGGCAAGTTTTCGTAATGATCACTGTTGTCAAACTCCCATGTGATGCTCAGATTGTTAATGTCGGTCCCAGTGAGAACAGTGAATGATTTCAGTTTCAAAATACCAACAACAGTGACAAATATCTCTGCCATAAACATTTTTAATATGAAGTTATAAGCTTTTTTGTTCATAGAAATATAATCACCACATGAACATCTATGTTGATCATGAAAAAGTCATTTAAATATGAGCCACCGCATGGGAAAACCAACAATCTGCATATGCAAAAACAAAGACGCAGATCAGCACCTTTGTTTTCGCTACTCGGATAGTACAATTCCTCCTCTACTTAACTCCAAAATTTCAAGCTTCTAGCTCTTTTCTGTAACTGTACAGGCCGGTTTGTGTCAAACCCGTTCGGAAACCACTTTGTTGGTTTTCCCACAAGGCGGCTCATATGTTTGTACAGTTGACAACGAATGGCATACCTCAAAGAATTTGGCAGTTGGATCAACCAACATCTGTAACATTTCCTTCTGCTCTTCATTTAACACTGAAAGATAACCAAAAAAAAAATCATTGAATTCTCTCTCTAACAAAGCATGTCTGGACGCAATCAACAAGCCACGAGGTTTGGAACTTTGTCTTTGATGCCTGAAAATTTGCAGGCTACAAAGTCAAAGAAATAGAACATAGATTTAGGAAACTGAGTGATATGAATGTAGCTTTGATCATGTTGATGTGGCCCAAATATACTTAATTTGCAATTTGAGAAATTGCAAGAATAGAAACTAATGTTACTACCAATTTCAATTAATCAGCCACTGATGTGGCAATGTGACTGAAATCATGAAAGTTCTACTTGTAAGTTGGGGTTTAACATCCCACCAACAATAATGGCCATATGAAGACAGAGGGATGACCATCTATGTATCAGAAAGTTAAGACTCACCTTGAGGAAAAGGAAATACTTGTTCTGCCTTTATTTCACCTCGGAACAAGTTGAGACCAAATGACTGAAAGAAAAGAAAGAATTTTCGTTTAGTTAAAACAGCCAGCTGAGAATTTTCGACAAGAGATTTGTACAATAAAACAGTACAGGCTAAGGAAATTTATATATATAGATAAGGATATGGAAGCAAAAATGAAATCGATGTCAGTTGTTCATATTGTCTTGAAGAGGTTAACTTGCTTATGCTGAATAGTGAATGCATTTTCTAATAAAGTTTGCTTATTTTTGTTTGTTTGTCTGTGTATTTTTTTTATTTGTGTGTTTGTGTGTGTGTTTTTTGTTGTTTGTTTGTTTTTTGCTGTGTGTGTGTGTGTGGGGGGGGTTATTCTAAAAAAATATCCAAAAATAACTGTATTAAACTCTTGATTTATGAAATCAAACACACTATTGTTCATGTACTTGTGAAAATAAAATATTCTAAATGACCACTTTCATATTATCTGGGAAAAAAATCAAGGCATATATCTGAGGAATATTACTTAGGGCACTTTCTATATGAAATGGTTTAGATAATGGGTATATACCTTGGAATCCTCACTGACATTTCTTGACTGTATGACTGTGACAACCCTTGGACTGTAATGATAAAAGTTACAGATTAATTAGAGTATAAATGACTTGAAGAGGAGAGTTTACAAGTTTCAGTCATAAACCTGGCAGTTCAAATCATTGTAGAGAATGACAAGACCGAATGTCATGTTGATAAAAGAGGAATTCTATAAAAATGGTTGGATGGCCAACCAAATCGAAACATCACCAATGCTTCCTGGGTTCTTAACCAATGTTGCTATATTTGGAGAGCTCAATAACACTTCTCAAACAAACACTTTATATATAGTAAAGCTGGGGTTTATGGAGGCATTTTCTTATTTTTTTCTCCAGACATAGATTGTGGGTAGTTGTTTCTGCAGCATACATGAATGACTGAGGTGATGATCAGAGATTGATAGACTCAGTATCAGCCCATCTTAGACTGTAGCTCAAGGATATAACATCAGGAAAACATGTCCGTGAGATAAATAAATTTCTACTGAAATTTTTAATTTTTACAATTCAGTAAAATCTATATATTACAAATGGGCGTGTTTTCGAAATGAAATTCCAAGCCTGCTTTGTGCCTGTACTGAGAGATAATAACACATAGAAGGCATTTTTTTTTTTTTTTTTTTTTTTTTGGAATGCTGTCTATCTAGACATCCCACATGCTGTTTATCATCCTACAACATGCCTCCTTCCTAGGCTAATAAAAAGGACAGGTTATGACAACAACTATAAAGCATCAATGGTGACTGGTCTTTTTCAGCTAATTTCTGATTTCAATACACTGTGCACAAGCTGTGAAAAATTCTATTGACATTAATGAGCTGCCCCAGGCAAGACAGTAGGCCTGTTAAGTACATGTACTTATGTAATTCTACATAGGTAATCTATGGTTAAAATTTGTTAAAATTAGAGCTATAGTAGTCCTGGGGTTTAAATTTATAAAACCGTATTTTTCAATAAAGTACTCTCAGACCATATTAAAATACAACTTTGTTAAAAGCAAATGTATTTGCCCCTCGAAAAACATAAATTTGATCGGTTTTGACCGATTTACAAAGAAGGTTACAAAGTATAACGACATTTACATAAGGGTCACTAATCATAACGAAATCAATTAGTGCACATAAATTACGATTTCTAAATGAAATTAGAATATTTCTCACCAGTTTTGTCGAAATAAACTTGACGGCGTTGCCTGTCTCAAATATGATGAAAATCTGCTCGCTGATCGAAGCATCTTTATTGAAAAATTGATGATGAATCTACGTTGTTGTCAAGTCGCCGTGACTTTGCTCAGGATAGACAATTAGTGAAACGTCACTTCCGGGTATTGACAAAGGGACGTTCAATAATTTTGTGATTCAATTTTGTATAATTATTTTGCAACTACAAATACAAAATTTTATTTGGCATCAAAACATTCTAGCATCTAAAATTTTGTATTTGTATTTTTGCCGGCAATATTGAGCGCTTTTAAAGTAATCTCATCCAACAATTATAAAAATAAATAAATAAATAAAAAAATCTTTCATCGGCATTATTCGGCAGTAGACATTCTATGTACCTTTACATTTATTTGAAAATCAATTTATTATGAATCAGTTCATATCGCCGAGGCGGTTCTAACTCCGGAGTGGGTACTCCCATATATTAAGCAGTACGGGTATGTGCCCCCCCCCCCTTTTTTTTTTTTTTTTTTTTTTTTTTTTTTTTTTTTTTTTTTTAGTTTTATTAGCTCTGAATGCACCTACTTTTTCATTTCGATTAGCTCTAAAAGCAACCAAATTTTCTTAATACACCCATTTTTCCCAGTTCGAGCAGCTCTAAATGTACAACTATTACCGTTCTTTCGTTCTTTCAGCTCTGAAAGCACCCACTTTTTCAGTTTGATCAGCTTCGTAAGCCCCCTTCTTTTTGACATAGGGCGGCACATATGTAGCCATTTTATATGTGTGTATCCCCGCGGGGCTCTAGATAACGCGTGTCCACAATCTATGTTTTGAGCTAAAATACATGTAAGAAAAATAACAAAAAAATTCTACTGGAAATTTTCAATTTTTACAACGTAAGAAAAATCTGTATATTACATGAGTGTATTTTCGTAATGTCAAAATGAAATTTGATTTGTTCTGGAATTTTCTATTTTCTTCCTATTTAGATATATTCTTTCTCATTTGTTTTCAAGTTAATTCATCATTATTTTTTTATTTATTTATCTATTTATTTTATTTACTTTTATTTTTATTTATTTATTTATTTTTTTCGAAATAAAGATTATTGGCAGCTTTCAATTTATGGACCAAATTTGGATCAATGATTCACTAAAATAGGTTTTCGCAGATAATTTGCAACCTTTTCAATTCACCAGCTGATTCCCAGCTTAGAAAAAAAATCAATATTGGAAATACAGGTTTCCTGTATTTCCATATTGATTATTTCTAGGCTGGAAACCAGTCGATAATGCAAAATGATATATTTACTTGGTGCCATTAAGCATTATTATTATTATTATTATTATCATTATTATTATTATTATTATTATTATTATTATTATTATTTTAATCGGTTGACAAAGAAAATGGTTCTGGTCAAAAACATTTTAAATAGGGATCCATTTTATGTATAAAAATATCATAGAAGGATAGTTAATATTTTCCTGCAGAAGTTTTAAATGCTAAGGTTTTTCATTATAATTTCTCAGAATCACCATAAAATGACACAAATGAATTATCTAAGACGAAATATGCACATAAGACTCCCAAGAGGGTGCTGCAGTATATATAGAAAGAAAGGAAAGAAATCTACATTTTGGATCCAATGACCGATTTAATTAATTTTAAATACGACACGTGTCTCATTGCCACAAGTCCCAAACAGATTAACTCACTGTAATTACTAAAACATCGTTGCTTTGATTTGCTATAGATGTTAAAGAAGCGTAACGGACACGCGCCAAACCAGCTTATCACAAGTTTTAGGTACGTATTGTTTGCATTCCGTACTACGACTTTAATGATCAGATGGTGTGGGTAGTAGTTCGTCATTCAGTTATTCATCCTTTTTGCATAATCGGCTGGTATCTAGCTTAGAAATAATCTACGGTAAATTAGAAATGTATACATGTAAGGTTCCATTAACCACCCTGACCCTGAGGTTGGGGTGGTTTTGCTCACCCATATTACCAATATCTATGGTTTTGACATCAGTGTGCAGTGACCCTTTTGTTTCAGTGTTCAAAAATGCTAGCGGAGCGGACTGGCGCAGGGGTAGCTAGAGTATCGGACTCCTGTTCCAGAGGTCCAGGTGCGATCCTCAGCCGGTAATGGTCAGAATTTTATCTACTCAGTATCTATCTGATCATCACCTCAGTAAAAAAAAAAAAAAAAAAAAAAAAAAAAAAAAATCTTTAACAACCCTCATCTTAATCATGGGACGCTTGACCAACCATCTATCAAATTCAAGATGGCGACCAGTGGACCCATGGAAAGGCTTCAGCAGCTGGAAAATATCGAAAAAGAGATTGCTGCGTCGATTCAGAATGCAGGTATTGATGCTTAGAGCTTCATCACTCTTTCGACTTTATGTTCGATGTGAAACATAAGCTGATTAGCCCAAGAATAGAGCGAAAATCAACATTATATGTGAAAAACTTTGCACAAGTACAAGCTTTTCGAAAGAAAAATATGGCTATCCATGATTCAGTGCTGGCAACAGTGTCATCACATATTTCTTTACTGTGTACTCTATCAGTTTCTGACTATTGCTTTGTATCAGAAACTGAAAATTCTTCAATGTGAGTTACTCAGGCTGCAACAAACCTCAACCCCGCTGATGCTCAAACTTGGGACCCCTTGCCTTGGCTCCAAGTCCTACACTTTACCACTCTGCCAGCCTGCTGCCAAGTCAGCCACTCTACCCTTGGCCAGTCCGCACCAAATGCTGTTATATGGAGCTCCAAAAGAAAGCAGTCATACCAACAAAAACAAAGAGTGAAGCAAATTACTCAATATTTGTATTCAAATTACATGACATGACTGGTATATATATACAGGAGAATGAAGAGATAATATTTTGTCAAACTGATACTTTCTTTTTTATGGGCATTATAAAGGAAAGCAGGGCAGCTCTCAACATATACTCTGATGACTCAAATCAAATTATAAGGACCCTCTTTATCATTTTTTTCAGGTCGAGCTCTTGAAGAGCTGGCTCGAGAGAAACCACAGATGAAGATCGTTGAGAGCCACACCCATGGGTTTATAAAGACACTGGAGTCAGTAGAGAATGGCCTGATGAAGCAAATAAACTACCTCACACAAGTGTCTACAGGTATCAGAACTTCACAAAATATTCTCTATGTCATGAAAAAAAAACAGTAACTTCATTACCGTACCAGTATGTACACAAATCACAGAAAATGGTTACAGTATTCTAAATGCTTGAAATTTAAAAATTTAAAGTTTAAGAGAGTGAATTTGCTATAGATGATTGTTGTTTTGCATGGAAAAGCAAAAGCAGGATTTCTCAGCTCATTCTAGGTCTTACATTCGTTAATTTTTCTACACAGTGTAGTGCATTTTTGTACTACTGTTCACAATTTTTTAAACAAATAATAATATTGTGAACAGTAGTTTAATCCTTGTTCAAAACTCATGTCTATAGAATTTCTGTAGATTTTTGAATTCATGTATAGATGAGCCGTTGTGGTTTTTAACAAGGTCAGACACAAAACGAGCTTTATAAACACAGA
Source organism: Rugalucina vietnamica (assembly GCA_964017185.1). Taxonomy (NCBI): domain Eukaryota; kingdom Metazoa; phylum Mollusca; class Bivalvia; order Lucinida; family Lucinidae; genus Rugalucina; species Rugalucina vietnamica. Next base: position 11,679,888 of record OZ024883.1, read on the forward strand.
AGATAGCTAGAGGCTGGAAATTTTGGATTTAGAAAGGAGGAATTCAGTGAACTATCTGTGTAGAGAAAACAAAGGCACTGGTCAGCAGCTGATCTGCGCTTATGTTTTTGCATATGCAGAATGTGTTTATTCTCATGACGTGACTCAAATATTCTCAACAAAATCTTTTTGATTGACTTTGAATGTCATAGTCAATTCTTCAGCTATGTCTGAAAGGAGCTTCCTTGGTAGTACCAGGTCCCGAGGTTATAAAACTTTTTTCATGCTCAGCTCAGCTGAGACTAAAATTTATCCTGCTCATAAATGTTAAAATGTCAACAATTGTTGGCATTTTAATATTTATTAGCAGGATAAATTACAGGCTTTGGTGATCTAATGCAGAAATTTCAATTTGTTTGGACTATTTTGTCATTTATGAGCAATTTAAATTTTATGCTCAGCTGAGTTGAGCATGGAAAAAGTTTTATAACCTCGGGGCCAGTACTATGGGGAATAAAAATGCCTTGCTCAAGAACGTAACTACATTTATCATATGATGTCGGTGTTTTCTAGTGGATAACGTCATGTAATATAAAGTGTTATGACCAGCTGGTTATGACCACGTGTATTATCTTTTTTACAGGAATATGTAAAGGCATTGACGACGTCTGTAACAGCAATGTAAATTTTCAATGAAAATATGTCCAATTGGAAGGCAATAAAAGCCTATTTTTAGAGTCATATGATAAAACGAAAATTGAATTGCATATGGAATGACCACTTGTGTAAGATCCTCTTAGTGTTTGCCAGTGCAGATATGATTCATTCAGAACCTGTTTGAGTAAACCCCTGTGCTCCTGGTTACATAGGTTGAGCCGCCACTTCATAGCTGGGTTGTTGAGTACTCTGTAAAACACAAAATTCAAGAACCTTGTCATATGAGCCACCCCATGGGAAAACCAACAATCTGCATAGGCGAAAACAAAGGCGCAGATCAGCTTCGCAGTAACTGCGAAACTGATCAGCGCCTTTGTTTTCGCTACTCGGATTGTACAATTCCTCTTCTACTTAAATCTGAAATTTCAAGCTTCTAGCTCTTTTCTGTGCTAGTACAAGGCAGTTTGTGTCGGACCTGGTCGGAAACCACTTTGTTGGTTTTCCAATGAGGCGGCTCATTTGTACCCTGTCATTCTGTTTCTAGGTCAGCCCCATGAAGGTTCCTGTTATGCTGCTCAGAAAGACCTACTCATGGCATACCACAGAAAAGCTCATGTACAGAGTCGGTTGGAAGAGCTGGAAAAAATCAGTGATAAACAGAGACCGAAGCACTTACAATTGACCAAGAGTTATTCACTACCTCCCATGGCACAGTACTGAATAGAGGCGATGTGCATTTTACACTGGTGCATGTACTTGCTTGGTGCCTACAAAGATTCTGCTGGTCCAGAAAGGAAACTAACAATCTCTTCTCCTCAAAAGGATAGTCTCAAAAGTTTGTAAATGTTAAGTAACTTAACATTTACAAACTTTTGAGACTATCCCTTAAAGGAGAAGAGAAAGTATAGTATTGAAGTGCTAATCTATGTGAGCTATTGACTCATGAAAAGCCTTCTTCATGATCCCCGGCTAGGGCTTGTGTGTAGAGACTCAGTATTCGGTGTTGCACGACCTTAGCATGGGACAACAGACATATGAGCCGCCTCGTGGGAAAACCAACAATCTGCATAGGCGAAAACAAAGACGCAGATCAGCTTCGCGGTAACCGCGAAGCTGATCAGCGCCTTTGTTTTCGCCACTCGGATAGTATAATTCCTCTTCTACTTAAATCCAAAATTTCAAGCTTCTAGCTCTTTTCTGTGCTTGTACAGGCCGGTTTGTGTCGGACCTGTTGGGAAACCACATTGTTGGTTTTCCCACGAGGCGGCTCATATACTGTTCATACTTGAGCCTTGGCATGAGACAACCAACACTATGGATTCTAACCAGGTCCGACACAAACCGGGCTGTACAGTCATAGAAGATGGTTAGAGGCTGGAAATTTTGGATCTAGAAAGTAGAGGAATTCTACTATCTGTGTAGCGAAAAGAAAGGCGCTGATCAGCTTCACAGAACTTTGCTGATCTGCGCCTTTGTTTTTGCCTATGCAGATGGTTGGTTTTCCCATGCGGCGGCTCAATTCATTTCCCATACTTTTTATTTACAAGGACATTTACATTTCCTTGCATACTATAAAAACAAGGTCTTTTTCATAAATCTTGTTCTACACAGATTAAAAATGTTATACTTGCTGAGGTTGAATGTGACTTTTTGAGTTTTCAAAATTCCAATTCTATTCTAAATGAGCCGCGAAGCGAGAAAACCGGTCTTCGGGGTTTCCGACCAGGTCCGACACAAACCGGCCTGTACAAGCTCAGAAAAGAGCTAGAAGCTTGAAATTTCGGATATAAGTAGAAGAGGAATTGTACTATCCGAGTAGCGAAAACAAAGGCGCTGGTCAGCTTCGCAGTTACTGCGAAGCTGATCTGCGCCTTTGTTTTTGCATAGGCAATAATCCCGTTTTCTCACGATGCGGCTCAAATATGCAGCCACTTATCATTTGAGCCTGTGTGTGAGAAAACCAACAATTTGGGTTCCGACCTGGTCCGACACGAACTAGGCTGTACAGTCATAGAAGATTGTTAGAAGCTGGAATTTTGGATTTGGAAAGTAGAGGAATTGTACTATCTGTGCAGTGAAAACAAAGGTGCTGATCAGCTTCGCAGTTACTGCGAAGCTGATCTAGGCCTTTGTTTTCGCCTATGCAGATTATTGGTTTTCCCATGCGATGGCTCATTTGTCAGTGACTCATGAAAGCATTATCACAGTTCTGGTCAGCAGCTTAATTATAGCCTGCTGGTCAGTAAGTTTGATTTAATAGGATATCTGACCTCCAGACATAAACTCCATGGTATATGGGGATGATGAATAAGAAATTCAAATTGTGATGTGAGGCATGGCATTGTCATATGTTTTGATTAGAACTTTAAGGATGTTCGCTGCCAATGAAAAAGTATTCAAACTTTTTTCTAACTGCTCTTTTTTTATTCCAAAAGATGAAATAAGGCATATGAAAACAAAATAAATATAGGGTAATGTGCATTTTTTCGAGCTACAGGGCTCTGAATGAGACCTCTAAACAACATGTTTGAAAATTAGAAAATTTAATTTAATTTTCAATTCTTTCACATATACCTTCCTGGACAAACAATACATCACGAATGCATTCAAAAGGCATTTTGTTTAAGTAACGCTGTCTATTTTGGACCTAAAACATACATAAATTTTCATCTTGAAGTGGATTACAATTTTTTTCAACTCTTTGAACAACCCTACCCCCTAATTTGAAAAGTCGAAAAAAATCAATATTTATAAATATGTCAAATCCATATTTGTAGATTCAAACTCATGCGCGGATCCAGAGGGGGGGACCGGGGGTCCAGACCCCCCTGGAATTTGAAAATTTTACCTAAAAAAAGGTAATTTCGGGATTTTTGGGGGTTGGACCCCCCCTCGTCTGTGACCAAAAATTACCATTTTCATTGGACCCCCTCTCATGAAAATTTCTGGATCCGTGCATGAAACTTTTTCTAGTATTTTCACACAACACAGAACTTATTCATATTATTCGAATAAAAGAATGAAAAATATAGGGTAGTGTGCATATAAGAGAGACCCAACAACTTGAAAATCAACATTTTATGTCTTTTTTCGGCCATTTTTCTTCTAACACCCCATTTCATAAAACCACTCAAAATTTCAAAACTAGCACACCAAAAAAAGAAATACTGATAAAGAAGACAGTGTATACATCTACTTTTGGCAAAATAAACATCAAATCAGTGCAAGTAATTTGAAGTTGTGTTCTATTCAAGTTTAATCAACCCTACCCCCTAAATTTTGCTGACACATGAAATTTCAAAAAAGTTGCTAAAAATGGGGTGAAAAAATGAAGTTCCTTAGATTGACAATTTTCATGACTCGTTCAATGCATATCATCAATATGTATTCAAATATAAAATATTAGGAAAATATCTGCAACCGTTTACGAGATATTCAACAAAATAAAAACCGGAAGTTCCGAAATGTCAAATGTTGGCAGCGAACATCCTTAAATAAAGCAGATACATGTAAATGCAGTGGCAGATTAAGAGGGGGTTCTTGGGGGGTTCAAGCGAACCCCTCTCTTTTACCAAATTATTTCAATTCCATGGAGAAATTTATAAAAAAAAATCAGCAAAAATGTTGAAAACGACCCACACTTCAGTTGGTGAATTTGAACCCCCCTTCCAGAAATCCTGGATCTGCCCCTGGTAAATGTACGTGTATCAAGATATCAGAATTTGACTTGATAATTCAAAGATTATTTTCTTTATTGTGAATTATTGTGATTGTAATTATTAATTAACAACAATGCAGCTTGGGTGAATTCATCATCGATTTTGCTAAAGAAGATTATGCATTATTCGGAGATGCACAGTATGGCATAGTATATTGTTTTGGTTGTAAAGTTACTCCTTAACAAAGTAATTCACTGTTGTGATATTTGTGATTCCCTCTATGGACATACATTTTTATATGTGATCACAAGTGTGCATTGTTGAACTCAATTTCAGTTACAATGAAGGGTGGAGTTCACTTGTGGATATAGCCTCTTCAGAATGGCTGTAGCTCGAGCTTTAGCCGCGACCACGCTAAGAAGCCCTTCTGCAGCTATAGCCAAAAATGCCCAGATGAAGAATATTGAGCAATCAAATGGCGAGAAGGCTTCTTTGGATTTCCGCAGCTAGATTTGATACAACCTTGCTGATTGGTTGATTTTATCGGAGAATACTAAATATTAATGGAACAGCAGCAGTTCAGATTATAGCAGCAGATAAAGCCTCACCTGAACCAAGCCAAGGCAAATTATCGTCAGTTTCTGTACACCACGTTGTAGGGGAAGCGATGTTTTACTTCTGCTTATCATAATGTTTCATGCTTTGGAAAGTATTTCAAATGTTTGATGGCACCCATTTCTTTAAATAAAGCTGTGTCTGTGGGCACCGAGTATGGTGTCTTAGCATCTAAAATTCTAAATGGCCGTTTTTTAGTTGGCATATAAGTAACATTGTTTTACTCAAAGATGGTTTGTTGCTATAGATGCAGTACTCGCCCCACGCTGAACCAGAAGTTGCAGGTTCTGTCGCAGGTTCCATCCCAACCTTCTCAAGTCCTGGTCCCGAGGTTATAAAACTTTTTTCAAGCTCAGCTCAGCTGAGCATGAAATTTCAACTGCTCATAAATGTTGAAATAGTCAAAATTAGTGGAGAATTCTGGTTCAAAACTCAAAAACTGGTAATTTATCCTGCTCATAAATGTTGGCATTTTAACATTTATGAGGAGGATAAATTTCAAGCTCAGCTGAGTTGAGCATGAAAAAAGTTTTATAGCCTCGGGACCAGATTAGACTATAAACCAAGGTCCCTTGACAGTTTTCTGGGATAAACTGGTGACTATTGCTGTGCCTAATATGTTATGTCTAAGGGACCTAGTCAGATGATATGGTCAAGGGTTCAAGCTAGTCATGAAATTTCGACATTTTCACTTCTTCCTCAGTTGAAATTCAGGCCAAGATACATTTAGGGAGACTTTTGCTCCCTTGTCACCATTACCAAAACATGTCCATGCAATATGCTAAGATTTTTTTAAGCAGCAAAATTGAAAATTTTATTGGAAAACTTTTGGTATTTTTCCTGATTTTGCTCAAAACATTGATTGTGGGTACAAGTTAGAACTGCCTCGACGAGGCATTTCTGACGAGTATCCACAATCTATGTTTTGGATCAGAAATATGGAAAATAGGTATACCCCTGTGAACCCCCGTTTTTAGCTCGCCTGTACGAAACTAAAGGAAGAGCTATTGCAGTCACCCCGGCGTTGGCGTCGGCGTTAGCGTCGGCGTTGCTCAAAATGTTAAAGTTTTTGGTTAAAGTTTTTACGAGTCTATATCTCTTGAGGTTGTGGATGGATCAAGTTGATACTTTGCATGTTGGTAGATATTGGTCTGAAGTTTTATGCTGTACCATCATGACCCACCTGGGTGACCTTGAGGTCAAGCTGGGTGACCTTGAGGTCACAGACTTAGAAATTTTGTGTTGAAGTTTTTGGTTAAAGTTTTTATAAGTCTATATCTCTTGGATATGTAGATGGATCAAGTTGATACTTTGCATGTTGGTAGATATTGATCTGAAGTTTATGTTGTCCCATCATGACCCACCTGGGTGACCTTGAGTTCAAGGTCACAGACTTTGAAATTTTATGTTAAAGCTTTTGCTTAAAATGTTTTGAACTGTATATTGCTTGAACAAATGGATGGATCTAGTTGATACTTTGCTGTTAGATATTATTCTTAAGTTTTATGCTGTAGCATTACACTCACCTGTGGTCATGGCTACAGACTTAAAAATTTTATGTTATAAGTCTATATCAAATATGTAGATGGTTCAAGTTGAACTTAGCATGTTGGTAGATATTGGTCTGAAGTTTCATGCTGTACCATCACGTCCCACCTGAATGGCATTGAGGTCAGTGTCTTTGGTCATAGATTTTAATAGATTTAGTGGCAAAGCACAAGTCAGGCGAGCTACGCTGTCTTGCGACAGCTCTTATTCTTTACAAAAGTGGCGTTTAAGGGGGTATTTATTTCACGGTCTATTGTAGCTGATTTCCGAAAACCAAGATTAAAGTGAGCATGTAAGAACTTCGGGGTTACTGAAAAAGATAAAGTCTGGATTTATAAAAATATATTTATTAACAAAACAGAAAAATACAAAAGCTTTTTCTACTGCTGTATTATAAAATGGTACTCTATCTGATGAAACCATGCATGTAAAATATGAGTACATATTAGCGTTATTGCTAAGAAAATCTAGCAAAACAATAATTTATGAAAAATCATTTACACATGTTGAACAAAATAAAAGCAACGGCAATATTTGAAACATTTTATAGAAAAAAATGCTCTTAACAAAGTTTGATACTAGTCAATCAGTTACTGCAAAGCTTATCTGCGTCTTTGTTTTCGCATATGCAGATTGTTTGTTTTCTCTTGAGGCAGTTCAATTATAAAGGAAGACAAGTTTACAGAATGGGAAAAATGATGGGACAAAAGACTGGCAAATTAAGGCAAGTACATCTCTTAAATAATCCAAGGCAAGTACATCTCTTTAAATAATCCAAGTTTTAGTGACAGTTTTGCATGGTATGGAAAGGGGAAAATGCAATAATTTGTTTGTTTGCACCGGGAGCGCAGTTGCGTATGGTAGAGTGTCAGACTCCCAATTGAGAGGTCCTGGTTTGATCCCCACAAGCGGCACCATGTTGTGTCCTTGAGCAAGACACATCAACTCCCTACAGTACTGGTTAAACCCAGAAAGCGTTGGCTCTGTCCCGACATGACGGAAAAATTGTTGACTGGTATGTTAAGCCACTATACAAACAAAACCAAACAACAACTTTTCAATAATGTCAGAGAGTCACTGCTATCTTAGTATTAACCAGTACAGTACAGTCCAGGGGGATTTTCACCAGCCCGCCCACCCCCGCGGACGATTTCTCTGAGCCCCCGCAATCCCGCTCACCTGTCCGCTTATGATCCCACCGCGGAATATTTTAATCCCACCCCGGATTGCGGCGGATCCGCGGAGGATCCTCCCGTTACCTGTATAATTCCACAGCGGGTTTGCGGAGGATTTCCAATGAAAAGTAATGACGTCATAATGATTGACAGGTACAGTTATCTCACACATCTCGTGATTTGAAAACATCTAAATTTTCACTCGTGCTACGCACTCGTGAAAATTTAATGTTTTCTACTCACTCGATGAAATATATTTGGTATTCATCTCAAAAAAGTAAATTTCCTCTATCTCTTCTTTCTTGCTTTCAGTCATGCTGTCATTCAAAAGAAGATACAAATTTGACAGTCAATAGCAAAATTGAAACATTCATTCATTCATTCGTTCATTCTTGCTTTCGTATTCATCCATTTGTTTGTTCTTTCTATGTACATTCAATGTTCAAATCAAAATATTTAGCATCTTTGCCCCTCTTTTTCTTTAGTTATTGTTTCCGCAAAATATATGAAGTTGGGCTTTGATATGAAAAAATTTGTTTTCCATTCTAATATACATGATTGCAAGTGAAGAAACTTTTTTATTGCTTGTCGTGTCTAATAATAAGTCATTGCTGACCACACTTACTTACTTACTTACTTCTCTGTCAATAAGCTATATAATGCACTTAATATTTTAGCATCATTTAAATATTAATTTCTAGAATCAAAACCAGTTCGTTTAAGGATGTTCGCTGCCAACATTTGACATTTCGGAACTTCCGGTTTTTATTTTGTTGAATATCTCGTAAACGGTTGCAGATATTTTCCTAATATTTTATATTTGGATACATATTGATGATATGCATTGAATGAGCCATGAAAATTGTCAATATCAGTTACTTCATTTTTTTACCCCATTTTCTGCACTTTTTCGGAAAATTTTAGTTGTCAGTAAAATTTAGGGGGTAGGGTAGATTAAACTTGCATATTACACATCTTAAAATCAATTGCACTTGTTCTATGTTTATTTTAGCAGCAGTATATGTGTATATTGTCTTCTAAGTCAGTCTTTCTGTCTTGTGTGTGCTAGTTTTAAAATTTGGGGTGGTTTTATGAAATGGGCTTTAAGAAATAAAACAGCCGAAAAAAGGCTTAAAATGGCGATTTTCAAGTTGTTGGTGCTCTCTTATATGCACACTACCCTATATATTTCTTTCTTTTATTCGAACAATATTACCAAGTTCTATGTTGTGTGAAAATACAAGAAAAAATTTGAATCTACAAATATGGGTTCGGCACATTTCAAAATATTGATTTTTTCCGACTTTTCAAGTATGGGGGTAGGGTTGAAAAACGACTCGTAAAATTTTGTCATCCACTTCAAGTTGCAAATTTTTCTATGCTTTTGGTCCAAAATAGTCTGCATCAGCGGCGGATCCAGGATTTCTGTAGAGGGGGTTCAAATGGAGAAAAGGGGGGTTCGTTTGCCTAATTTCACAGAGATTTCTTGAAATTCCCCATGAAATTGAAATAATCTGCGTCCAGAGGGGGGTTCGAGCGAACCCCTTGAACCCCCTCTAAATCCGCCACTGTGCATTACGTAAATATTATGACTTTTGAAAGCTCTCTGGGTGTATTTTTGTTCAAGGCGGGTATGTTTCAAAGAATTAAAAATTAAATTAATTTTAGTAAATTTTAAACATGGTGTTCAGAGGTCTCATTCACAGGCCTGTAGCTTGAAAAAATGCACACTACCCTATACTTATTTTGTTTTCAAATGTCTTGTATTGTATTTTGGAATCAAAAAAGAGTGGTTAGAAAAAAAGTTTGAATACTTTTTCATTGGCAGCGAACATCCTTAAAGTTAATTAGTCAAGATCACATTTCTCACCATGGAGCATACTGTCAAAAGACTTAACGCACAAATTGTGGGTACACGTGAGAACCGTCTCGCCGAGGCGGTTCTAAAGAGTACCAGCAATCTGTTTTGGAGAAAAAAAAAATGTAAACCCCTGTATACCCAAGTTTTGCTATAAAAGTGGGGTATACGGGGCAAACATTTAATGTTTATTTTTTTCCTGGTGCAAGTATACATTTTTGACACAAACAGGGTAATACAAACACAAGCCTTAAAAGATATAAAATTGCGTAAATTGGTTAAACAAAATGTTTGCTATGTCGGAATTCGTCCCAAAATTTATGAAAATTTGTTGACTGTGACATTAAAATTTGAGCCGCCACATCAGAAAACTAACAATCTGCATAAGCGAAAACAAAGGCGCAGATCAGCGCAGGTGTTCAGAGCCTTTTTGTTTTCGCTACATGGATAGTACAAAACTTCGACTATTCATGCTTCTAGTCTGTTTATGTGACTGTACAGGTTGGTTTTTGTCGGACCGGTTCGGATATATTATTTGTTGGTTTTCTCATGTGCAGGCTCATTTCTTTTCTATTCTCTTCGTTTTATGCTTCAACTATTTCATCAACAATGTGATTTACAGGGGATTAGCAACTTACTGTACCTGAGCAATAAAACTTATCAATGAATGGTGTCATTATAACAGGTAATACCCCTAAGGTGTCAAACGTGTGCCTCTATGACAATATTACTGGACATGACTTGGCAAAAGATCTACACCACAAGGGTTTCTACACAAATGCAAACCGAGCTGTGCAGGCACAGACGATGACTGGAGGCTGTAAATTTTAGATTTAGAAAATAGAGAAATTGTACTACCCGTGTAACGAAAACAAGGACGATGATCGGCTTCGCAGTTACTGCGAACTGATCTGCGCCTTTGGTTTCGCATATGCAGATTGTTGGTTTTCTCTTGAGGTGGCCCATATTACTTTCTAAAATCTGAATACGATTGTCCCAGCATAAGATGGCTGAAGAATTTGAGATATGCTAGGCCGCCAAATTGGATCAGACTGTGCGCCTAACACATAGTTAGTAAATTAGTGTAGGGTAGAGGAGCAGAGAGAAAGAGAGAGAGGCAGTGTAACCATACACTCGGTTGTCTAGCCGTCATATGTTTCAGATTCAACGATGATACATATTTTTCACATATGTGTCTTTGTATGTTTCCTTTTGATTGTAAATGGTGATTTAAGAAGTGTTGTAAAATCTTTTTTTGATTTTCATTTGACAGTAAACCCAAGCCTTCGAGCCCCATCATCAGAAAACCAAGAATGTGGTTTCAGAACAGATTCGACACAAACCGAGCTGTACAGTCACAGAAGCAGGCTAGAGACTGGAAATTTCGGATTTAGAAAGTAGAGGAATTGTACTATCTGTTAAGCGAAAACAAAGGGATTCATCAGCTTTGCAGTAACTGCGAAGCTGATCTGCGCCTTTGTTTTTGTATATGCACAGTTTTGGTTTTCTCATGACACGGCTCATATCAGTAGCTTCAGATAACAATTAAAATCATTGGTTTATAAAAATAATATTTTTTTTATTGTGTACCAGTATGAAGTAAACTTTGTGTAAGAAAATGTTTCCATGAAAAAAAAAAAAAAAAAAAAAAAAAAAAAAGATTCAACGTAAGCTTTTACCTATGTTAACCTTGTGTCTATTTTTGTCACATGAAAATAAGATCTCTCTCTCTCTCTCTCTCTCTCTCTCTCTCTCTCTCTCTCTCTCTCTCTCTCTCTCTCTGTTTGCCTTTAGGTGTGTGTGCGTTGTACCATATCTTATATCTTTCACTGAAGTGATTCTACAACCATGCAGAATCTGGGATTTTCGTGATAGAAATGCATTTTATGATCGTAAAACATGTATTTTTAATTAACTTAAAAGATACATGAAACAAAAATAATCGAATTAGATTTAAACTCAGGTCTAAGTACAAGTATGCATTACAATAAATTGGAAACAAGCCCCGCCCACTTTCCTTATTCATCCTCATTCCACCGCGGGTCCGCGGTGGAAAGTTAGAGACAAAAAATACAGGTAAGCGCGGACGATAAAATTTCTATTTCTTTACCCCGCCGCGGAAACTCCGCAATCCCGCCGACTAGGGCGTTTCCGCGGTGGATATTAAAATTTTAATCCTTTTTCTTGCAGCCCCTCTCCGCGGGGGCGGGCGGGCTGGTGAAAATCCCCCTGGACTGTACTGTACTTTAGTATATAGAGGATCTTACACGAGTGGTCATTTCATATGAAATTTATTAAACGAGCCTTTGAAATGACCACGAGTGTAAGATTCATTTTATCATATGACTTTTAAAATAGGATTTTATCGCCTTCGAAGTGGACATATTTTCAATGAAAATTTACATTGTTGTTACGGACGTCGTCAATGACGTTACATATTCCCGCAAAAGTGTTATTACACGTGTGTTCATATGATTTTTATGACATGACGTTATCCACTGGAAAACAGCGACGTCATATGATAATAACCAGTACAATAGGGAGTTAATGTGCCTTGCACAAGAAAACAACAGGACAACCCAGAGGGGTTTGAACTCGCGTGGCCTCTCGATTTGGAGTATGATGCTCTTCCATTAGGCAAGCATATAATGTATAAACTAGTACAGTTGGAAGTAAATGAGCCGCCTCGTGGGAAAACCAACAATGTGGTTTCCGAACAGGTCCGACACAAACCGGCCTGTACAAGCACAGAAAAGAGCTAGAAGCTTGAAATTTCGGATTTAAGTAGAAGAGGAATTGTACTATCCGAGTAGCGAAAACAAAGGCGCTGATCAGCTTCGCGGTTACCGCGAAGCTGATCTGCGCCTTTGTTTTCGCCTAGGCAGATTGTTGGTTTTCCCATGGGAGGGCTCAAATGTCTTGCTCTGGGAAATAACCGGATGTCAGCAGGCTTTGAACCCAGGACCTCTGCATTAGGATTCTGAACCCATACCACTAGGCCACCACATTCCCCGCCATTCAGAATGAATAAATCATCCATAATGATCCCTCACCTTCTGTAGATGTCATTAAATGAGCCGCCTCATGGGAAAACCAACAATCTGCATAGGCGAAAACAAAGGCGCAGATCAGCTTCGCGGTAACCGCGAAGCTGATCAGCGCCTTTGTTTTCGCCACTCGGGTAGTATAATTCCTCTTCTACTTAAATCCGAAATTTCAAGCTTCTAGCTCTTTTCTGTGCTTGTACAGGCCGGTTTGTGTGGAACCTGTTCGGAAACCACATTGTTGGTTTTCCCACGAGGCGGCTCAAATATTGCCATTATAGCCCTTTTCTGGGGACGTTCATGTCAATAAATTAGTAGGGGTGTAACAATGTTGAATGACAATGAAAGACAACAGTTCATATTACATGTCCTACTGAACAAATACAATATTAACCTTTGCATGAGAAAAACAAGTTGCCTATGGGAAAACACAGGTGCAGTTCAGCTGTGCAGTAACTGCACAGCTGATCAGCCCCTTTGTTTTCACTACACATAGTAAAATCCCTCTTCTACTTCAATCCAAAATTTCAAGCTTCTAGCTTTTGTCTGTGACTGAACAGGCCAGTTTCTGTCAGACCTGATTGGAAACCACATTATTGGTTTTCCAACAAGGTGGCTCATTATAAGAAACTATTATGCTGGCTATCTAGAGACAACCACTTACGACTGGGAACAACCAACGCAGATAATATCAATATTTGACTGTGATATTCAAGTACCTCGCTGGGAACAACTCTCCATGATCCTCCATGGATTATTCCAATCGGTGGAAAGTTGATGCCAGACAGGTATTTACTAAATGAGCTGCCTCATGGGAAAGCCAACAATCTGCATAGGCGAAAACAAAGACGCAGATCAGCTTCGCGGTAACCGCGAAGCTGATCAGCGCCTTTGTTTTCGCAACTCGGATAGTACAATTCCTCTTCTACTTAAATCCGAAATTTCAAGCTTCTAGCTCTTTTCTATGCTTGTACAGCTCGGTTTGTGTCAGACCTGCTCGGAAACCACATTGTTGGTTTTCTCACAAGGCGGCTCAAATGTTGTTGTGTATTGATTTTCACTGCATTGGTTGTCTCTGGATAACCAGTGGAATATCAGCCGCATCACGAGAAAAATGGATTTTTGCCTATGCGAAACTGCGCAGCTGATCAGCACCATTGTTTTCCCTACATGGATAGTACAATCTCTCTTCTTCTTAAATCCGAAATTCCAAGCTTCTAGCCTTCTACAGGTGGGAAAGCATTGGAGACCACGAACAGACTGCTGCTCTAGGCATGATATATCTAATTGGGCACTGCACTGTGTGTCCGCACCTATCTGAATTTAAATTAACAAAGTATCATAGTTGAACTAAACAAAGTATCACAGTTGAACTATGACAAAATGGCACTTTTCCAGTTGACAATTCATGTTGTCGAAATAGGTCAGTGTGAACTCTAGGCTCCTGCCCCAATTATAGCCATCTAAGCATCAGGAAAACATGTCCGTGAAGTGTGAACCCCCTTTAACCCCACTTTTAAATAGTAAAATTGGGGTTTGCAGGGGTATACCTATTTTTCTTATTTTTGCTCCAAAACATAGATTATGTGTACTCGTTAGAGCCGAGGCGGTTCTAACGAGTACCCACAATCTATGTTTTGAGAAAAAATAAGAAAAATATCAAAATTTTTCTAATGGAATTTTCGATTTTTACAGGTGGAAAAATCTCTGTATATTGCATGGGCAAGTTTTCGTAATGGAAGGTCTTATGGCACTTGTTCACTCAGATGAAACATACTGGTTGCCGTCATTTCTCAATAAAAATGGGACAAACAGCTTGCAATTCTGAGGTATAGACAGTTACTTCTACATGATCAAAAGACAATATAAAATGCCAATTATGTTGATATGTTGTCGCTAAACAGATAGTACAACCCCTTTTCTTCTTAAATCCGAACTTTCAAGCTTCTAGCATGCTTCTGTGAATGTACAAGCCAGTTTGTGTCGGACCAAGTCGGAACCCCAAAATGTTGGTAATCTCATGCAGCAGCTCAATTGTTCTGCCACAGCTTCAGTGAAAAGACTATTTTATTGCTATAACAAACATTATTGCTCTGTTCAACAATAGTACTGGTACATATTTTACTTCAACAATCTACACATAGATTATCCCCTACATCTCTGAATGTTCTGTCAACACATAGTCCTGCATTAAGCAGCTGCATGGGATAAATGTACTAATTTTTCGCCTAACTATATGCAGTTTTGTTGAAATAGACAATATTACTATTGGTAAGCTTGCTTTGGGTCTTCTCACCACAATTTTTCCACGACTGCCATTCCATTCAAATTGTTAACAGTGAGTGGTCCATAGGATGGTGAAAGATAATTTTGCCACAAACACCTCGACTTATACAGCTAGGCACTCAATAACAAACGCTAACCTAGGCTTTTTAACTCCTATAATAAAGCCTGACGTGCTTTTTATGGGACATAGGCAAACAGTATAGCCCCAGATGTGACGCCGCAGAATGCGGCGTCCCATCTGGGGCTATTCTGTTTGCTAAGAGAAATGTAATAAAAAAATGAAATGAAATTGAAAATCACTCTTGACATCCCTAAAATGAAAGTGGATTCACCCAAATGATAACAATGAGAAAGTCCATTCGTAATTAATGGTTTAATGAGTATTTCTTTTATGGAGAATTATCAGAAACTAACTATAACCTTAAATATACATGTCAACCTCATTATAGGGCTGTCTTTGGGGTCCATGGAAACAGACCGTGTTGTAGGTGAAACCATGTTTTAATGAGGTTATTTACATTAAACATATAGCAAAATAATCATTTTGGGAGCCATGACATGGTCATATTATATTGAAAACTGCACTGTAGTGAGGCATGTTATAATGAGAATGACTGTACTACTTTAAGTAAGTTTTAGTGAGACACATTTTCCACAGCTTCAACAACACACCTTCAGTTGTTTAGTACGTCCATATTAATCACAATTTCGTTGTTGAATAATCACACCTTATTCAATTCTCGGATACTAGCCATTATTCTCTCCTGATGTTCATCAATCGTAACATTCATATTGTTCAAATCTACGACCGTCATTTCATGTAGATATGACAGACTGTCCCAGCCACTGCCTTTGAAGTTTTGTTCGTAAACTGAGAGGTTCAGACCTGCCAACCAGTCTTCGATGGTCGTTGGTCGCCGGATTTCATCATAGCTTGGTTGTTGAGTGCTCTGTAAAACACAAAATTCAAGATCTTTGTCATATGTTGATATCTCATTAGTGGTTATTTTCATATATTGATATTAATGATGTCATTTTCTAATCTTGCATCACATTTGAGCCTGTGCATGACAAAACCAACAATTTGGGTTTCTGACCAGGTCTGACACAAACCGGGCTGCACAGTCACACAATAAAGCTAGAAGCTTGAAATTTCGGATTTAAGAAGAAGAGGAAGTGTACTATCCTTGTAGCGAAAACAAAGGCGCTGATCAGCTTCGCGGTTACCGCGAAGCTGATCTGCGTCTTTGTTTTCACCTATACAAATTGTTGTTTTTCTCATGCACAGGCTCATTTCTAAATTACAAACTTTATCATTTTTGTGGCCCATAGCTCCTTTGTTTGATTTGTTGCAGTACATCCCAAATCGACAGCTAAGGTTATGTCATGAGGTTAAGTAACTTATCTATATGTTTCACTATGAAAGCCTCCTAAGAGTCAGTTAACCAGTGTCCGGAGCCCAATCTTTTAGTGGTAACTGACAAACAGAACTAGCATACAGAAAAAAACTAGAATTTGTTTTCTATGTGAAAACTGATGTCTCCCCCCTTTCTACGTGCATGTCCAAAATATGCAAGCAAGAGTTGTAGTTCTTGTGCATCACATATCCTGCCATTCTGTTTTATAAGTGTACCAAGTTTCATTGAAATATCTCTTACGGTTTTCAAGTTAAAGAGGGGCACGAAAATGTTTGGAAAATAATCAAAGGGAAATAACTCCAAAGATATGAAAGCAAGAGTAATTATTCTTGTGCATCATGCTTTATAAGTGTACCATGTTTCATTGAAAAATCTCTAATGGTTTTTGAGTTATAGAGCAGACACGAAATTGAATGAAAAATAATCAAAGGGAAATAACTCCAAAGATATGCAAGCAAGAGTTATGGTTCTTTAGCATGACACATCATCTCATCGTGCTTTATAAGTGTACCAAGTTTCATTGAAATATTTCATATGGTTTTCAAATTATAGAGTGGACATGAAATTGTATGGAAAAATAATCAAAGGGAAATAACTCCAAAGATATGAAAGCAAGAGTTATAATTCTTGTGCATGACACATCGTCTCATCATGCTTTATGCATGAAATGGTAGAAAAATGATTTGTCTTAAATGTGGTATAAACCAGATTTCCATTGTGCACTTGTTTTACGAATTTTTACCCCCCAAAGTAAGTGTCGGGTTTCTTTTGTCGGTCAGTATATATACATGGCTCAGCTACTGAAAATAAGGATCTTTTTTTTGCTAATGACTGCCATTTATTCAAGGTATATTATCTTTTCAAACTATTGTTTTTTTGTTTTTTTTTTATTATTTCTATTATTGTTCTTTTCATTTATCATTTTGCAAACTTACTGCAGAGCCCATCCTAGACTTCCTAGGCACCGGTGGTGGTGGATTACTAGGTGCTTGTGAGGACATCTGCCGCGTAACACCAACCCCAGAGTATTGACTCGACCCCACAGGTAGGCTTGTCTGACCCATGAAGGGTGGGGTCTTCCTGGGAGGGGTCATGGGCTGACCCTGGGGCAGTGAAGGGAGTGGAACAGGGCCTCGCCTGTCTAGTTTGGACAGCTACAATGAAAGAATAGTATTTAGGTCACAGACAGTTTGTACTCTACTAGCTTAAGGGTTGGCAAACTGCATAGAACTGTATCAGACAGACTCTAGGTTGACTGATCAATGCCCGATTGTCTGCATTTCCATGGCTCTTTTTCTGAACTTAAGTAAAAAATATGAAAAGTTCCCTATTGCAGTATAAGCAATGGCTAACGACAATACATGTAGTCCATTTCAAATCTAGAAGCTAATTTCATATAAATTACAAGTAGAAATAGAACACCCTTAGTAGTACATACTGTATGGTTAAACCTCTTTTTAGGGTGATTTGAAGTATTTTGCAGGTAAGTTATACTCATAAACCTTTTTCTTCAATCTTTTTGAACTGTATATCAGCTATTCATTCATACCTCTCTACCATGAGTATTTTCTTCTGCTCCATTGGTATCATACTGTGGAGTTGCCACGCAACTCTTGGTATTCCGTAGTGTGGGTTTCGGAGCTCCTCGCATCCCGGACATCACCGAGGTGCCATTCATGTCCCGTCGTATCTCACTCTTGGGCTTATCCGATATGAACATTTCTGGGTCACAGTATTCCGTGTCAAATGCTATCAATGCTGAAATATTAGAATAAGCTCTATAGTATAATAGAGTATTTGTAAAAATATTGAATCTCATAGTTAGGCAAAAAGAACTTTCCCAATATTTCGACAGTAAAGCAATTTATCATCAAACAACAGGAAAATGAAAATGCTCTTCCATAATTTATAAATGATGTCATAAAATGAAGGATATATTTTTTTAATTTCCATATCATTGTCGTTATTTGCTTTTTATTAATAGAACATAATTACTGTAATTCTTCTTTGAGGATTGCCTTCTCTGTGGCTGATCTTTTGAAGCAACATGCATTCTTCCCCTGCAAGGAAATATGTGTATTTTTTTTCTTCTAGAATGATGTATGTCAAATAATGAACACATTACCTTTTTTCTAATTTATCAATTTATCAATGCTTATTAAACTTTCTGTATCAAACTTGAGCAACCAGAATCGTCTTGTCACTAAACTTCCTGTCAAATTATTCTATAATGATAACACACATTGGTCCTATTGACATTATGTTTACAACTTGAATGTACAGTACTCTTTCAAGTTCTGGTGCTAAAATGTTTTTAGCTTTATATGAAAACCTGCAAAGTCTGGACAAATGACCTACTTTAATCTGCCCGTTTCCTCCCCTTGGTGTAGTAAGATATGTTCAAACTCCTGGGGTTCCCTCTCAAACATCTTTCGTAATGATAACACACATTCACCTGGAAATATGTGTACAATTGGTAATTGATAAATGTCTTTAAATGTCAAATGTCCTTCAAATCTTCAAACCCTATCTTATTTGACTAATGAACAAAGTCCAAAAACCATAATATTTTTTTCAAAATTTTGTTTTTGTTTTGTTTGTTTTGAGGTTTAATTTTTTTCAGTCTTGTCAGGACAGAGCCACAGCTTCCTGAGTATTAACCAGTACTCTAGGTAGTTAATGATGTTAATGCGTCTTGTTCAAGGACACAACACAGTGCCACTAGTGGGGATTAAACCAAGGACCTCTTGATTCCGAGTCTGAAGCTCCACCACTATGCCCCCGCCCTCCCCTGAAATTAAATGACAACACAAGACACCTCAACACCCTACCCCGCCCCCCTACATCATCATTACTGGATGTAAGGTAACTGTAATAACTGAACAACGACTGATAATTGATAACAATGAATTGATGAGATATTGAATAACATGGATGATCTAAATGTCACATAGCAACTGACGTCGCGATGTAACGTCCCTGACGTCGACTGGTTCTACCACATTTACCAGGATATTACATTTCTCCCCTTTTATAAAAAGTTCTAAACCTTGATAAAGTGATGATATTTTCAGATAAAATGTTTTGTCAAATTGTAAGTCCAAATTCCATTTGTTGCCATACTATTAAATGACCTTAAACAGAATGAAAGGCATGACATGTCATTGTAAATCTTTCATATCAAATTTCTTTCAAATAGCACTGCATTCCCTTTTTACTGTAATGTATACCATGTATACAGTTTTGGTGTTAATTGCTATTTGTTTTGTTTCATTCTGCCAACCGGAACAACTATATTCTGATGAGCATCATAGATTTCTCCCTTTTCCTTGCAAGAGTTGAGTTCTGCTAATTCAAGTGACCTCTTTAGAAAATTGCATTGTTTCTTCATTCCCTTTAGTTCTGCTTTGAGTTGCTTAATTTGTTCATGATTATATGAAACTACATTTCTTTTTAACTGTTTGTTGCATTCCTCTTTTGCTGTCATCAGCTTTCTTTTCAGCATGTTTCCTGACTGTGTTGAATTTCTTTCCTGCAATTTCATCAGTCGAAGTTCTCTGTTTTGTTCTATTTTGTTCTGTACTTGAACGCTATTTGTCGTATTCTCTCCCACTCTTCGGTTGTTAGAATGCCTTGCAGTGTAATTTCCCTTATCAATCTTTTCTTCAAATATGTCAATATTCTTTCTTCTGTAGTTCTTCCATCCTGGTCTATCCATGCGCTGACATCTGGTTGACCAACATACTCTGGCAAAATGGTCAAGCTTTTGACATCTATAACAGTACTTGTTATATGCTGGACAATTGTAACCTTTAGGGTGCACCCCAGACAAACCACAGTAATTGCACACTGCTGAGTGATAAGTTGTCTGTTGAGAATGGCTATTTTTCATCTCTTTTTGTCTTGTATATCTTCCTTGGGTGCATAAAATCCTCTGTACCTGTAAGTCCATGATTTCAGCTCGACTGGCTTTCTCCAGAAATTGTTTCAGGTCCCAATTCTTAGCCATACATTTTCGTATCATTTCTTCATTGTCAATGGTTTGTATTAAATGCTCCAAAAGTCTGTCTTCGTAAGAGTCTTGAAATTGACACGTGTTTGCTTTTTCACGCAAGCGTGAGGCGTACGATAGAATTGATTCTCTCCTATATGGTCTCATCTTCAGAAACAAGAATCTTTCATAATGCTTGTTAACTCTAGGCACATAGTATTCATTCAGTTTTGTCTTCACTGTCTCGTATTCATTCGTCTTTGCGACAGGCTCTGGCAAATATTTTTCAAGTCGGGAAAGTTCTCTTCCACCGTATATTAGTAGCGCATCTTTCATATCTGAAGGGCTTTCTATCCCAAACAATCTAAACTGCCTTTCTATTTCTTCTACCCATTCCTTCCATGCTATGCCACATGACAGTCGGTCCTCTGGTGGTTTAAATGGCAGTATCCGCAATTCTCTGACAGTAACATTGTTGACCCGCTTATTCACATGCATAATTATTGTCTCTATAGTCTTTGCACTAGAGTATTCAGTTTTTAGTATTCTTTATTTAACATGCTACTTATCTATCTGCCCGATTCTGATTTCATATTTTCTGCCTAGTTTTCTTTGTCTGCATGCTTCAATGCATGTATCTAGCTTCATGTTGCTTCATCTACTCCTACTTGCATCTGTTTTTTTATCCTCGTCGCCAATGTAATAACTGAACAACGACTGATAATTGATAACAATGAATTGATGAGATATTGAATAACATGGATGATCTAAATGTCACATAGCAACTGACGTCGCGACGTAACGTCCCTGACGTCGACTGGTTCTACCACATTTACCAGGATATTACAGTAACTAACTGTATGATTCGTTGTCAACGTCTTTAGCTATCACAGAAACTAGGATATGTTGTTCTTCCAAGAATTCTTGACAAGTATAAGCAACTATCCCTATCCCCATCCCGATGTCTTGTAAGATTATACTAACCATAAGATTCGTTGTCACCGTCTTTAGCTATCACAGACACTAGGATATGTTGTTCTTCCAGGAATTCTTGGTCTCCAAACAGCGGTTCCATCTGAAATAGGTTTAGATAGGGGAGCCACATCGAGAGAAAACCAGATTTTTGCCTATATGCAAAAACAAAGGCATATATCAGCTGTGCAGTAACTGCACAGCTGATCAGTGCCTATGTTTTTTTCTACATGGATAGTACAATTTCTCTTCTTATGTTTGAAATTTCAAGCTTCTGGCTTTTCTCTGAGACTGTACACGCCAGTCTGTGTCTTACCTCGCAGTTCAGATGTATGTTGGGTGTATAACAAGTTCAAAAATTAAGAGTAAGCAATGAAGAAAGTCCTCCAAAACTGAAGATGGGAAACACCACAAAAAGGTATTTATGCAGAAGGAAATACATGTACAAGGTCATCAAAGCAGACAGCTCTTTCCCAAAAGGTGGCAATTTAGTTACCAAAACAAAACAAGGGCATGAAAATGTCTTCAGGGTTTGCAACCAAGATCAACACAAATAAAGGTAAACTTCAAAATGTGGCATATTTTAAAGGTTAAACTGATATGACTCGTGTAAGCCTGGCATCCTTTTTGTGGGACATAGGCAAACAGTATAGCCCCAGATGTGACGCCGCAGAACGCGGCGTCCCTTCTGGGGCTATTCTGTTTGCTTAGTGGAATTTCATCGAAAAATGGAATAAATAGTCAAATTTACTCCTAAAGTCCCTAAAATTGACAGTGGACTCACCCAAATGATAAAGATGGGAGAATCCATTTGTCAAATATGGGTTAAATTGAGGATCAGTATAAAAGGATCAGCAGGAAAAAGTATCAAATGAGCCTGTGCGTGAGAAAACCAACAATTTGCATGGGCGAAAACAAAGACGCAGATCAGCTTCGCGGTAACCGCGAAGCTGATCAGCGCCTTTGTTTTCGCTACTCGGATAGTACAATTCCTCTTCTACTTAAATCCGAAATTTCAAGCTTCTGGCTCTTTTCTGTGCTTGTACAGGCCGGTTTGTGTCGGACCTGGTCAGAAACCCAAATTGTTGGTTTTGTCACGCACAGGCTCAAATGTGCATAAGGTACTGATAAACAACTCTGTCTTTCCAGTCACAGTGGCTCGCCTTGTGATGTTAAACAATGACACTCACGACAGATTTGTACCTGTCACTCATAAAAGAAGCTTTTATTCATACCTCAGGTATGTTACAAGCCTGCCACACTGGTACTGTATAGAAACCTGTCCTGTTACCTCTGAAGGAGGAGTTGGCTTGACTCCTACACACTTCTACAATAGATCATTATATACCTACCTCAGGTATGTTACAAGCCTGCCACACCGGTACTGTATAGAAACCTGTCCTGTTATCTCTGAAGGAGGAGTTGGCTTGACTCCTACACACTTCTACAATAGATCATTATATACCTACCTCAGGTATATTACAAGCCTGCCACACCGGTACTGTATAGAAACCTGCCCTGTTATCTCTGAAGGAGGAGTTGGCTTGACTCCTACACACTTCTACAATAGATCATTATATACCTACCTCAGGTATGTTACAAGCCTGCCACACCGGTACTGTATAGAAACCTGTCCTGTTATCTCTGAAGGAGGAGTTGGCTTGACTCCTACACACTTCTACAATAGATCATTATATACCTACCTCAGGTATGTTACAAGCCTGCCACACCAGTACTGTATAGAAACCTGTCCTGTTATCTCTGAAGGAGGAGTTGGCTTGACTCCTACACACTTCTACAATGGATCATTATATACCTACCTCAGGTATGTTACAGGCCTGCCACACCGGTACTGTATAGAAATCTGTTCTGTTGTCTCTGAAGGAGGAGTTAGCTTGACTCCTACACACTTCTACAATAGATCATTATATACCTACCTCAGGTATATTACAAGCCTGCCACACCGGTACTGTATAGAAACCTGTTCTGTTATCTCTGAAGGAGGAGTTGGCTTGACTCCTACACACTTCTACAATAGATCATTATATACCTACCTCGGGTATGTTACAAGCCTGCCACACCGGTACTGTATAGAAACCTGTTCTGTTATCTCTGAAGGAGGAGTTGGCTTGACTCCTACACACTTCTACAATAGATCATTATATACCTACCTCAGGTATGTTACAGGCCTGCCACACAGGTACTGTATAGAAACCTGTTCTGTTATCTCTGAAGGAGGAGTTGGCTTGACTCCTTACACACTTCTACAATAGATCATTATATACCTACCTCGGGTATGTTACAAGCCTGCCACACGGTACTGTATAGAAACCTGTTCTGTTATCTCTGAAGGAGGAGTTGGCTTGACTCCTACACACTTCTACAATAGATCATTATATACCTACCTCGGGTATGTTACAAGCCTGCCACACCGGTACTGTATAGAAACCTGTTCTGTTATCTCTGAAGGAGGAGTTGGCTTGACTCCTACACACTTCTACAATAGATCATTATATACCTACCTCAGGTATGTTACAAGCCTGCCACACCGGTACTGTATAGAAACCTGTTCTGTTATCTCTGATGGAGGAGTTGGCTTGACTCCTTACACACTTCTACAATAGATCATTATATACCTACCTCGGGTATGTTACAAGCCTGCCACACCGGTACTGTATAGAAACCTGTCCTGTTTTCTCTGAAGGAGGAGTTGGCTTGACTCCTACACACTTCTACAATAGATCATTATATACTATCTCAGGTATGTTACAGGCCTGCCACACTGGTACTGTATAGAAACCTGTCCTGTTATCTCTGAAGGAGGAGTTGGCTTGACTCCTTACACACTTCTACAATAGATCATTATATACCTACCTCGGGTATGTTACAAGCCTGCCACACGGTACTGTATAGAAACATGTCCTGTTATCTCTAAAGGAGGAGTTGGCTTGACTCCTACACACTTCTACAATAGATCATTATATACCTACCTCGGGTATGTTACAGGCCTGCCACACAGGTACTGTATAGAAGCCTGTCCTGTTGTCTCTGAAGGAGGAGTTGGCTTGACTCCTACACACTTCTACAATAGATCATTATATACCTACCTCAGGTATATTACAAGCCTGCCACACCGGTACTGTATAGAAACCTGTCCTGTTATCTCTGAAGGAGGAGTTGGCTTGACTCCTACACACTTCTACAATAGATCATTATATACCTACCTCAGGTATGTTACAGGCCTGCCACACCGGTACTGTATAGAAACCTGTTCTGTTATCTCTGAAGGAGGAGTTGGCTTGACTCCTACACACTTCTTCAATGGATCATTATATACCTACCTCAGGTATGTTACAAGCCTGCCACACCGGTACTGTATAGAAACCTGTCCTGTTTTCTCTGAAGGAGGAGTTGGCTTGACTCCTACACACTTCTACAATAGATCATTATATACCTACCTCAGGTATGTTACAGGCCTGCCACACCGGTACTGTATAGAAACCTGTCCTGTTATCTCTGAAGGAGGAGTTGGCTTGACTCCTACACACTTCTACAATAGATCATTATATACCTACCTCAGGTATGTTACAAGCCTGCCACACCGGTACTGTATAGAAACCTGTCCTGTTATCTCTGAAGGAGGAGTTGGCTTGACTCCTACACACTTCTACAATAGATCATTATATACCTACCTCGGGTATGTTACAAGCCTGCCACACTGGTACTGTATAGAAACCTGTTCTGTTATCTCTGATGGAGGAGTTGGCTTGACTCCTACACACTTCTACAATGGATCATTATATACCTACCTCAGGTATGTTACAGGCCTGCCACACCGGTACTGTATAGAAATCTGTTCTGTTATCTCTGAAGGAGGAGTTAGCTTGACTCCTACACACTTCTACAATAGATCATTATATACCTACCTCAGGTATGTTACAGGCCTGCCACACCGGTACTGTATAGAAACCTGTCCTGTTATCTCTGAAGGAGGAGTTGGCTTGACTCCTACACACTTCTACAATGGATCATTATATACCTACCTCAGGTATGTTACAGGCCTGCCACACCGGTACTGTATAGAAACCTGTCCTGTTATCTCTGAAGGATGAGTTAGCTTGACTCCTACACACTTCTACAATAGATCATTATATACCTACCTCGGGTATGTTACAAGCCTGCCACACGGTACTGTATAGAAACCTGTTCTGTTGTCTCTGAAGGAGGAGTTGGCTTGACTCCTACACACTTCTACAATAGATCATTATATACCTACCTCAGGTATGTTACAGGCCTGCCACACCGGTACTGTATAGAAACCTGTCCTGTTATCTCTGAAGGAGGAGTTGGCTTGACTCCTACACACTTCTACAATAGATCATTATATACCTACCTCAGGTATGTTACAGGCCTGCCACACCGGTACTGTATAGAAACCTGTCCTGTTATCTCTGAAGGAGGAGTTGGCTTGACTCCTACACACTTCTACAATAGATCATTATATACCTACCTCAGGTATGTTACAAGCCTGCCACACAGGTACTGTATAGAAACCTGTCCTATTATCTCTGAAGGAGGAGTTGGCTTGACTCCTACACACTTCTACAATAGATCATTATATACCTACCTCAGGTATGTTACAAGCCTGCCACACAGGTACTGTATAGAAACCTGTCCTATTATCTCTGAAGGAGGAGTTGGCTTGACTCCTACACACTTCTACAATAGATCATTATATACCTACCTCAGGTATGTTACAGGCCGGCCATACCGGTACTGTATAGAAACCTGTCCTATTATCTCTGAAGGAGGAGTTAGCTTGACTCCTACACACTTCTACAATGGATCATTATATACCTACCTCAGGTATGTTACAGGCCTGCCACACCGGTACTGTATAGAAACCTGTCCTGTTATCTCTGAAGGAGGAGTTGGCTTGACTCCTACACACTTCTACAATAGATCATTATATACCTACCTCAGGTATGTTACAAGCCTGCCACACGGTACTGTATAGAAACCTGCCCTGTTATCTCTGAAGGAGGAGTTGGCTTGACTCCTACACACTTCTACAATAGATCATTATATACCTACCTCAGGTATGTTACAAGCCTGCCACACCGGTACTGTATAGAAACCTGTCCTGTTATCTCTGAAGGAGGAGTTGGCTTGACTTCTACACACTTCTACAATGGATCATTATATACCTACCTCAGGTATGTTACAAGCCTGCCACACCGGTACTGTATAGAAACCTGTCCTGTTATCTCTGAAGGAGGAGTTGGCTTGACTCCTACACAGTTCTACAATGGATCATTATATACCTACCTCAGGTATGTTACAGGCCTGCCACACCGGTACTGTATAGAAACCTGTCCTGTTATCTCTGAAGGATGAGTTAGCTTGACTCCTACACACTTCTACAATAGATCATTATATACCTACCTCAGGTATGTTACAGGCCTGCCACACCGGTACTGTATAGAAACCTGTCCTGTTATCTCTGAAGGAGGAGTTGGCTTGACTTCTACACACTTCTACAATAGATCATTATATACCTACCTCAGGTATGTTACAAGCCTGCCACACAGGTACTGTATAGAAACCTGTCCTATTATCTCTGAAGGAGGAGTTGGCTTGACTCCTACACACTTCTACAATAGATCATTATATACCTACCTCAGGTATGTTACAAGCCTGCCACACAGGTACTGTATAGAAACCTGTCCTATTATCTCTGAAGGAGGAGTTGGCTTGACTCCTACACACTTCTACAATAGATCATTATATACCTACCTCAGGTATGTTACAGGCCGGCCATACCGGTACTGTATAGAAACCTGTCCTATTATCTCTGAAGGAGGAGTTAGCTTGACTCCTACACACTTCTACAATGGATCATTATATACCTACCTCAGGTATGTTACAGGCCTGCCACACCGGTACTGTATAGAAACCTGTCCTGTTATCTCTGAAGGAGGAGTTGGCTTGACTCCTACACACTTCTACAATAGATCATTATATACCTACCTCAGGTATGTTACAAGCCTGCCACACCGGTACTGTATAGAAACCTGTCCTGTTATCTCTGAAGGAGGAGTTGGCTTGACTTCTACACACTTCTACAATGGATCATTATATACCTACCTCAGGTATGTTACAAGCCTGCCACACCGGTACTGTATAGAAACCTGTCCTGTTATCTCTGAAGGAGGAGTTGGCTTGACTCCTACACAGTTCTACAATGGATCATTATATACCTACCTCAGGTATGTTACAGGCCTGCCACACCGGTACTGTATAGAAACCTGCCCTGTTATCTCTGAAGGAGGAGTTGGCTTGACTCCTACACACTTCTACAATAGATCATTATATACCTACCTCAGGTATGTTACAGGCCTGCCACACCGGTACTGTATAGAAACCTGTCCTGTTATCTCTGAAGGATGAGTTAGCTTGACTCCTACACACTTCTACAATAGATCATTATATACCTACCTCAGGTATGTTACAGGCCTGCCACACCGGTACTGTATAGAAATCTGTTCTGTTGTCTCTGAAGGAGGAGTTGGCTTGACTCCTACACACTTCTACAATGGATCATTATATACCTACCTCAGGTATGTTACAGGCCTGCCACACAGGTACTGTATAGAAACCTGTTCTGTTATCTCTGAAGGAGGAGTTGGCTTGACTCCTACACACTTCTACAATGGATCATTATATACCTACCTCAGGTATGTTACAAGCCTGCCACACCGGTACTGTATAGAAACCTGTCCTGTTATCTCTGAAGGAGGAGTTGGCTTGACTCCTACACACTTCTACAACAGATCATTATATACCTACCTCAGGTATGTTACAGGCCTGCCACACCGGTACTGTATAGAAACCTGTTCTGTTATCTCTGAAGGAGGAGTTGGCTTGACTCCTACACACTTCTACAATAGATGGAATTTCATTTAACTAGCGGTCATTGTTAATTTCAACTGATATTTCACTTCAACTAACAGCCAAACCTTCTGTACTTTAGATGCATGCATGCAGGTCTATTCATGGTTTGATTATTTGATTTATAACATCCAATTTTACAGTTTGTTAAAAAAACACAAAGTCAGGTAAGAGGAATTTGAAACTCTAACCTCTCAATCTGGAATCAAGACACCGTATCACTAAGCCACTAAGATCCCCTGCCTCCTAACATTTACCATAAGAAAGGTGTGCATGGCAGTATAAAACCAGAGGACCAATGGTCCTGTAAACGCTCACCTGAGTCTGCTGCATCTACCAATAAACATGTTTGAATATTATGGTATTTAACCCCAGTGCAGGGGCAGATGAAGCCCTTGGGCCGTTTTCTTTTTTCAGAATAATCAATATTCTGTCCATTTGCCAATTTCTTGGCTCTTGCTGGCTTTTCCCTTCAAATGACATTTTAACAGTTTTTCCCATTCAAATGCATGGGCAACCCATGTTGACCTTGCCATAAACTTGGTCAAGGTCATCACAGGGTCATGATTTATATATTTATATATACATTGTAATACTTTAGCCATGGATGCTTCACGCCAAGTTTCATTGAAATCAATCTATTGGTTTCAGAGAAGAAGATATTTGAAGGTTTTTTACCATATATGGGCATGGCGGCCATCTTGGTCACGTGACCTAGATTATTAATATACACATTAGTTCCCCCATCCTGTAGATACTTCACATAAAATTTGGCTTCAATTGGCCAAGTGGTTTCAGAGAAGAAGATGTTTGATTATTATGGAGAGATACATGTATATTGCCCCGGGGTGTGGGCATATGAGCCCTTAGGTCCATTTTCTTTTTCAGAATCATTAATATTTAGTCCTACTACCCATTTCCTGCAAGATTTTCACCTCAAATGACTTTTTAAAAGTTTTCCCCATTCCAATGCATTGGCGACCTATGTTGACCTTGTCGTAAAATAGGTCAAGGTCACCACAGGGTCATGATTTATAAACATATTGTAGTACTTCAGCCATTGGTGCTTCATGCCAAGTTTCTTTGAAATCGGTCCACCAGATTCGGAGAAGAAGATTTTTGAAGGGTTTTTACCATATATGGGCATGGCAGCCATCTTGGTCATGTGAACTAGATAATTTATATATACATTAATTCCCCCATTCCATAGATGCTTCACATAAAATTTGGCTTTGATTCGCCAAGCGGTTTCAGAGGAGAAGATGTTTGAATATTATGGTAATATACATGTATATTGCCCCGGGGTGGGGCTAGAGGAGCCCCTGGAGTCCAGTTTTTTTCAGAATCATTAATATTCAGTCCTACTGCCCATTTCCTGCAAGACTTTCACTTTAAATGACATTTTAAAAGTTTTCCCTATTCAATTGCATTGGCGACCTATGTTGACCGTGCCATTAAAAAAGGTCAAGGTCATTACAGGGTCATGATTTATATACACATTGTAGTACTTGAGCCATCGATGCTTCATGCCAAGTTTCTTTCAAATCGATCCACCGGTTCTGGAGAAGAAGATTTTTGAAGGGTTTTTACCATATATGGGCATTGCGGCCATCTTGGTCATGTGACCAGGATTATTTATATATACATTGATTACCCCTTCCTATTGATGCTTCACATAAAATTTGGCTTTGATTGGCCAAGCGGTTTCAGAGTAGATGATGTTTGAATATTATGGTAATATACATGTATATTGCCCTGGGGTGGGGGCATATGAGCCCCTGGGATCCATTTTTTTTTTCAGAATCATTAATATTCAGTCCTACTGCCAATTTCCTGCAAGACTTTCACTTTAAATGACTTTAAATGACATTTTAAAAGTTATCCCCATTCAAATGCATTGGCGACCTATGTTGACCTTGCCGTAAAATAGGTCAAGGTCATCTAAGGGTCATGATTTATATATACATTGTAGTGCTTGAGCCATCGATGCTTCATGCCAAGTTTCGTTGAAATCAGTCCACCGGTTCTGGAGAAGAAGATTTTTGAAGGGTTTTTACCATATATGGGCATGGCAGCCATCTTGGTCATGTGACCTGGATTTCTTATATACACATTGGTTCCCCCTTCCTATAGATGCTTCATATAAAATTTGGCTTTGGTTGGCCAAGCGGTTTCAGAGAAGATCTTTGAAATTGTGGACGGACGACGGACGACGGACGGACGGACGGACGCCGGATCATGGCCATCCTATAAGCTCACCTTGTGAGCCTAACGGCTCAGGTGAGCTAATAATTCAATGATGAGGGATGAAAAAGAACGAATCACACATCATTTTTGTGAATCAACCAAGCCTTAATTAGGAAATTAGAGTCCCCTGAATCATACCATACCTTGTAGACAGGTGGAATGAAAGACTAACTGGAACATTTGCTTGCAACAAGTTTTAACCTACAAATACAGAAATCTTGGTTAACATCCAACAATCTGCATTTGCACAACATTTTGAGTTAGTTTTTTTTTCCTTTCATTAAATTCAGCTTTACATCCTTTCAAGATTATTGCAGTACCATGAGAAAAAACATATGACACACCAGCAAACAGAATATGGCAGATACAAGTTAATCCTGAGCGGGGTTTGACCACACACTGGACAAAACTACTACATCTCGATGATCCCCACTATTAACTTAGGGGGCGCGCTGTGACTAATGTTGTCAGAACTTGTTGCCCTAAACCCCTTTATCTTTTAGATGACAATAAAATATGTTTAAACTAACTTGGCAAAATGGCTCAAGGCCAGCTAAGGTAAAGCATTCTCTAAGTTCACATTCTTCCAAGATGAATCAAAATTTAAATTTTTTTTGAGACACTAGGGCACTAATCTGTCTTTACAGCAGCGTAAGATTTACCTGAGCTTCTATGGAATGAAATATAATTTTCACCGAGCTCATGTCTGCTAGTGAACACCGGTTTTGGATGAACTCTGATGTAATGCCAACGTTGAAAGATGAGAACACAGGACGATGGTCGCTGCTCAATATAGCATCAGAACATCCTGCAAATCAAAACATGTTGTTAAGGAGATATTTAAACAATTTAAACAATTAGACAAATATACTTGGCAGTTCATCAACTAGAACATCAAAAATAATGAAAACAAACTGATTTTCACTGCTTTTAACCTCTTTTCCTCAGCATTTTCATACCAAATCTACCAACTTGGACCAATATCTTAGTAATACTGCAGAGGAAAAGAGATTCACTTTTCATCTATTCTACAATATCCATCTAATGAACAAAACGTTTACTGTATTTGGGCATTTCACTTTCAATTCATCATCTGGAGATTCTCTTTCTCTAATAAACCACTAATGAAGATTATTGACTTCAGTAGCAAAACACCTGGCTAGCTGATAGAGACATTTTTGAACATGCATATGGAGGCATTTTTCTCGGGGGTAGAGAGGGGGGGTTATGATCTTATATCTCAGTTGCTTTTCTTGAAGAAACTTTAGATGAGTCATTTTAGAAATATTTAACTTTCAATTTATTATAGGTAATTCCTACCATATGCCACATTCTCTATGAACACATCAGGATAAGATCTCCATAGTACCCTATCACACCATGATGGGGCATTGATTCTCTCCTGAAAAATATATACATACATTTATTATATGGCAAGTGATGAAATATAGAGAAATATGTATTAAATATAACCAATATTTGAAAAAGTTATATTTTCACGTGAAAATATAAAAAAGTTATATTTTCACATGTGAAAATATAAGATTTGGGAAAACGCAAATTACGATTCCACCGTTTTATTTCTAATTTATACATAACTAAATTTTATAATCTATGCTATTGTTGACGCAATGAACGTTCACACACAATAGCAACGTAATGACGTGACGTAATGACGTCATTTAAGATTTTGACGTCATATGCTTTAGCGCGCAATGTTACAATGACTACATGCAATATAATAAAAAGAAAATTCAAGTTTTTGTCGTGAATATGAGTTTTATTTCATCTCGTGAAGTGAAAAATTATATATTTCATTCGTGCCTTCGGCACTCATGAAATATAAAATTTTTTCACTTCACTCAATGAAATAAAACTCATATTCACTCCAAAAACTTGAATATCCTTTATGTATTTCATTAAATTACACATCTATGCAATATTCTGCTGTTCTTTTAAGTTCTAGAAACTGCAAAAGTTTTATACTTTGGACTGTGGGTAATGTAACAGTACTGTATCAGTCTTTATTTTTTATGAAAACCAGATATAAATGCCTAAAAAATGTCATTACATCAAAGGTAAAATTAGAGATGACAAAATTGACTTGATCATAGAAAGATATTTCCAGTCATGAAAGTTAGGCCCTGACACTTTGATCATGAAGATTTTGGCCATTGACATTTTGGCTGCATATTAGACTTAAAATAACATTCACTCATTCCAAAACAATGAGTGAGTGCCTTTGTGGCTCCATTTCTATTCATGCTATTCTATATCATTGTTGTACAAAAGCTCCACATTGTTTGTTTTGCATGAATTATCATCTTACCCCTGTTTTCTTGATTTTCTTCCAGGCGTATTTGTTCCCCGGCAGATTTCTCTCTAACCGGTAGGTCGGCAGGAATGTAATATCAGCTTCTCCTGTGAATGAACAAAACCACTGCAAATATTTTCATGTATCAACAACAGACTAAATCTTTAGTACCCTGGTTAACTCCAAAATTAAAGCAGAGAATATATGTATTTGATGGTATGCTAGCATGTAATGAAGTTTATAAACCATGGCATGTGTAACGCTGTAAAATAGCTTTTTACTTTTAATATGGTCTTAATTAATATTAGTGACCACAAACTATGTTTAAAGAAAAATAGCAAAAAATTACAAAATTTTATGCTCTAAGTACCTTTAATGAGGTGTCTATTATTTTACTGTCAATATACTGGTACTCATTTTGTTTGAAAAGAGGTTTAACATCCAAGACAACAATTTTTCTGTCATGTCGGGATGAAGCCTCCACTTCCTGGGTATTAACAAGTACTGTGGAGAATCAATGTGTCTTGCTCAAGGATACAACATGGTGTCACCATGACCCTGTGAGGGGATCGAACCCAGGACCTCTCAATTCGAAGTCCAATGCTCTACCACCAGGCCTTACATTCCCCCGTACCGGCACTCGTGCTAACAAAAATGCCTGAAAACTTACTGAAACCACAGAAAGCATGTTTTTCTTTTTGTGCCCTTCTCAATTGGTCTCTCTCCAGTAATGGCAGCAGGTCTTTGTCTTGGATTTTTGACAGTAGCACCTAGCATTAGGAAATATGTCCTTGTAATGTTTACCCCCTTGAACCCCACTTTTATATAGCAAAACTGGGGTATGCAGGGGTATACCTATTTTTCTTATTTTTGCTCTAAAACATAGATTGTGGGTACTCACTAGAACTGCCTCGGTGAGGCGGTTCATGCCTGGGGGGTGGGGCTAGAGGTTAAAAACTAGAACACTGTAAAAAATAGATGTACAGCTGTGTAACTTTTACAAGGAGTCCATATCTTGACAACAACTTATCATAAAGCATTCTAACTTGTACCCACAATCTATGTTTTGAGCAAAAATAAGAAAAATATCAACTTCAATTCAATTTATAAAGCTCAAAAATCTCTGTTTACTGCACGGTCAAGTTTTCGTAATGGAAACAGATAGGATCTGAAGCAAGTGTTCATCTAGTGTACATCTTTTAAGAAAGCACACTAATGAAAGACACAGAGATTTTTACAGGTGCAAAAATTGAAAGCATTTTTTTAATTTTTCTTGTTTTTTTTTATTCATTTTTCTACCTTTGCTCAAAGCATACATGTACATCATGGGCACAGTTTAGAACCATGGAACCATGGAAGTCCACAAAAACACTTGAAAAGCAACACAAATGCTCATAAGATTTTATAGAATTCAAGCAATTTTTAAGCTTTAGATTAGCCGAAACTGAATTTCAGATACTCATGTTAGAACCATCAAGCTTACCTGTATGTCCTCTTGTACTCTATAGTTGAGATCTCCAAGCCAGAAAACATGGTGAAACTGATTAGTTATGTCAAAGTTACCCAGATGTTTTTGACCCAGGGACATCGTCAGTCCTTTGATAATATCTCTATAGTTCTGGTTTCTCCTGGAATAAAAGACACAAAACATCCAACACATAACCAGAATACACTTGATTTCATTGCAAAAACATAAATTTTGTTTGTTTGTTTAACATTCAACATTTCAGTCAATTTTTCAGGGGCTGAGTCATCACGTCCTGGTATTAAACAGTGCTTTAGGGGGTTAAAACAAAATGTGTCTTGTTCAATGAATTGACCCAATGCCAGTGGCCTGAGTTGAAACCCAGGACCTCATAAGTTGGATGTCAAGTATTGTCTTTTTCATGATTAAAGCCTGGTGTCTGTGTTGGGATTTTGACATCATGAAAACATGCCCGTGTAATATATACCCCCTTGAACCCCACTTTTATATAGCAAAACTGGGGTTTGCAGGGGTATTCCTATTTTTCTTATTTTTTGCTCCAAAACATAGATTGTGGATACTCGTTAGAACCGCCTCGGCGAGGCGGTTCTAACGTGTACCCACAATCTATGTTTTGAGCAAAAATAAAAAAATAGCAAAAATTTTCTATTGAAAATTTTCATTATTTACAATTTTAAAAATCTCTGTATATTGCATGGGCAAGTTTTCGTAATGAACATATTTTTTTTATCAAATCTTGTAATTTTTATCCCTAATTATTATGTATTTCATCCACATGGTACATACCTGAGCCATCTCTCATCCCCTGATGTGAGATGTGAGTTGATGAAACAGAACGAGGTGCCATGGAAATATAGAGATATAGCCACTGCCCCCTTGTTACCTAAAATAGAGAAGGTTGATGTCATTTTATGAAGCAATCCTCAACCGAGCCATCTCTCATCATCTGATGTCAGGTGTTGATAAAACAGAATGAGGTGCCATGGAAGTATAGGGATAAGGCTATGACAAAAAAGCTGTTATGATGATCAACAGATTTTGGAAGCTCAAGCAGAAAATCTTTCTTTGATTTTCTAATGCGATAGTGGTAGTATTTGATACATTGCTTTATGCCTAGAATACAGGTGGTCAGTTATCTTAACCATGGGACTGACTATACAAAGAAAGGGTTTGATCAACTTCCTCGATTTTACCAATGATGCTGAATACCAAAATTTGGATGATCACATAAATAACCATAATGGTACATAATGACACTGTGACTCTGGACCCAGAGCTGAGAATCCCTTCAGATATAATAACTTCCAAATAATTATAAATAACTTAAAAAAACAAAAACAAACAAAAACATTTATAAGAAACTGCCTTAACCTTTAAAGATCAAACACCATTAAACCAATCAAATGCAAATTTCACTGACAATGTTTCAAAATTCCCTGACTTTTGCCTCATTTTTCATATTTCCCTGACACTCATCAAAATTCCCTGACATTTCCCTGACTTTTGCGCAATTCCATTTTTCCATGACTTTTCCCTGACGTGTGAGAACCCTGACATGTATATTGCCCCACGGTGGGGGCATATGAGCCCCTGGGGTCCAATTTTTTGCAGAATCATTAATATTTAGTCCTACTGCCCATTTCCTGCAAGACTTTTACTTTAAATGACATTTTAAAAGTTTTCCCCATTCAAATGCATTGGCGACCCATGTTGACCTTGCTGTAAAATAGGTCATGGTCATCACAGGGTCATGATTTATATAAACATTGTAGTGCTTGAGCCATCAATGCTTCATGCCAAGTTTCGTTGAAATCGATCCACTGGTTCTGGAGAAGAAGATTTTTGAAGGGTTTTTACCATATATGGGCATGGCGGCCATCTTGGTCAAGTGACCTGGATTATTTATGTACACACTGGTTCCCCCTTCCTGTAGATACTTCATATAAAATTTGGCTTTGATTAGCCAAGCGGTTTCAGAGGAGATGATCTTTGAAATTGTGGACGGACGGACGGACGACGGACGGACGCCGGATCATGACCATCCTATAAGCTCACCTTGTGAGCTAAAAATATCCAAAGTTTTCAGCTGAAAATTTTCGACTTTTAAAGCTTAAAAAATCCCTGTACATGCATGGGCAAGTTTTCATAATGTTTATCGGTGATTTAGGAGAATAAGAGCCATTTGTGTTTCGAATATTTAAAGTTTTCAATAATGTCATTGGATAGTTCATCTCTCCCAGACAGACACCTAAGTATCCACCATCTGGGGAAAGATCATAAGAAATCAAGTGTGTTCGAGAATGAACAACACATATCGAACATATCATACGAACTTGTTGATATATCATGTATATCTTGTTGATATCATATAAAAATTACAAGCTTAAACTGAAAGGTGTTGACTCATTATATTTAGAAGTCTGTCAGAAAGAAGAGACTAAACCTAATCAACAATTCTTTTATTGTTTTTTAACATTTGCAATAATTAAAATAATAAGTAGTTGTTTTAATCCTACCAGGAAATTAAAAGAAAATGTTAATATGAGAACTGTCATTGAAAATATCAAATGTATTTATTCTTACCCCCCTTGAAATAGACAATATGACAAGTAATAGTTTTTATCAAAATTAAATTTTACTAATTACAGAGGTACATGTACATCATTGAGACCCTCAGAATGAGAATGCCTCTTTTTCACAAATAAACATCGAAATGCTAGTAGAGGCCGCTGTGTAGAGATTTGAGCTCCTGTGGCAAATTTTTGCTAAAAGTGATTCCTGTCCATTTTCATGTAGAGAAATGTATGCCCTTTCAGGAAAACAATGTTTCCAATTTTTCTTTGGCGTATTAACGTCACAATGACGTCACAAAGTGACATACCAACTTTTTCTTAGAAATGAACATTGTATCGTTTCCTACACATAAAATAAGCAAATCTGTATATCTTATTTGGTCGTGTTGTGGTTTGAAACATTTTGGCAAGATAAATATGAAATGTTAATGCAATTCTAGCGGTCATGTAACATAAAAGTTACATCAATTTGACGTTAATTTGATAAAATTTAAATTATGCGCGAAAACAATTGCAATTTAATAATAATTTGAGAGTGCTATGTACATATGTACATTTAATCAAAACACAAGATGTACATGTATATAGGAGAAACCAATACAAAGGGCATTTAGCTACCCATGTTGCTAAGAAATCCAGCGCACATTCTGATGGGAATCGGCACCGCCGAACAAATCATAAGTATAGAATGCTGAGTCTAAATTTTGGATCTCGTGGCAAATGTTTGGTTACAGTGTTTCCTACTGATTTTTGAAAAGAACTATATGCTGTGTAAGATAAAAGATATTTTTCCAATTTTTATCCAATATTAATGTCAAAATGATGTCACAAAAATGACATAACATCTTTTCTAATCAAATTAGGTGGATTTAGTTGATGTTTTAACCAAAGCGCTGATTATAGTGGCATTTGTATACTTACTTTTGAGTCAGATTGGTTAAATATGCTTAAGGCTAGAGGAAAATGCAATCTTGATTCTATGTCGGCTCAAATGTTACGTGAAAGTGAAATTGGTTTGACGTCTTTGAGTTAGAATAAGAAATATACTACACAAGAAAATACTTGAACATATGGGTCACAACGTGAGAAAATGTACCTTCGGACATTTTTTTTAGTATTAGAAAAACAATATAACTTTGAATGTATGATGTTTCTAGAGTTTGTTAGTCTTTATTTGACCAGATTATTTCAATTATTTTATGAGTTATGACCAATTTACTCTATGAACAATACAGACGTCATTGTCCAGAAAAATGACGTCAAAGTTGCGTAATGCATTTCTGCTTGTTAGCAGACCTTACAAAACTCGATGCATTTGCTTAAAACTGTTTAAGCACTGATCAGAATCTGTTCTGCAGATAGAAGCATGCGATCCTCACAGACAATCTGTCTTAATTATTTTGTCTATTTTTATGATGATGCGGTTGCTATGGTTACCGCTTAACCATATATAAAGGAAAATTATGTGCATTTTGGGCTAAAACAAGGGCAGATAACTCAAAATATTGAAAATAAATATGTTTTAAAACTCGTTCATTTGGTAGCCCAGTGTTCAAAGATTACAAATACAGTGTTATTTCTAAAACGTATATTACATCATTTTTCCGCTTTTTGCTGCTTTCTACTAGTAATGTCAGAATGTCCGAAGGTACATTTTGTCGCATTGAGGTTCATATAAGAGCAAATGTACACCCTATTTGACCAAAATACAGCAAAGATGGATCTCTCTGTCTAAATGATTGCCTCATAAATAAATCTAGCTGAAATTTGAACACATCCCAGATATTATAGTTGTACTTGTTACCTGCAAGAAGATCCATTGAAAAATAATGGCGCTAGAGTGGCCACAACATTTTTCCCATTGTAAGTCTATGGGGATTTTTCCAGACGCTCAAGGGCAGATAACTCTGCAATCTGAGGTCGAACCTAGCTGAAATTCGAACTCATGCGAGATATTATGGTTATTCTTGTTATTCCCAAGAATGAAGAAGATCCAATCAAAAATGAAGTTGCTAGAGTGGCCACAACATTTTCCCCATTATAACTCAATGAGAGCTATCTGTTGCCATGGAAACCAGAGTTCTGATGCAACCTGGCCCAAAACTTAATGCAACTTTTCCCCCTCCTCAATGATGCTTTAGATTAAATTTGATCGCGATTGGCCTTGTTGTCTTAGAGATATTCAAGTTTGAAAATGTGAATGCACGGACGTACGCACACACGGACAGACGGACGCACAGATGCCAGGTCGACTACTGAGTACTATACTATAAGCTCACCTGTGAGCTAAAAATTGACAGCAAAGTAATCCAACAACACAATACATCTGTTCTCTTGCTCTTGGAATTTTCTGTCATCGATGTGTTAATTCGTGCATACTTCAAGGGGATGGTATCGAATGAGGTCTGAGGGCTAAATCCATTGGAA
Organism: Rugalucina vietnamica; assembly: GCA_964017185.1. NCBI lineage: Eukaryota > Metazoa > Mollusca > Bivalvia > Lucinida > Lucinidae > Rugalucina > Rugalucina vietnamica. The sequence goes on from OZ024883.1 coordinate 11,719,088, forward strand.
TTAACAAAATAGTCTCCAGTCTTATCAGGGTATGTCATTGTCTTGAAAATTGTCACGGGATCCCCGTTTGTAGTCTCAATCCGAAGGACTAGAGAAGACAAGTGGCTTAACCACTGTGCGAAGGAGGCTTCCAGTATCGCATACATAATCTTGGCCTTCAGATACGTGTTAGCTGTGCAATGACTTTAGAAAAGTCTTGGGTGTATACATCCATTTTTATCAGCAATATGAAAGGCCCATGGGATGAATGCGATACTAGTATAATTCCCTTCATCTTATGATTGGCATTCCTTTGCCACAATGACCATCTTTAAATGATGAGGATGACCAGAGGACCATTGGTCCTGAGAACGCTCACCTGAAGCCTGATCTTGGAATATTAAGTCATCAGGAAACGACCTTTACCTTGAATACTCACACACCTTTATGGACTTCATAAGTTGTCTGCATCTGCAAAGTTTCAGGTCTCAGGCTGCAATAGTTTCCAAACCCAGTGATTGCTGAGAAAACCATAATTTTAATTTTGATCAAGTTTTGCGAATATCGGCCAGCCGGTTCTGGAGAAGAAGATTTTTGAGTGTTTTTTACCATAGTTGGGCATGGCGGCCATCTTGGTCATGTGACCCGAATTTCACGATCAAACTTTCGTCTCCCCTACCCATGGACACTCCTCATAAAATTTCACTTTGATTGGCTGAGCAGTTTCAGAGAAAAAGATCTTTGAAAAGTGTGTATGGACGACAGACTGGCCAAGGTCAAGAGACGACCTTGACCTAAATTAATCACATAGCTTTATCTACTCCATTAGTTGTTTGCATCTACCTCTTTTTAGGTCTCAGGCTGCAACAGTTTTCAAAACAATCCATAGTTTCACTTTTTCCCATGTAAAAGCCTATGTTTCCAAAATTGACCTTGCTGTAAAATAGGTCGTCATCCTATGATCATCATTTGATCAACCTATGATGGGCTGGAGTCCCTAATGCTACATACCAAGTTTGGTGGAAATCGGCCCGCTTGTTCTGGAGAAGAAGATTTTTGAGTGGTTTTTACCATATATGGGCGTGGCGGCCATCTTGGTTATGTGACCTGGATTTCGTGATCAAACTTTCGTCTCCCCTACCCATGGATGCTCCACATAAAATTTCACTTTGATTGGCCAAGCAGTTTCAGAGAAGAAGATCTTTGAAAAGTTTGTATGGAAGACAGACTGGCCAAGGTCAAGAGATGACCTTGACCTAAATTAATCACATACCTTCATCTACTCCATTAGATATTTGCATCTACCACTTTTCAGACCTCAGGCTGCAATAGTTTTCAAAAAATCCATAGTTTTCACTTTTTCCCATGTAAAAGCCTATGTTTCCAAATTTGACCTTGCCATAAAACAGGTCAAGGTCATCCCAGGGTCATCATTTGTGCAAACTATGACGGGCTGGAGTCCCCAATGCTACATACCAAGTTTGGTGGAAATCGGCCCGCTTGTTCTGGAGAAGAAAATTTTTGGGTGGTTTTTACCATATATGGGCGTGGCGGCCATCTTGGTCATGTGATCAAGATCCCGCGAACAAACTTTCGTTCCCCCTACTCATGGATGCTCCACACAAAATTTGGCTTTCATCAGCCAAGCAGTTTCTTTGAAATTGTGGACGGACGACGGACCACGACGGACGGACGACGGAGCATGGCCATCCTATAAGCTCACCTTGTGAGCCTTCGGCTCAGGTGAGCTAAAAATGGGGGCATACACAATCAAAACAGTTGTCACAATACTTTGAACTAAGAAGTATTTTGAAATAAGAATAAAAATTTGACGTTACGTTGCGCCGCATAAAGTTAGGCGGTGTTTCCATAACGACAGCTGCATTGCATGTGTGCGTATTATGCATGCGTTATTGCAATGGAATACCTGCATATATATTGCTGCATTATTTGATGAAATTTCATCGCGAAATAACAAAAGATATAGAAATGACAACAGTTTTATACGAACTTTCCGATCACCCCACTTATATGAATAGATGCCCATTACACACAACTGATATATACTTGGCATATATTCTGGTTATTGCCAATAGGATAACTTAATTGATTATGTGTATACTTGGACCAACTCTCATCATACATGAACCAACATCAAGTACCTACCAAATGCATTTATTTTTTTGCTACCCTGTCTGCACAGACACTCACTGTGCATAACAATTAGGTTTATATTCAGCTTTCACTAGTGATATCAATTCAAAGAGCACAAAGAATGACCTACTCTCATAATATCAATAAAAGCGCTGCAGGCATGCATGATACCCCGCCACACATTTTTAATTTAGTACAAATGCACAGAATATCTTGGTCAAGAAATTATCAAGATAAAGACCAGAATGAAATTTTGACATAAATCAAGGACCATAACTCTGTATGTATTTGATAAAATTTCCCCATCTTCAATCCCAAACCACTCCTTCCTATTATACAAAGTTTAAAGAAAATTGGTTGATAAATGCACAAAATAGAGAGAGGAAAATTTTTTTTAACATAAATCAAAGGCCATAATTCTGTACTTATTTGATGCAAATTTACCCATATTCAATCCCAAACAACTCCTTCCCGATAATAACTCCTATACAAAGTTTGAAGAAAATTGGTCAATAAATGCTCAAGATACATGTAGAGCCCGGAAACAAAATTTTCACGTAAATCAAGGGCCATACCTCTGTACTTATTTGACAAAATTTACCCATCTTCCATTCCAGGCCACTCCTTCCTGATATGAACTCTTATACAAAGTTTGAAGAAAATCGGTCAATAAATGCTCAAGAATGAGCGCGTAAACGAAATTTTAACGTAAATAAAGGGCCATAAATCTGTACTTATTTGACGAAATTTATCCATCTTCAATCCAATACCTCTTCTCTCTGATATGAACTCAAATACAAAGTTTGAAGAAACCCTGTAAATAAATGCTCAAGATAGAGTCCGGAAATGAAATTTTAATGTAAATCAAGGGCCATAACTCTGTACTTATTTGAAGAAATTTAACTATCGTCAATCCCAGACTTTTCCTTCCTAAATTGAACTCCTATACAAAGTTTGAAGAAAATCGGTCAATAAATGCTAAAGATAGAGGCCAGAAAAGAAAATATAACATAAATCAAGGGCCATAACTCTGTACTTATTTGACGAAATCTACCCATCTTCAATCCCAGGCCTCTCCTTCCTGATATGAACTCCTATACAAAGTTTGAAGAAAATCGGTCAATAAATGCTCAAGATAGAGTCCGGAGACGAAATTTTAATGTAAATCAAGGGCCATAACTCTGTACTTATTTGACGAAATCTAACCATCTTCAATCCCAGACCTCTCCTTCCTAAATTGAACTCCTATACAAAGTTTGAAGAAAATCGGTCAATAAATGCTCAAGATAGGGGCCAGAAAGTAATTCTAACGTAAATCAAGGGCCATAACTCTATACTTATTTGACGAAATTTACCCATCTTCAATCCCAAACCACTCCTTCCTGATATAAACTCCTATACAAAGTTTGAAGAAAATCGGTAAATGCTCACGACAGAGCCCGGAAACAAAATTTTAACGTAAATCAAGGGCCATAACTCTGTACTTATTTGACGAAATTTACCCATCTTCAATCCCAAAAAACTCCTTCCTGATATGAACTCCTATACAAAAATTGAAGAAAATTGGTAAATAAATGCTCAAGATAAAGCACGGAAATGAAGCGCTGATGGATGGACGGACGCACGGACGGATGGATGGACGGACACTCGAACGCAAATTTTTTGGAGGGTATAACATAATACCCCACACTTTTTCAAGTGGCGGGGTATAAAAAGTACCTACCCAATGCATTTGCTATCCCTGTCCGCACAGATGCCCTCTGTACACGGCTGATATACGGTTTATATTCTGGTTTCACAAGCACAGCCAATCTAATATCCCATAATGAACACACTTCGACCAACTCCATATCTACCAATACGCACGCTGAAAATAAAATGCGAGCTGCCTCGTGGGAAAACCAACAATGTGGTTTCCGAACAGGTCCGACAAATACCGGCATGTACAAGCACAGAAAAGGGCTAGAATCTTGAAATTTCGGATTAAAGTAGAAGAGGAACTGTACTATCCGAGTAGCGAAAACAAAGGCGCTGATCAGCTTCGCGGTTACCGCGAAGCTGATCTGCGTCTTTGTTTTCGCCTAGGCAGATTGTTGGTTTTCCCATGAGAAGGCTCAAATGCATGGTTTCAGATAGGGATTGGTTCTGCAAGACAAACAATGATGTTCATTCAAATTTGTTACATATTATTTCAATTTCAAATGATAAAACTACAAATACAGACCAAAGTATAGTCTTGTAATTTTTGATTTATAGGTGCAAGCCTAATTTTTTCTATAACTCATAAAATGCATTTTTTTTCGTATAAAACTGAAGAATATACAATCTAAGAAATGGTCAGACAGTCAAAATAGGTATGTCTATGAGTGGTTTTATATATTGTTGGCCAGCCCTACATAATGCTTAAGACATACATAATGCTTTCATTTGCATTTTTTCCTGATCTTTGTTTCTTTCTATTTTGGTGAACTAATTATAAGATGGTTTACCACAGCATACCTTTAAGACCAGCTTTCAGCGTGTTTACAAGATCTTTTTCTGTCATGGAGGTCTCTTGTGTGCCGATAACATACATGTCATGGGGGATAACCCCAAATACCCTGTCCCGACTTTTACCGCTCCCCGAACATTTCAACCAGGTACTTAAACTCTGGTTTGGTGAGGCATCACCTATAAAGAAAACATTTGCCTTATCTTGAGAGAACAAAAACAAAGTTCTTGTTTGCTTATTTTGCATTTTAACATTCAAGTCAACATTTTTTCAGTCGGTGAGCTTAAGCCATCACTTCCTAAGAAGGTAACTAACCAGTACAGTACTTTGGGGAGTTTGTATCGTGTTTCAACCTGGTGCAAAGCTCATGCTCTACCACTAAGCAACCTCACTCACAAACACAATTTTTTTAGAAATGGTAAAAGCAAAAGTATAAATCACCCACGAGAGCAGCTGCTCTGTTTCTATGCCCCAGACATTTGAGCCGCCTCGTGGGAAAACCAACAATGTGGTTTCCGAACAGGTCCGACACAAACCAGGCTGTACAAGCACAGAAAAGAGCTAGAAACTTGAAATTTCGGATTTAGGTAGGAGAGGAATTGTACTATCCGAGTAGCGAAAACAAAGGCGCTGATCAGCTTCGCGGTTACCGCGAAGCTGATCTGCATCTTTGTTTTCGCCTATGCAGATTGTTGGTTTTCCCATGAGGCGGCTCATTTCTAAATCTCATAAGGCCTTAGATTTTTTGGGGTGTTGTTTTTGTTTTATCTCTACAGAATTATGCTTTTTTTTACCATTTTATATTACTTACATTAATTTTGAAATTAAATATCTTACCCATATTCCATGTTCCAACAAAAACAGAAATCTGTTCAATCTCATTTTCTGGAGCAAACATTGTCTTCATCTGTCGTATCTGTAGACAGAAGCTCTCCCGAGTGTGCGGGCTCGCAAATGTGTAGGTCTGTTTCTTCTTCCCATCAAGGATTATGTCTAGCGCGCTCTTGTCTTTAGTGCTCTTTATGAGGTGTAAAACTGAAATATGTAAAAATTTCTTCATTTTCAAATATTCAATAGCTTTTCATAAGCACTAACTCTTCCTGTGTGCTTTAAACTGTGCAATGAGGAATATAAGAATCTTATATGGGGTTCTGTTCTAGATGGAAGTTTCCAACCCAAGGGATGACCATGCTGAGCGGAACCTAGGCTCCGCCGAGGTTCCGCTCAGCACGGTCATCCTGAGGGTTGGAAACTTCCATCTAGAACAGAACACCATATTAGATTCTTTTTCTTGCACAACAACCCCCAAATCTGGTTTATTTCAAGGTTTTGCGTAATTTTTTTGGCGCACTTAGCCTGGGTGAGAACACCTGGGTGAGATGCAATTTTATCACCCAGGCAAAAAGTGTGGCAATTTCTGTCTGATGTGCAAGAATAAATGTGTCATGTTGGTTCAAAAGCTCCATCAAGACTCAAAATAAATCTTGTCTTGTTATGCTCAATGACACAACATAGCAGTTATCCGACCCTGAACCTCTCAGTCAGGCTGCAAAATATTTGTGACATTTTTATTTTTCATGCAAAAAATGCGTGTGGAAGTTCTTCAGTTCTCCAATTCTTCATTTGTAGCAGAGAAGATATTCTATTTTTTCAAAAGAAGACATATCTAACATTTGAGAAGCTTTCACATTTTGTATTTTCACAGTTTTTAAATACTACTTTATCTGGAATTTTTTTCTGATTGCGCCTTTTCCTGATCTTTGCCTACTTGTACCTTTTTATATTTAGTCCATACAATCCACTCAATAAAGTGGTAAATGCATGTAGTACAATGACTATGTATACACACAAGAACTCCGCGGAGGTCGATATCGCACCTGCATCGGGCAAAGCCAACAGACCGTGAAATATAGGTCAAGGGCACCGGGTCAAGGTGCATGCTTGAAGGGCATGTCAAGGACAATTACAATGCAAGGTTTCAGATTCGCAGCTATCTCTGATGTCGAGAAAACCAAACTTCGACGTAAAAGTTTTTAAGGTCAGTGGACCGTGAAATATAGGTCAAGGGCACCAGGTTAAGGTGCACGCTTGAAGGGTATGTCAAGGACAATTACTATGCAAGGTTTCAGACTTGCAGCTATCTCTGATGTCGAGAAAACCAAACTTCGACGTAAAAATGATCAAAGTCAGTGGACCGTGAAATATAGGTCAAGGGCACCAGGTTAAGGTGCATGCTTGAAGGGTATGTCAAGGACAATTACTATGCAAGGTTTCAGACTCGCAGCTATCTCTGATGTCGAGAAAACCAAACTTCGACGTAAAAATGATCAAAGTCAGTGGACCGTGAAATATAGGTCAAAGCCACCGGGTTAAGGTGCGTGCTTAAAGAGTATGTCAGGGACAATTACTATGCAAGGTTTCAGACTCACAGCTATCTCTGATGTCGAGAAAACCAAACTTCGACGTAAATGTTGACAAAACTTCGACGTAAAAATTTTCGAAGTCAGTGGACCGTGAAATATAGGTCAAAGCCACCGGGTTAAGGTGCGTGCTTAAAGAGTATGTCAGGGACAATTACTATGCAAGGATTCAGACTCACAGCTATCTCTGATGTCGAGAAAACCAAACTTCGACGTAAATGTTGACAAAACTTCGACGTAAAAATTTTCGAAGTCAGTGGACTGTGAAATATAGGTCAAAGCCACCGGGTTAAGGTGCGTGCTTAAAGAGTATGTCAGGGACAATTACTATGCAAGGTTTCAGACTCACAGCTATCTCTGATGTCGAGAAAACCAAACTTCGACGTAAATGTTGACGGACAGACGGACGGACGAACGGACGAATGAACGAACGAACGAACGAACGGACGGACAGAAATTTGGACTCCTATATCGCACCCTGCTATAAGCAGGTGCGATAAAAATCAACTATATTATATGAGCTACAAGTTTCCTTTCCAGCAGCTTTCAGTACTCATTACGAAAACTTGTCCATGCAATAAACAGACATTTTTTGAGCTTTAAAGATTGAAACTTTTCTGCTGAAAAATTTTGATATTTTTCTTATTTTTGCTCAAAACATAGATTGTGGGTACATGTTAGAACTGCCTCGCCGAGGCGGTTCTAACGAGTACCCACAATCTGTTTTGGAGCAAAAATAAGAAAAATAGGTATACCCCTGCGTACCCCAGTTTTGCTATATAAAAGTGGGGTTTGAGGGGGTATTCATTGCACGGACATGTTTTCCTGTTTAATTTTTCGTCAACTATCATAAAGGAACTTACTTTCATTATGTGCAACAAAGTTCTGATCTAGCGTCTCTTTTCCAGCAGCTTTGAGTACTGAATATCTCCCTGTTTGCAGATCAACTGTTAAAGTGATCTTTGTTGTTTTACCATGTTTCGTCTTTTTTACCTGTAAACAATTGAGACATTTCAATCGAATTATTCTCCTTTTTTCTAAGTTTTAGGACATCAAGAAAAGGCAAGACATATCTTGATGGAGATCATCTAGCTCAAAGATAGTCCCAGTTTTGAATAGAATTTGGCATGTTATTAAAACTACCGTATTCGTTCTAGTTAGCGAACAAGCTTCAATAAGCGCACATCCTGGTCGTTTTCTGAAAAAATATGTGCATAAGCGCAAATTCATACCAATTTTACACATTGATACTGGATTAGCCACATTAAAACCTATCATTACATGGTTAAATACTATTTTCTGATGACTGGAACACTTAAATAACATGATCAGTGATATTTTTGCCATGGTGTTTTCAGCATTAAATTAGTTGATTTCTTTCGTAATGTGTGCTAATACTTTGGTATCTTAACTTTTGTAATTTTGAAAAGTTAAGCACACTGTGCGCTAATTAGAATGAATATGGTATGTCCTTTTTTAAAAATCAATTTTTTTTTTATTTATTTCAGTGATACGGTTGCAGATTTAAAGATGGTCCAGCGGTTTCTCGGTTTTAAGTCTGCCAATTGTTGGCATTTTAACATTTATAAGCAGGATAAATTACAGGCTTTGGAGTTCTAAACCGTCAGTTTCAATATATTTGGGCTACTTCATCATTTATGAGAAATTTGATTCTTTGAATCTTATGCTCAGCTGAGTTGAGCATGAAAAATGTTTTAACTGCTTGCAAGGTATGTGGCTTAACCACTGTGATAGGAATGTTATTTAAGTAATGTGTGCATATAGTAACAATCATATTTCAGTACTCATCAAGAAAACAACTCTTTTTCCTCTTTTGAATTTCAATGACAAAGCAAAACTTCCAAATATAGGGGTACTCACATCAAATTTACTCTGTGGAATACAAGGTCTGTAAGTTGACGACAGGAATGGCGACATATTTTTAGACAAATCAAAGTTCCCATCATGCACTTGGTCGATGTATTCATACTCTGATGATATGGTGGCTCGCTGTATAGCTTCTTGTGCCTGACAATGATGAAAGAGGTTTAAGCTGTTGCAAAACTTGGTATTTGTACAATAATTCCAAGATTTTTTTTTGGCAAGCCCTAAATATAGGTTGTATCCATAATTCTTGCACAGATTTCTATGCGCATAGCTGTTTGAAGCCTTTTTCGATTGGTCGAAATCCGTGTTCAAACAGCAAAAACCATGTTCAAATCATGAAATTCACGTGCCGTTTGAACATGGGTTTTGGCCGACGTCATTGGTTAATGCGACGTGACGTCATGTGTTTTGTAGAAACAAAATGGCCGACGTTGAAGAAGCTCTGCGGTTTTCAGTGAGTTTTTACGTTTTTAATGTTATTTTCATGAGATTTTAAGTTGATTAAAGTGAAAATGCAAGAATAGCGATCAACCATGGTTTGTTTCCGTGTTCAAACATTCGCTGGATCACTCGGAAGGTGTTTGAACACGCGGCCTGCGGCCTTGTGTTCAAACACCTTCCTCGTGATCCATCGAATGTTTGAACACGGAAATCCATGGTTGATCCCTATATTCATACACCTGAACCAAGGATTGTTGTTGTTGACCCAGCTTCTGACTGTACTGAAGATAAGGTCCACTGGACTTATTGTATTAGACATAGCAGAGTCTGAACTACAGGAGAAGCCCGAGATCGAAACTAAAACCAGAGGACCAATGGTCCTGTAAACGCTCACCTGAGATCAGCTGCATATACCAATAAACATGTTTGAATATTATGGTATTTAACTCCAGTGCAGGGGCAGATAAGCCCTTGGGCCATTTTCTTTTTTCAGAATCTTCAATATTCTGTCCATTTGCCAATTTCCTGTTGGCTTTTTCCTTCAAATGACATTTTAACAGTTTTCCCAATTCAGATGCACAGGCAACCCATGTTGACCTTGCCATAAACTTGGTCAAGGTCATCACAGGGTCATGATTTATATATACATTTGAGTACTTTAGCCATCGATGCCTCACGCCAAGTTTCCTTGAAATCAGTCTATTGGTTTCAGAGAAGATGATTTTTGATGGGTTTTTACCATATATGGGCATGGCGGCCATCTTGGTCATGTGACCTAGATTATTTATACACACATTGATTCCCCCATTCTATAGATGCTTCACTTAAAATTTGGCTTTGTTTGGCCAAGCGGTTTCAGAGAAGACGTTTGAATATTATGGAAATATACATGTATATTGCCCCGGGGTGGGGGCACATGAGCCCCTGGGGTCCAATTTTTTTCAGAATCATTAATATCCAGTCCTACTGCCCATTTCCTGCAAGACTTTCACTTTAAATGACATTTTAAAAGTTTTCCCCATTCAAATGCATTGGTGACCTACGTTGACCTTCCCGTAAAATAGGTCAAGGTCATCACAGGGTCATGATTTATATACACATTGTAGTGCTTGAGCCATCGATGCTTCGTGCCAAGTTTCGTTGAAATCGGTCAACCGGTTCTGGAGAAGAAGATTTTTGAACGGTTTTTACCATATATGGGCATGGCGGCCATCTTGGTCATGTGACCTGGATTTTTTATATACATATTTGTTACCCCTTCCTATTGATGCTTCACATAAAATTTCGCTTTGATTGGCCAAGCGGTTTCAGAGGAGAAGATGTTTGAATATTATGGAGATATACATGTATATTGCCCCGGGGTGGGGGCGGATGAGCCCCTGGTGCCCAATTTTTTTCAGAATCATTAATATTCAGTCCTACTGCTCATTTTCTGCAAGATTTTTCCTTTAAATGACAATTTAACAATTTTTGCCATTCAAATGCATTCGCGACCTATGTTGACCTTGCCGTAAAATAGGTCAAGGTCATCATAGGGTCATGATTTATATACACATTGTAGTGCTTGAGCCATTAATGCTTCATGCCAAGTTTGGTTGAAATCGGTCCAGTGGTTCCGGAGAAGAAGATTTTTGAAGGGTTTTTACCATATATGGGCATGGCGGCCATCTTGGTCATGTGACCTGGATTATTTATATACACATTGGTTCCCCCTTCCCATAGATGCTTCATGTAAAATTTTGCTTTGATTGGCCAAGCGGTTTCAGAGGAGAAGATCTTTGAAAAGTGTGGACGACGGACGGACGGACGACGGACGACGGACGGACGGACGACGGAGCATGGGTATACTATAAGCTCACCTTGTGAGCCTGACGGCTCAGGTGAGCTAAAAACCCATGGATCATTTGCAAGGCATATAGCTTTAAGGACTTGTCACACATAAGCAAAAGTCCCTTGATGCAGACTAGATTTAATTGCAAAAAGGCACTATGCTGTGTTTGATTTATTGCTATATGTCCCATTGAACAGCTTGAGTCATTTTGGGACATAAGCTGTTGACAGGGACATAAATAACTCAGTAAAAAACCATTTTCTCAATTTAACACAGGTCTACATTCAGGGACTTTCGCTTATGTGTGACAAGGCCGTTATCACAAAATTCATTTTGCTATCAGTGTCACAAATTTGAAAATAAGCTGAATTCAATTTGATCTTAAAAAGATGCTAAACAAACCTAATATATGTACATGTACAGTATGTGCTATTACCTTAGTTTGTAGTGAGAGTATATCTGCCCTGACCCGAGACAACTGTTCTAGCATAGTCGGTAACCCTGGACCAGTTAGCTGGAACACCCAAAATATACAATTTAGAAGCATTTTATTTTATACTTTGCTTCCAAGTTAACTCTTATTATGTCTCCCCCCGACAGGGTCGGGAGACATATTGTTTTTCCCCGTGCGTCTGTCCGTCCGTCCGTCCGTCCGTCCGTCCGTCCGTCCGTCCGTCCGTCTGTCTGTCTGTCTGTCTGTCTGTCTGTCTGTCCGTCACAAATCGTATAACTTGAAAACCGTTAAAGATTTTTCAATGAAACTTGGTACACTTGTAAACCACGACGAGACGATGTGTCATGCACAAGAACCATAACTCTAGCTTGAGTATTTTAGGAGTTATTTCCCTTTGATTATTTTCGATACAATTTCGTGTCCGCTGTATAACTTGAAAACCGTTAAAGATTTTCAATGAAACTTGGTACACTTGTAAGCCACGACGAGACGATGTGTCATGCACAAGAACCATAACTCTAGCTTGAGTAATTTTGGAGTTATTTACCTTTGATTATTTTCGATACAATTTTGTGTCCGCTGTATAACTTGAAAACCGTTAAAGATTTTTCAATGAAACTTGGTACACTTGTAGACCACGACGAGACAATGTGTCATGCACAAGAACCATAACTCTGGCTTGAGTATTTTTGGAGTTATTTCCCTTTGATTATTTTTGATACAATTTCGTGTCCGCTGTATAACTTGAAAACCGTTTAAGATTTTACAATAAAACTTGGTACACTTATTGAGCATGATCAGACGATGTGTCATGCACAAGAACCATAACTCTGGCTTGAGTATTTTATATGTTATTTCCCTTTGATTATTTTCCATACAATTTCGTGTCCGCTTTATAACGTTAAGAGTTATTTCAATGAAACTTGGTACACTTATAAAGCACGATGAGATTATGTGTCGTGCTAAAGAACCATAACTCTTGCTTGTATATCTTTGGAGTAATTTCTGGTTATTTTCCATACAATTTCGTGTCCACCCTATAACTTGAAAACCGTAAGAGAAATTTCAGTGAAACTTGGTACACTTATAAAGCATGATGAGAAGATGTGTCATGCACAAGAATTATAACTCTTGCTTTCATATCTTTGGAGTTATTTCCCTTTGATTATTTTTCCATATAATTTCATGTCCACTCTATAATTTGAAAACCATAAGAAATATTTCAATGAAACTTGGTACACTTATAAAGCACGATGAGATGATGTGTCATGCTAAAGAACCATGACTCTTGCTTGCATATCTTTGGAGTTATTTCCCTTTGATTATTTTTCATTCAATTTCTTGTCTGCTCTATAACTCAAAAACCATTACAGATTTTTCAATGAAACATGGTACACTTATAAAGCATGATGCACAAGAATCATTACTCTTGCTTTCATATCTTTGGAGTTATTTCCCTTTGATTATTTTCCAAACACTTTCTTGCCCCCTCTATAACTTGAAAACCGTAAGAGATATTTCAATGAAACTTGGTACACTTATAAAACAGAATGACAGGATATGTGATGCACAAGAACTATAAATCTTGCTTGCATATTTTGGACATGCACGTAGAAAGGGGGGAGACATCAGTTTTCACATAGAAAACAAATTCTAGTTTTTCACTGCTTTATATCATACAGTAGTTTTCACTTACAAATACAGATCTTTAAAATATGACATGTAGATTTATAAATTACAGATTTAATGATTAATAAGGTCAATGATCTTGACTTTATGTTTCTCATCATGTGAATTTAATTTTTCATCATCACGAAAACATGTCCGTGTAATGTATACCCCCTCAAACCCCACTTTTATACAGTAAAACTGGGGTATGCAGGGGTATACCTATTTTTCTTATTTTTGCTCCAAAACATAGATTGTGGGTACTCGTTAGAACCGCCTCGCCGAGGCGGTTCTAACGTGTACCCACAATCTATGTTTTGAGCAAAAATAAGAAAATTATCAAAAGTTTTCTGCTGAAAATTTCCAATTTTTCCAACTTAAAAAATCTCCATATATTGCATGGGCAAGTTTTCGTAATGTCATGGTCTTCCCCATCTGCATCAATGAGTATGAAACCCTTAGCTAACATATCCCACATATAAAAGTCTGATTATGCTTACCTGATCACCTGACTGATCAAATTATTTCATATGCACTATGCTAAAATTGCTCAATTTTCATGAAATCACCTCATCTTAAACTTCTTGCAGGAAAGAACATACCTTGGGTCTACCATCTAGAGTCCTATGGTCACCAACCCGCAGAAAATCATTTAAAACTTCTATTTTTAACATGAAACTGTCTAACTCTCTGAAAAAAATACATAAATAACAAAACCATGAGTTGCAACCAATGCATTGACTTTCTATTTAAAGTAGGTCTATAAACATAGAAAATCGCAAAACATCGCAAACATTTCTGCAATTTTATCTTCAGTAGTAACAGTATGATGAAACAAGAATATGTTTTACCTTCTCATTTTTGAAATATGCAAAAGAATTTCCAAAATACAAATTATAATGAATGAAGGATTTTCAAAATGCAACAGTAACTTCACAGAAATTTTTCTCAATCCAAATTATTGCTCACTTTTTCAATCCCTCAGAGGCAACTTCAAGTAGTTTAGAAAACTCATGCAGTTCCATGTCTCCCACATTAACAGAGACACCATCTTTCTTTACACCCAGGTCTGAGTATTCCTTCAGTGCCTGAGCAAATCTTCCATCAAACCTGTAAAGCAGACATGGGGTAAGAGTAATCACCTGAAATCATTCACATATTACATGTATATAGTGACAGCTGTAATCAGTTCCAGGTCTCCCACATTAACAGAGACACCATCCTTCTTTACACCCAAATCAGAGTATTCCTTCAGCGCCTGAGCAAATCGTCCATCAAACCTGTAAAGCAGACATGGGGTTAGAGTAATCACCTGTACATGTAATCATTCACATACTATAAAGTAAAAGATGTAATTAGTGGACATTTACTATACATCTATAGACACCATCCTTCTTCACACCCAAGTCAGAGTATTCTTTCAGTGCTTGGGCAAATCTACCATCAAACCTATGGATTAATTGTTACAATGATACAAGCAGACCTGGGGTGAGTGTGATCTGCAAATTGAATTAGCTGTAATCATTTACAAATGTAAAAGTAATAGCTGTAATCAAAAAACACTTTTAGAAATCCCATCCTTTTTGACACCTGGGCCTGGGTATTTTACCATGCCTGAGCAAATCTCCAATAAAACATGTAATACAAGAGTTATTAAAAGCAGACCTGGGGTGAATGTGATCAGCTGCGATTACTTACAAATTTGGAAGTAGTCAGCTGTAATCTGGAAACATGTACAAGAAACCCAGAATCTGATTTTCGCTTTGCAAAACATTTGGTTCAACCATGGAAGGTCATATTGGTTTACAATTGCAAGACGAGTGGTTTAACCACTATGCCATGCTTCTAAAGTCTTAGTTTCTCCTCTTTAAAAACATTATTGGACAGAAAACTAATAGTATATACTTACTTTGACAGATCCAACTTAGAGAAGTTTTTCTGCAGATCCACTCTCTCCGCCTCCCTTCGCACTGTAGTATGTCTGTGTCCTGGGGTCAAAGGAGGACTTGCCTGTGGGGGTGGGACTTCAAAATCCTCCTCCCCTTCTTCATCATCATCATCTGAAAAAATCGACCAATAAAAATTATGCTTACATAGGTGTTGGAAATAATTGACCAATAACAAGCACTGGTACAACTGAGGAGGAGGGACTTTAAAATCCTTCATCATCTTCATCTGAGAAAATAACCAATGAAAATCACTCTTTCATAGATCTTCTGTCCCATTACATGTACTTATAAACAGTTTGACCTAACATGCCTATCTATAATTGAACAGCTAATTTGGACCAACAAAAATGTTTGATGGCTTTATTTTAAAATAGGTGATGTTTAAAGCTTTGGTATTAATATTCAGAAGTGGTTGCTTCTACAGAAATTCAAGATGGAAACCAATATGGCTGCCATAAGTATACCTGAATCTTGCTCATCTTGCATCCCTTCAACAGGTATTGGATGAATCAGGGAACCAGACAACCCATTCTGGTCCCCCTTTCTGATATAGTCAGCTATCAATTCTGTCAGGTCATTGTAACCTTTCTGTATGGTTCCTGTCTCAGACTGCAAGAGAAAATGAGCCTGTGCGTGAGAAAACCAACAATTTGGGATTCCGACCAGGTCCGACACAAACTGACCTGTACAAGCACAGAAAAGAGCTAGAAGCTTGAAATTTTAAAGTTATGTAGAGGAGGAATTGTACTATCCGAGTAGCGAAAACAAAGGCGCTGATCAGCTTCGCGGTTACCGCGAAGCTGATCTGCGCCTTTGTTTTCGCATATGCAGATTGTTGGTTTTCCCACGAGTCGGCTCAAATGTAATATTCTATTCAATTTTTGTGATGCATAAAAAATAATTTCTTTCCTGAACTACATGTAATTACTGGAAAAATCATGTTCTCGACATGTTACAAGTTACAAACTTAGTATTCTAAGAGACTCATGTAATGATAAAGATGTGCCATTCAGAAAAGGAAAGAGTTGATATATTCCAAAGATCATTACTTCTAAAAGTGCACTACTTCATAACAAAACTCCACTTGTGGTTTCAGCTGAAAATGCATAGTAACCTCTTACTCTCTTGCATTACAGGTAAACTTCTGTCACAGTTATAAAACTGGGGTAAGCAGCATGACATGTTGCATAATAATTCTACCTGGACGTGTAGTTTTCTATCAGGGCCTGGTAGGACTCTGTACTGGTGAACTTTGCCTTGGTGTCTGAAAAGATTTCGATCACAGAATATATTATTTTTAGCCATATTTTGATCAGAAACAGTGAAAAATTATACAAGCTTGCTATGAGCCAATTATAACGATCAAATTCTCTTCCATTCTGAGTTGTTCTTAGATTTCAATAAAGAGTTATTTCTATTTCAAAACAATGCATAATAAGAACATGACATAGAGCCATGTGAAATGAACAAAAATAGTTGGATTATGATTCTAGAACATGCATCCAGTTTCAATACAGGTAGTATTATAATTATAATGCACCTGGCTGCACTGCTCCATAAAATAACTTGGCACTAGTACTGTTTGTTCTATTATTTAAATCTGCTAGAAAAATTGCAACCTGTTTATGTGCATATGTTTCAGTAAAATATGCTCTACAAAAGATATTCACACCTGATGGTAATAAATGGTATAAACCTAAAATTTAATATGACGAGTTCAATGGTGCAGACTGGTGCCATGGACTTTGTCATGTGTCAAGGACTCTGGGCCAAGGTTTCCCTGGTTCCTGTCCCATCAAACCTCAAATTTAAATAAATACATGTATGTAGAGTTCAACTGATGTGGACTGGCGCAGTGAATAGTGTCATGGACTCTCGGCCAATGTGTTCCTGGTTCCCGTCCCATCAGGGCTGCCTTTGTTTTGGCCATGAGCAAGTCACATTTCAACAACTCAACTTGTTATATGTAAACATGTTCTAATCAGTTGCAATAAAAACTATTTTTTTCACAATAAGGACACTATGTTTTGTCCAGCAGTATAGATATTCCAGCTGCAGATTCTCAATCATTTTCAAGGCAACTCTAGTCAGTATGACAGATGTCTTATGTCATGTCAGTAGCACCTGAGAAAAAAATGGCTTTTAAACAAAGACACAGACCACCTGTCAAGAACTGCAAGCTGATTTGCTTCTTTGTTTTTGCTTCAAGGAAAGTACAATCCCTCTTCTTCTCAAATCCAAAATTTCAAGCTTCTGACCTTCTTCAGTGACTTCACAGGCCAGTTTGTGTCGTACCTAGTGGGAAACCTTGAAGCCAATTTTTTGTGACATGGATAATTTCATGTCAATAGCACAAATTAGAAACATCTGAAGGAAAGATAATCAGCTGATTTTCTGAGATTAATTTTTCTCAGGTAATAATTGACAATATCAGGAATCTCTTACAGTCTTAGACATGGCAGTGAATTATAGGAAATTTTGTCGAGATCCATCTTATTTGCACTGAGTTAAAAAGAGAATTTTTGATTTCAAACAGGAGCAATAAAACTGAAATGGACACACCACCTATGAAAAATTTACCCCCATTGAACCCCATTTTTATATAGCAAAACTGGGGTAAGCAGGGGTATACTTATTTTTCTTATTTTTGCTCCAAAACATAGATTGTGGATACTCATTAGAACGCCTCGCCAAGGCAGCTAAGGTCATGCCAGGGCGGTCAGCTATCCTGCACATTTCTTCCACCACTAACAGACAAATCGGCAAAAGAGGGACCCTAAGTAATGAGCTTATAATCACACAAAGGCTGGTCAACATTAAGAAAACTAGCCCACGCAATTACAGACTTTTTTCAGCTGTAAAAATTGAATTTTTTTTTCGGAAAAATTTTGATGTATTTAATATTTTTGCTCAAAACATTGATTGTGGGTACACTTTAGAACCGCCTCGCTGAGGCGGTCCTAACGTGTACCCACAATCAATGTTTTGGATTAAAAATAAGGGAAAATAGGTATACTTCTGTAAATCCCAGTTTTACTATATAAAAATGGGGTTTAAGGGAGTAATTATTTTTCATGGACATGTTTTCCTGATGAAATTTTGTAGGCAGATTTTGTTCAGTAGGTACTATTTTCTTCTCAAGAAAGCAGTTACTGACATTCAGCAGACTACCTCTATCAATTATTGGTGAAAATTCAAATCTGTTATGCCAAATTAAATTGACATTAAATTTCTAAGAACATAAAATGCCAAATTAAGTGTGTTTTAATGTATTTTCCTTCAAAATCCATACCATTTGAAGCCACATTGTGAGAAAGCCTGTAGTATTTGAGCATTTAATAATAATGAAACAAATATGTTCAGCAAATACAAATATGAGCCGCCTCATGAGAAAATCTGCATATGCAAAACCAAAGGCACAGATCCGATTCGCAGTTACTGCGAAGCTCGCAGTTACTGCAAAGCTGATCAGCGCCTTTGTTTTTGCTACACATATAGTACTAGTCTGACGGGTCAGCCGTCAAAATGAATTTTTGATACCTGATTGTTTATCATTTTGACGTCAGACTTCCTTCCATTGATGAAATCCCAATTACTATAAATATCACTGCAAGCTGTTTTTAGCCACTTATTTTATGGGAATGCCCTCATCTGATTGGTTGATTTGGTCATGTGATGGGTCAGAGCCAATCAGATGTTCGCAGTTCCCTTCCTGAGATGCAATTTTTGAAGAAAGCATGTCAGCCACAGTGAAGGGATTTCTTTTACAAAACAACAAAATATGGATATATTTTAGCTTTTTTCAAATGGAGGTGTGTTTTTTATTTTGTTTTACAGTGTTTTGCACCATTTGTTTTGTATAAAAACTTGTTATTCTGTAATAATGGATGTCACCCAAAAGTGGCCGACAGCTTGGCTTTTTGGGAATGTGCTGGAGTTAGACGGCAAAATGAACCTTAGGTATGATACTTACATTTTGACGGCTGACTAGTCAGACTAATATAGTACACTTCCTCATCTTCTTCAATACAAAATTTCAAGCTTCTAGCCTGCTTCTGTGCCTGTACAGCCTGATTTGTGTCGGACCTGTTCCGAAAACCACATTGTTGGTTTTTTCACGAGACAGCTCATATATAGCACAGTTGTCCCACAGTTTTGTTTTATTTTTGTTTTTATTCAGTTTTACATTGCTTTCAAGATTATTTTAGCTCATATGAGACGGGCCAATCAGTAAGTAGGCGAAAACGGGAGAACCCAGAGAAAAACCACCTGGCACACCCGCAAGCAGAACTTGGCTTGTCTCACATATGGCCAGTGCAGGGCTTGAACCCACACCAGACACAGCAGGGAGATAATTGAGTGATTAAGAAACAGCACTCTTAATCGCTTGGCCAAATAACAAATAAGGGCTTATATGCCACTTGCAGAGACCAAACAGTGATTTACAACCTGTACTTTATGACTTTCTCACCCAGTTTGATAGGCACTTTTGGTAATAAGCCACATAACTGTTTTTGTTATTTCTAAAACTGAATGAAAACAGCTGTTTTCTTCTGTCTTTCAGACCATTACCTAAATATCTGAAATTCATCAGTCTTCTATCATTATCGTCAAGATGTTAACTGTCTTAACAAGGCATTTGAATGTATAGCAGTTGACAAATAATACAAATGACTATGAGCCATGACGCGAGAAAACCAATCTTTTGGGTTTCCGACCAGATCCGACACAAATCAACCTGTACAGTCTAAACAAAAGGCTAAAAGCTTGAAATTTCGGATTTAGGAAGAAGAGGATTTTTACTATCTGTGTAGCGAAAACAAAGGTGCTGTTCAGCTGTGCATTTACTGCACATGTAGCTGATCTGCACTTTT
The DNA here is from genome assembly GCA_964017185.1 of Rugalucina vietnamica. Taxonomy (NCBI): domain Eukaryota; kingdom Metazoa; phylum Mollusca; class Bivalvia; order Lucinida; family Lucinidae; genus Rugalucina; species Rugalucina vietnamica. The sequence goes on from OZ024883.1 coordinate 11,739,236, forward strand.
GTTTTCGCATGGGCAATAATCCCGTTTTCTCATGATGCAGATCATATCATTAAAATTCAATATCTTTTTTTTTTTTCTTTTTTTTTTTCTTTTAGAATCCCAATCAGGTCCAGATGATGATGTTATTTTTTGTACTGATATGCAATATTTCAATATTATTTTGACCACAATCAGTTTCTCCAAATACTCTTTGGGCAAAACTGGGGCTGTTTACCAGTACTAAGTCCACATTATTATAAACAGAAACTGACAACAGCCTTATATACAACAGTAGGAGAGGAAGATTGAATAGTTAAACAATTTTATGTGCATGTCCTCAAAATGAAATGTGCATTATACAGTCTCAGCCTTTGGGCCTGCCTTCATATTTTGTCATTTCTAAAAATTCTGAATGGCCAACAAATATTTGCAGACGAAACAACAATAACATCCACCAAATTTCTAAAATGGCTGTATAAATGTCACAATTAGAAATTCATCAGAAGAACTGATAAGAAAGGCTGGAATAAATTGACATATATCATTCTTAATCTGTTCTGATTTTCTTAAATTTACAAGTAATTGACTGGAATTAAAGAAATAACAGCAGTGACAGATCATGGAAGCGGCTTCTAAGGTTACACATTGAAGTGTTTTGTTGCTGTTTTACATCTCATGTTATAATTATGAAGTCTCATGCCCCCCCCCCCCCCTCACAAACCCCTGGTTACAATACATGTGGCTTCAACCACCACTGTCACGAAATTAAGTTCTGGTAACTGGATGGCCACCTATCAGAAAATAGCTGTTCACTCAGCTTACAATGTTCTCTTTCTATTACAGTCTGTTTAGACGGGTTCGAACCAGGTCTGATCTATATTGGACCGGTCCAAGTTAGTCCGGAATAAATCTATCTTGCTGTTTACATTGAATTATTTAGATCGGAACAAATGACTCACAATATTCAGCGCACTAGATATAAGCTGTTAGAAAGAACCTATTTTAATACATGTATGACTTGCATATCTCGTATACTAAATCAAAGTATGTCACGGGAAAACGCTCAGTTTTTCGATTATTTAAGCGGTGCATTCTAAACTATAGACAAATAACCGTAGGTGCATAAAATAAACATGACTGTCTGTAAACAGTTTAATATAATTTGATTAATTCCATTGCAAGTATTTTGCAAGATCTTTCTCCAATTATATTTTTATGGTACCGGCGTACGTCAGTCGGAAAAAATGTGTGAAACTGGACTTTTGCGGGAAAATCTGAGTAAATACACAACCTACATTTGGCACAGTTTCATTACTCAGAAATTTTGTGCAAATTTCCAGATTGTCTAAAATCAATATCGATTCTAAGTTGGACTGAACCAAAGCGTTTAGACGGAATATTTGTACCGAACCAGGATCAGAACATGATTTGGACCGGACCAGGTCCTAGGTTATGTACCGGGCCAAGTTGGACCGTTCCAAAATTTTAGAGCGAACCAAATGTGTTCGTCTAAACACTTGGACCGAACCAGGTCCGGTCCTGGTTCGGAACAAATTCGTCGTGTAAACAGCATATTAGAGACTGTTTTTCCCACCTTGGTTTTTAGGAAGAGCACCAGTTCATGATAAAGCGATCTTTGCTTACTTTAACCGTTTCACTAAAAGGTCTGCAACTCAACCACTGAGTCAGCACATGTTAAACTCATCTACATCATATGAGCCGTGCCATGAGAAAACCAGATTTTTGCCTATGCAAAAACAAAGGCACAGATCAAAAACAAAGGCGCAGATCAGCTTCGCAGTAACTGCGAAGCTGATCTGTGCCTTTGTTTTCGCTACACGGATAGTACAATCCCTAAATCCAAAATTTCAAGCTTTTAGCCTTTTTCAGAGACTGTAGAGACCGGTCGGAAACCCGGAAGACCGGTTTTCTTATGTCGCGGCTCATATTTAACTCATCTACAAGTAACACTTACAGTAAACAAAGGACATAGGCACCGGTCAGTGACTCGCTGTCTCGGACCAGGAAACTGCCGTCTTCTCTAGCATTTGTCAGTAGTACTTCTGCCTGGAATCGGGTGATCCCCTTGTGAAAGAATGCACCCGACATCCTGGTGTGGACTTGACGTAACTTTGGAGGTTTAACATATCTGAAAAGAGAACAGGTAAGACAGTTTAAACTCCCATAGGACACGAGAAAATTTGATAACCAGACCCAGATTAATAAAACCAAAATTTTTGGGCAGTTTCAAAATGTCCCAGGTGCAAAAAATACTTAGTAAGCAGGCCCAACAAAGTTTTACTATAATATAACCCCTATCCAAGGAAATCTAGTGAGGGTCCTGACTCAAAGTCAAACCTCCCTCCCATACATGTGATACACATGAGAAGCCAAATATGGAGACTAACTTTTTGAAATAGGGAGATAAATGAACTTCTTGATTTGAAATAGGGAGATCTGAAATTTGAAATAGGGAGATGCATAAGAAAATTTTCAAATTTCAAATAGGGAGATTTGCTAAAAAATAAGGAGACTGCTACAAAATAGGGAGATATCACATGCATGTCCCCCCCCCCCCCCACACACTCTGAATATCTGAATATGTGTATGTCTACCATGGTATTAGAAAGCTAAGTAAAACAAAAATGTCTGAGCCAGCAAAACCATGAAAAGTAAACAATATATATATATATATATCTTGATTCTTGATAATTAGCAAGGTCCTTGTAATAATAATTTCATCCTTCTAATAATTACCAAAGAATAGCTCTTGGAATCCCAAATTATCATACCACCCAAAAGTAATAACATACATAACATCAAAGGCATTGTTACCTGTCAGTGTATAATAAATCAGGCATTTTTGCATTAGCCAGCCAATTTTCCTTTCAATTGGCCTAATTTATGAAAAATGCAAAAATTATTTAAAAACAAATGATGATTTACTTACATGTATCACATAATATACCCGTAACACTAAACAATATTTTGTGTTGCATGATACAAAATTGTCCTTGCATCTTAAAAATCATTAAAAATGGATGAAAAACCTGCTTTTTTGCATTTTGGAAGGACCGGAGGTGGCGTATGGGCAGAAATTGCATGCCAAGCAAGATGAAATTTAACTCTCTAGGTGATAATTCATTCCAATTTTATGAAACTCTTATATGTCAGAATCTAACGATCTATCATCGCTTATATTCCAGCCAGGTTTATGTTGTATATGACACAAACCATGAAGACTGGTTTTCTCACTCCATGGCTCATCAAAATCAACTTCCTCATCATGTGAGCCATGCCATGAGAAAATCTGTTTTTGGGTTTCCAACCAGGTCCACTACAATTTGGGTTAAACAGCTGAAGAAAATTGTGATTTCAGACTTTCAAATAACAAATATTGCAATGTCAATGTAAGCAAAAGCACTTATGCTGCATGTCACCATGCCTTTGTTTTCTTGTATAATCCTATGCATGAGAAAACCAACAATTTGGGTTCTGACCACATCCAACACAAACCTGGCTGTACATTCACAGAAGATTGTTACAGGCTGGAAATTTTGAAGTCAAGGAATTTGTACTAATCCGTGTAGCTAAAACAAAGGCGGTGATCAGCTTCGCAGTTACTGTGAAGCTGATCTGCGCCTTTGTTTTCGCCTATGCAGATTGCTGTTTTTCCATGCAGCGGCTCATATGTTAAAAGCAGATTTTCCCATTACATGGCTCAATTATTATTAAAATGGAGAGATTTTTATCCAAAACATGATAATAAAAATGGCCACCAGGTATTAACATGATACTTTATGAGCAAAAATAGCTTCCTTTTGCCTATAGTTGAGAAGCAATTAAAACTTAAAAAAAAAAATTCTTCTTAACAAAATGCTTCTTACCAATCAAATAAACATACCCTTATGAACCCAGCATCAGTATCAAAAAGGGCATTTTCATGCAACAGAGATTATCAGTAAACAACTCCGTGCCAATGAGGTTCCAAGCCCCAACCTCATAATACTGAGTATTGATGAACCACTTACCCCAAGGGGCCAAGGCATCCCAAATAATCCTGTTTATATAGAGCTGGCTGATAAGCCATAAAGCTGACTCATCTGATCTAGTTAACAGATGATCTAGCTTTGTTCTGTCATTTTTATTAACATGTTTTCATTTTTTTCCTGTCAATCATTTTACAAACAAGCAGACAGATTGACTGAAGATTAAAGGGAATGGAGTCATTATTTGTTCATATTCAAGTAAACTTATGCTCCTCTAAAAAGGTGATCAGCAATATTTTTTTACTGTTTTACTCTTTTTTCTGTTTGTTTCTTAAAACCCCAGCTAACAAGTTTTCAGTAATGCCTGGACCGAGCCAATGCTTAAAGAGTAAATGTCACACGCTCAACTAGAACACAATATGATTGAAGTTTAAGGTTTGAACCCTACAAACTCTTGATTTGGAATCCTACTACACCCTACCACTAGGTGAGCTGTGACGCGAGAAAACTGGTATTTGGGGTTTCCGACCAGGTCTGATACAAACCAGCCTGTGCAGTCACAGAAAAAGGCTAGAAGCTTGAAATTTCGGATTTACAAAGAAGAGGAATTTTACTATCCGTGTAGCAAAAACAAAGGCGCTGATCAGCTTCGCAGTTTTGCAAAGGCAAAACTCTGGTTTTCTCATGGTGCGGCTCAGGTCATAACAGTCAATGACATATCTTTAAGACAGCAAACAATATAAAAGATGTCAAAGTTCTATAATTAAGCAGTCAAAATATTTAGGAAAACTATGACAGTCTCAAGGGTCTGAAAAAATGTTTAGAGTCTGCTAGACTCATCAAACCTGCCTGATGGGAGGATAAAAGCATTGAGATAGAAACTTCAGGGTTCATTTAGTACATTAAATGCTGACTGGTATAAAGCCATATGACATTGTCAGAATAACTTATTATTTGAGCCGCCTCGTGAGAAAACCATCAATCTGCATAGGCGAAAACAAAGACGCAGATCAGCTTCGCGGTAACCGCGAAGCTGATCAGCGCCTTTGTTTTCACTACACGGATAGTTCACTTCCTCTTCTTCCTAAATCAAAAATTTCAAGCTTCTAGCCTGCTTCTGTGCTTGAACATCCTGATTTGTGTAAGACCTGTTCGGAAACCACATGGTTGGTTTTCCCACAAGACGGCTCAAATGCTGAATGGGATCTGGAATGGTGATATAGTGCCATGACACTGTCAGAATAACTTATTATTTATGTCATGCATGCCGCTGTTTATGGTAAAAAAAAATGATTTACTGACCAAATATTTCAGAGGCCAGAAAAAAATGCAGCAGCAGACTGCGCCATCTCTCTGCTTCAGAAGTCTGAAAATCCAATCCTCCAGCCACTGACTGTGGAAGTTTGTGCCACTGTATAGAGTGATCCAAAACAGAAGCCCCAAAGAGTAAAGAGGAATAAATTGTTTCCCTAGGGACAAAATGGGACCACAGCCCCCACACTATAGCTTTCAAACACAAAACTAACTTCTTGCTCCCTTTAGCATGTTTAGTTCAACTCTATACAGTTAATTGTAATTTGAGAAATAATACAATGTAGGCAGCAAAATTTGGTAACAGCAGATTTCCTGTTTTATATACCACTCAACAGCTAAGACCACATGAAGATAGGTCACTTCGGTTTAAAGTCCTAAAAGACTTATGAATGATCAGTTAATAGAATCTAGTAAAATTGCAACATGAAGTATAGGGAAAATCCCACCCCCTTTTAAAAATTATTGCCATAAATAAGTCTCTATGGCATACATAATGTAGATAGGACTTTGGTTTCAAGTCTCAATCTTAAACATTCGAGAAGCCTGGGATCGAGCCCATGACCCCTGGTTAACTGAACCTGAGTAGACCACACAGAGTTCTAGCAACAACAACAACAACAACAAAGAACCAGTATTCATGCCCCCCTCCCAAGCACACACACACTGCAAATGTGATTACCTGCTCAAAAGCATCCTTGTGTTAACTTATCTGCATGTTAATATGATACCTTCTTTCTGAATCTTTCTTCCTCCCTTTTGTTTGTCTGTTTTTTCTAGATTTTTTTAGATATCATCTAAAAACTTCCCCATAAAATCAGCTGCTGTATCTGACCAGATGATAACCCCCAGTTTAATAAACAGCTTCTGCTCTGAGATAAACTTCTTAATTTTCAAAAATAAACACTTAGGGTTGCAAAGATAAAACTCATCATAACACAAGTAGCAATAAAAGCAAAACATGAAAGCAAAAAAAAAACCAGAGGACCAATGGTCCTGTAAACGCTCACCTGAGATCAGCTGCATATACCAATAAACATGTTTGAATATTATGGTATTTAACTCCAGTGCAGGGGCAGATAAGCCCTTGGGCCATTTTCTTTTTTCAGAATCTTCAATATTCTGTCCATTTGCCAATTTCCTGTTGGCTTTTTCCTTCAAATGACATTTTAACAGTTTTCCCAATTCAGATGCACAGGCAACCCATGTTGACCTTGCCATAAACTTGGTCAAGGTCATCACAGGGTCATGATTTATATATACATTGGAGTACTTTAGCCATCGATGCCTCACCCCAAGTTTCCTTGAAATCAGTCTATTGGTTTCAGAGATGATTTTTGATGGGTTTTTACCATATATGGGCATGGCGGCCATCTTGGTCACGTGACCTAGATTATTTATATACACATTGATTCCCCCATTCTATAGATGCTTCACTTAAAATTTGGCTTTGTTTGGCCAAGCGGTTTCAGAGGAGAAGACGTTTGAATATTATGGAAATATACATGTATATTGCCCCGGGGTGGGGGCACATGAGCCCCTGGGGTCCAATTTTTTTCAGAATCATTAATATCCAGTCCTACTGCCCATTTCCTGCAAGACATTCACTTTAAATGACATTTTAAAAGTTTTCCCCATTCAAATGCATTGGTGACCTATGTTGACCTTCCCGTAAAATAGGTCAAGGTCATCACAGGGTCATGTTTTATATAAACATTGTAGTGCTTGAGCCATCGATGCTTCGTGCCAAGTTTCGTTGAAATCGGTCAACCAGTTCTGGAGAAGAAGATTTTTGAACGGTTTTTACCATATATGGGCATGGCGGCCATCTTGGTCATGTGACCTGGATTTTTTATATACATATTTGTTACCCCTTCCTATTGATGCTTCACATAAAATTTCGCTTTGATTGGCCAAGCGGTTTCAGAGGAGAAGATGTTTGAATATTATGGAGATATACATGTATATTGCCCCGGGGTGGGGGCGGATGAGCCCCTGGTGCCCAATTTTTTTCAGAATCATTAATATTCAGTCCTACTGCTCATTTTCTGCAAGATTTTTCCTTTAAATGACAATTTAACAATTTTTCCCATTCAAATGCATTCGCGACCTATGTTGACCTTGCCGTAAAATAGGTCAAGGTCATCATAGGGTCATGATTTATATACACATTGTAGTGCTTGAGCCGTTAATGCTTCATGCCAAGTTTGGTTGAAATCGGTCCAGTGGTTCCGGAGAAGAAGATTTTTGAAGGGTTTTTACCATATATGGGCATGGCGGCCATCTTGGTCATGTGACCTGAATTATTTATATACACATTGGTTCCCCCTTCCCATAGATGCTTCATGTAAAATTTGGCTTTGATTGGCCAAGCGGTTTCAGAGGAGAAGATCTTTGAAAATGGTGGACGACGGACGGACGACGGACGACGGACGGACGACGGACGACGGACGGACAGACGACGGAGCATGGGTATACTATAAGCTCACCTTGTGAGCCTGACGGCTCAGGTGAGCTAAAAAATGCAATTTTACAGGTTTACATGTTATGATGATGAAGCATTGGTATAGATAATGCCTAGTTTACATTAATATTGGCCTTCAATTAGCTTATCATGACCGTATAGGATGTCAAATTTTGCATTTTCTGGCAGTCTGCGTTTTTCTCGGCAAGCTAAGCCCTAGAGGCTGTTAACCATTTTTAGTGCTTGATTCCATGGTGTGATTCCAACCAGGCCAAACAACAAATCTGAGAATGTCAGAAAATGTTAACATGGATGTGTGGTCTGACCCCACATAAAATCTTAGGTGCAGATTGCAATGAAAGCTGTCTTTTAAAGCATATGATTCTGTCATTCATATCATCTCCTTTGACAATTCATATGCTGTGAAACTGTCTTGAGCCGCGTCATGAGAAAACTGGATTTTTGCCTATGTGAAAACAAAGCCGCAGATCGGCTTCGCAGTAACTGCGAAGCTGATCAGCGCCTTTGTTTTCACTACACGTATAGTATAATTCCTCTTCTTCCTAAATCCGAAATTTCAAGCATCTATCCCTCTTCTGTGGCTGCACAGACCGGTTTGTGTCATACCAGGTTGGAACCCCAAAGACTGGTTTTCTCACGTCACGGCTCGTCTTGAAAAGACAGGCCTGAAATCTTCCTTACTGTTCATATTTTTTTTATTCAGTTTTACATCCCTTTCAAGATTATTTACGCTCATTATAATGAGACAGGCCGATCAGCAGATGGGACCAAAATGGGGAAGCCCGAGAAAAACTCCTGACTCACCAGCGAGCAGAATTGGGCTTGTCTCACTTGTGCCCCGTAAGGGGCTCAAACCCACACCAGACACATTTTTGATGCAATTTCTCTGAAATCTAAGTTGTTTAGTGGTTACAGTGCTTGCCATGTGTAAAACAGGCTAATACATTCAACCCCAGCCTTCTCCTGTTTTAGTGATGAGACTTGAGCCTGTGCATGAGAAAACCAACAATTTGCATAGGCGAAAACAAAGACGCAGATCAGCTTCGCGGTGACCGCGAAGCTGATCAGCGCCTTTGTTTTCGCTACACGGATAGTACAATCCCTCTTCTACTTAAATGCAAAAATTCAAGCCTCTAACCATCCTCTGTGACTATACAGGTCAGTTTGTGTCAGACCTGGTCGAAACCCAAATTGTTGGTTTTCTCATGCACAGGCTCACTTAAAACCTGTCTCCATATGACCTTAACAGATGGTGGGATGTTAAATCCAAAATCAACATAACCAACCAACAGTTTTGGTCCAGGAGGATGTAGTAGGAAAACAAATGAGCCGCATCATGAGAAAACCGACAATGTGGTTTTCGAACAGTCAGACACAAACCAAGCTGTACCAGAACAGAAGCTCCATGGTTAGGTGCTGGAGAGTTTGGATTTAGACAGTAGCGAAAACAAAGGCGCTGATCAGCTTCGCACTTACAGGGAAGCTGATTTTCGTCTTTGTTTTCGCATATGCAGATTGTTGGTTTTCTCATGATGCCGCTCAAATATTCTTCAAAATCTTGGCCATACAAAAATGGATAAGAATAATTCTTTTATGATTTACAGAGGTTATTTTGGCTTCTCCTGACTGTTTAATGGTCTCATCTGCCTTGTTTTGTGATGATTTGCTACTCAAAATCTGAGCCAGGCCATGAAACATTTTGCTATTTTCAATACATTTTAAGCTGACACCAAGATAAGATTTTTTTTGCACTTGTATAACACCTATGACTTTGTGGCTGCACTCTGGCACTCAAAAACGTGATAAAATCATGAGATCCCATGAAACTAGAAATGGTAATTTCCCCAACCCATTCCAGACTGTGAAATTTGGAAAATTTTAACAATAAATGAGATCCCAAGAAAATAGTATCAGTAACACAAGATAATAAAGACATTAAAAAAACATCATTATGCATAAAAATACTTATGATCATATCTCATAAGTAGATGATTTTGTTATTTCATCTTCATCAAGCCTTAAGGGTGAAAGATGAAAGTGATTCTCTCAACAGTAAATGATAGCAAACTCTCATGGAGTCTCAATGCAAGAAAACAAGCCTGCCAGATTTTTTACCAGCGGTCCACCGCAAACCCATTTGTGAGGTCAAAGACCAATGCAATAAGCATGAAATGGGATTTGAAGTAGGAGGATTGTACTATCTGTAATATGCGAAAACAAAGGCGCTGATCAGCTGTGCAGTTACTGCACAGCTGAGCTGCCCCTTTGTTTTCGCATTAGCAAAAATCTGGTTTTCCCTTCAATTGGCTTTTTTTTTTTCTTTTTTTTTTTTTTTTCAGCTAAATGAACTGCCAATAGATTCCAATCTTCCCTTTTTTAAAATCATAAAAGATAAGTTAATCATAATGGTAAAAACATCACAGATATCATTATAAGTAGCCCCGTCTGGGAAATGTAAGAAGGTTCTTTTTTTTACATTATTTTGTTCGTTCAGCATCTTCATCCAAATGAGTTGCACCAGGAGATAACCTGTCTGTCAACATCAAACAAACAGAGAAGATGGCAAGATGGTAGACTAGCCTGACTAGTCTCCATATCATTACTTTCTTTTATTTATTTTAATGCAATTTTAAAATTCATTGAAATTCATTATTTGCCTTGCCTCTAAGATAGAAATATTTCTGACTGGCTGAAGACATGGTGTCAAGACAAGGGATAGCACTAGCAGAATTGTATCAAAATGAAGAAACTAATATAAAATGCGAAGATTTACAATACATGTACATCAAGGTCTAGGAGCTAGACTAACAAGATGGAGATGTGAAATTTCAGATTTACAAAGAAGAGCTGCAAACTAGCGTTGGTTTGCTGTGTATTAATACTATGTAGCTTATCTGTACCTTTGTTTTACATACATACAATACATGAAAAGTGCTGATCAATCAATCAATCAATCAATCAATCAATCAATCAATCAATCAATCAATCAATCAATCAATCAATCAATCAATCAATCAATCAATCAACCATTCATTCAATCAAACGGTTAATCAGTATGTCAATGGAGTGACAATAAATCATTTACCATATTAAGAAGACATAATTATGAGAATGAAATAAAACACATTTTCAATCAATCAATCAATCAATCAATCAATCAATCAATCAATCAATCAATCAATGCAACAGAGAAAAATAATTTGTTATATAAGCAAAAACACTTATGCTGCATGTCACCATGCCTTAGTTTTCTTGTATAATCATGTGCGTGAGAAAACCAACAATTCGGGTTCCGACAAGGTCTGACACAAACCAGGCTGTACAGTCACAGAAGATAGTTAGAGGCTGGAAATTTTGAAGTCGAGGAATTTGTACTATCCGTGTAGCGAAAACAAAGGCGCTGATCAGCTTCGCATATACTGCGAAGCTGATCTGCGCCTTTGTTTTTGCCTATGCAGATTGTTGGTTTTCCCATGCGGCAGCTCAAATGTTAAAAGCATGTTTTCCCATTACATGACTCAATTATTATTAAAATGGAGAGATTTTTATCCAAAACATGATAATGGCCATCAGGTAAACATGATATTTCATAAGCAAAAATAGCTTCCTTTTATAGTTGAGAAGCAATTAAAACTTTATAACAAAATGCAATCAAATAAACATACCCATAAACATGATAAACATGAACGGATCATCAGTATCAAAAAGGGCAACAAAGATGTCAGTAAACGACTCCGCGCCAGTAGGGTTCGAAGCCCCAACCTCATAATACTGAGTACTGATGAACCCCTTACCCCAAAGGGGCCAAATTGGCGGCCCCCGTGGCCGAGCGGTTAAGAGCGCTGTTTCTTAATCACTCACCACTGTGTCTGGTCTGGGTTCGAGCCCCGCTCTGGCCACATGTGAGACAAGCCAAGTTCTGCTTGCAGTTGTGTCAGGTGGTTTTTCTCGGGGTTCTCCCGTTTTCGCCCCACCTACTGATTGGCCCGTCATAAATGGACGTAAAACTGAATAAGAAAAAAAAAAGCATTCCCAAAGAGCTGGCTGATAAGCCATAAAAATGACTCATCTGATCAAGTTAACAGCTGAACTAGCTTTGTTCTGTCATTTTTATTAACATGTTTTTATTTTTTTCCTGTCAGTCATTTTACAAACAAGCAGACAGATTGACTGAAGATTAAAGGGAATGGAGTCTGGTCATAAAAACATTATTTGTTCATATTCATATTCTTAAATTAGGAAAAAGGTGATCAGTAGCACTAAATCTTTACTATGTTGCTCGTTTTTTCTGTTTGTTTCTTAAAACCCCAGCTAACAAGTTTTCAGTATTATATGCCTGGACGTAGCCAATGCTTAGAGGAAGTGTCATATGCTCAAGAACACAATGGGATGGAAGTAGAGTTTGTACCCTACAACCTCTTGATTTGGAATCCTACTACACCCTACCACTAAGTGAGCCGTGACACGAAAAAAACAGTATTCAGGGTTCCTGACCAGGTCAGACACAAACCAGTCTGTGGTTTAGAAGCTTGAAATTTTGGATTTAAGAATGTACTATCCATGTAGGGAAAACAAAGGCGCTCATCAGCTTCGCAGTTACCGCGAAGCTGATCTGTGCCTTTGTTTTTGCGTAGGCAAAAGTCAGGTTTTCGCATGATGTGGCTCAGGTCATAATGGAAAAATGACATATCTTTAAGACAGCAAACAACATGCAATGTCAGAAAAACGCGACAAAAGAGATGTTAAAAGTTCTGTAAGTGGCCAAAATATTTAGGAAAACTATGGCAGTCTCAAAGGTCTGAAAAAAATGTTTAGAGTCTGCTAGACTCATCAAACATGTCTCAGATGGGAGGATAAAAGCATTGAGATAGAAACTTCAGGGTTCATTTAGTACATTAAATGCTGACTGGTATAAAGCCATATGACATTGTCAGAATAACTTATTATTTGAGCCGCCTCGTGAGAAAACCATCAATCTGCATAGGCGAAAACAAAGACGCAGATCAGCTTCGCGGTTACCGCGAACCTGATCTGCGTCTTTGTTTTCGCTACACGGATAGTACACTTCCTCTTCTTCCTAAATCCGAAATTTCAAGCTTCTAGCCTGCTTCTGTGCTTGTACATCCTGATTTGTGTAAGACCTGTTCGGAAACCACATGGTTGGTTTTCCCACGAGACGGCTCAAATGCTGAATGGGATCTGGAATGGTGATATAGTGCCATGACACTGTCAGAATAACTTATTATTTATGTCATGCATGTTGCTGTTTATGGTAAAAAGATGATTTACTGACAAAAAAAGACCAGAAAAATTGCAACAGCAGACTGCGCCATCTCTCTACTTCAAAAATCTAAAAATCCAATCTTCTAGCCATTGACTCTGGTTTTAGTGTCTACTTAGATTGTGCCACTGTATACAGTGATCCAGATCAGAAGCCCCAAAGAGTAAAGAGGAATAAATTGTTTCCCTATGGGACAAAATGGGACCACAGCCCCCACACTATAGCTTTCGCACACAAAACTAACTACTTGCTCCCTAGTTCAACCCAATACAGTTGCACGTTGAGAAACAATACAATGTATATAGGAAGCAAAATTTGGTAACAGCAGATTTCCTGTTTTACATACCACTCAACAGCTAAGATATGAAGACGGGTCTCTACCGTTTAAAGTCCCATAGACCTATAAGACTTATGACTGATCAGTTACTAGAATCTTGTAAAATTGCAACATGAAGTATGGGGAAAATCCCGCCCACTTTTGCAAATTTCTGATAAGTGCTGTAAATAAGTCTCTATAGCATAGTTACATTATTAGATAGGACTTTGGTTTCAAGTCTCAATCTTAAAGATTGGGGAAGTTTGACTCCTGTTTAACTGAACCAGTAGGCCACAGGGAGTTTTAGCAACAACAACAACAACAAAAAAGTTTTCCTGCCCCCCCCCCCCCCCTCGCAAACACAAACACTGCAAATGTAATTACCTGCTCAAAAGCATCCTAGTGTTAACCTATCTGCATGTTAATATAATATCTTCTTTCTGAATCTTTCTTCCTCCCTTTTGTTTGTCTGTTTTTTCTAGATTTTTTTTAGATATCATCTAAAAACTTCCCCATAAAATCAGCTGATGTATCTGACCAGATGATAACCCCCAGTTTAATAAACAGCTTCTGCTCTGAGATAAACTTCTTAATTTTCAAAAATAAACACTTAGGGTTGCAAAGATAAAACTCATCATAACACAAGTAGCAATAAAAACAAAACATGAAAGCAAAAAAAAAAAAAAATGCAATTTTACAGGTTTACATGTTATGATGATGAAGCATTGGTATAGATAATGCCTAGTTTACATTTGGCCTTCAATTAGCTTACAATGACCGTAGGATGTCAAATTTTGCATTTTCTTGCAGTCTCTGTTTTCCTTGGCAAGCTAAGTCCTAGAGGCTGTTAACCATTTTTTAGTGCTAATCTTTTAACCAGTAACTATATGTTACATCCAATAGTAATGGCAAGTGAAAGCCCCCCCCCCCTTTGTTGGCCTGGGAATCAAACTTGAAACTTCACTGCACTCAAAGCTAATACCAAACTCAGTGCCCTGGTGTGATTCCAACCTGGCTAAACAACAAATCTGAGAATGTCAGAAAATGTTAACATGGATGTGTGGTCTGACCCCACATAAAATTTTAGATGCAGATTGCAATGAAAGCTGTCTTTTAAAGCATATGATTCTGTCATTCATATCATCTCCTTTGACAATTTATATGCTGTGAAACTGTCTTGAGCCATGTCATGAGAAAACTGGATTTTTGCCTATGTGAAAACAAAGCCGCAGATCAGCTTCGCAGTAACTGCGAAGCCGATCAGCGCCTTTGTTTTCGCTACACATATAGTATAATTCCTCTTCTTCCTAAATCCGAAATTTCAAGCATCTAGCCCTCTTCTGTGGCTGCACAGACCGGTTTGTGTCAGACCAGGTCAGAAACCTCGAAGACCGGTTTTCTCACGTAATGGCTCGTCTTGAAAAGACAGGCCTGAAATCTTCCTTACTGTTCATATTTTTTTATTCAGTTTTACGTCCCTTTCAAGATTATTTAAGTTCATTATAATGAGACAGGCCAATCAGCAGGTGGAGCAAAAACGGGAGAAAGCCGAGAAAACCACCTGGCACATCCGCAAGCAGAATTTGGATTGTCTCACTTGTGCCCCGTGTGAGGCTAGAACCCACACCAGATACATTTTTGATGCAAGTCTCTGAAATCTGAAATCTAAGTTGTTTAGTGGTTACTGTGCTTGCCATGTGTACAACAGGCTAATACATTCAACCCCAGCCTTCTCCAGTTTTAATGATGAGACTTGAGCCTGTGCATGAGAAAACCAACAATTTGCATAGGCGAAAACAAAGACGCAGATCAGCTTCGCGGTGACCGCGAAGCTGATCAGCGCCTTTGTTTTCGCTACACGGATAGTACAATCCCTCTTCTACTTAAATGCAAAAATTCAAGCCTCTAACCATCCTCTGTGACTATACAGGTCAGTTTGTGTCAGACCTGGTCGAAACCCAAATTGTTGGTTTTCTCATGCACAGGCTCACTTAAAACCTGTCTCCATATGACCTTAACAGATGGTGGGATGTTAAACCGAAAATCAACACAACCAATCAACAGTTTTGATCTAGGTGATCCGGATGTAATAAGAAAACAAATGAGCCATCGCGAGGGAAAACTAACAATTTGGGTTTCCGACCAGATCCGACACAAACCAGTCTGTACTGTCGCAAAAAATTGCTAGAAACTTGAAACTTTGGATAGGAAAGGAATGGTTCTATCCGTGTAGTGAAAACAAAGGCACTGGTCAGCTGTGCAGTTACTGCACAGCTGATCTGTGCCTTTGTTTTCGCATATGCAGATTGTTGGTTTTCTCATGATGCCGCTTGGCCATGAAAAAATGGATAAGAATAATTCTTTTATGATTTACAGAGGTTATTTTGGCTTCTCCTGACTGTTTAATGGTCTCATCTGCCTTGTTTTGTGATGATTTGCTACTCAAAATCTGAGCCAGGCCATGAAACATTTTGCTATTTTCAATACATTTTATGCTGACACCAAGATAAGATTTTTTTTGCACTTGTATAACACCTATGACTTTGTGGCGTGCACTCTGGCACTCAAAAACGTGATAAAATAATGAGATCCCATGAAACTAGAAATGGTAATTTCCCCAACCACTTCCAGTGTGAAATTTGGAAAATTTTAACAATAAAATTGAGATCCCAAGAAAATAGTATCAGTAACACAAGATAATAAAGACATTGAAAAACATCATTATGCATAAAAATACTTATGATCATATCTCATAAGTAGATGATTTTGTTATTTCATCTTCATCAACCCTTAAGGGTGAAAGATGAAAGTGATTCTCTCAACAGTCAATGATAGCAAACTCTCATGGAGTCTCATAATATAAGTCACGATGCCAGAAAACCAGTCATTCAGATTTTTGACCAGTCTGACATCAAATCCGAATGCAAGGTCACAGAAGAAGGCTATAAGCATGAAATTTTGGATTTAAGCAGTAGAGGAATTGTGATAGCCGTGAGGCAAAAACAAAGAAGCTGATCAGCTGTGCAGTTACTGCTCAGCTGATATGAACTGTTGTTTTCACATATGCAAAAATCTGAATTTCTCATGACAAGACTCATAGAATACAATATTTTTTCAGGTTAATGAACTGCCAATAGATTCCAATCTTCCCTTTTTTAAAATCATAAAAGATAAGTTAATCATAATGGTAAAAACATCACAGATATCAAGTCAGTAGCCCCATCTGGGAAATGTAAGATAATTTTTATACATTTTATTCTTTCAACATCTTCATCCAAATGAGATGCACCAGGAGAAAACCTGTCTGTTGGTATCCAACAGTCAGAGAAGATGTGAAATTAATTTCCTATTTAGAAAAAAAGAGCTGCAAACTAGCAAAAATTAAAAAGGTTGATTTGCCGTGTATTAATACTATGAAGCTTATCTGTACCTTTGTTTTACACACAGCACAATACATGAATTATGTTGATCAATCAATCAATCAATCAATCAATCAATCAATCAATCAATCAATCAATCAATCAATCCAATCAATCAATCAATCAATCAATCAATCAATCAATCATTCATTCATTCATTCATTCATTCATTCATTCATTCATTCATTCATTATCAGTATGTCAATGGACAATAAATCATTTACCATATTAAGCAACCATGTGAGAATGAAATACAACACATGTTCAATCAATCAATCAATCAATCAATCTATCTATCAATCTATCAATCAATCAATGCAACAGAGAAAAATAAATGTTAAATTTCTGGCAATTAAATAAAAAATTCAACTATCCAATAGCATTAAAAAATCAATCAATCAATCAATCAATCAATCAATCAATCAATCACCTTACCTTTTACTATCCCAAGGCCACCGTGGGGCATTATCAACCATTCCACACAGAAACATTGTTTATTATTTTATCTTTTCCTGCTTTTTCTCCTAATCACAATAACTCCACATCAAAGAGTCATATTGTCACCACAAGTCTTTTTAAAGACAGAATCAAACCTCACTGACAATTTGAAATCATTATTTCTAAGCATCAGATTATAAACAAATTTTTGTTTAATGCATGTTTTTCTTTCACCAACAAATCACAACCAATACAAGTAATTCCATGCACCCAAGAGTCAGGTATTATAGAGACAGAACCAAACTACATGTAATTTCTCCACATCACTGACACTTTGACATCAGTTTTTTTATGCATCAGATTTTGACTATATATTTGTTTATTTATTTACTGATTTTTGCTTATTCTTTCATCACCTAATCACAATAATTCCACATCAAGGAGTCATAGAGAAACCATAAGTTCTGGTATCAGTATAATAGAGAAAGAAGCCAAAATAATTTCTTCACCTCATTGACAGTTTGACATCATTTTTTCAACCATCCATTCTGACTGAATATTTGTTTATTTTCTATTTTTCTTTCTTCTTTCATCAGCTAATCACAATAATTCCACATCACAAGGCCTAAACAAACCACAAGTATTGGGTATAATATGAGCCGCATCACAAGAAAACCAGTCTTCGGGGTTTCTGACCAGGTCTGACACAAACCAGCCTGTACAGTCGCAGAAAAAGTCTAGAAGCTTGAAATTTCGGATTTAAGAAGAAGAGGGATTGTACTATCCGTGTAGGGAAAACAAAGGCGCTGATCAGCTGTGCAGTTACTGCACAGCTGATCTGCGTCTCTGTTTTTGCCTAAGCATAAAACTGGTTTTCTCATGACGTGGCTCATAAAGAAAGAAGCCAAAATAATTTCTCCACTTCACTGAACCAGCAACAGGAACAATTTGCCATCATTATTTTCAAGCATCAGATTTTGTCTAAATATTTGAGCCGAACATTACGAAAACTTGCCCATGCAATATACAGATTTTTACTAATTATAAGCTGTGAAAATTGAAAATTTTCAGTAGAAAAAAATTAATGTTTTTCTTATTTTTGGTCAAAACATAGATTGTGCTGGTCGGAAACCCCGAAGCCCCGCTTCTCGCATCACAGCTCATATAATATCTGCAATGTTTACAATTGAGCCTCGACGCGAGAAAACCGGTCTTCGGGGTTTCCGACCAGGTCCGACACAAACCGGCCTGTACAAGCTCAGAAAAGAGCTAGAAGCTTGAAATTTCGGATTTAAGTAGAAGAGGAATTGTACTATCCGAGTAGCGAAAACAAAGGCGCTGATCAGCTTCGCGGTTACCGCGAAGCTGATCTGCGCCTTTGTTTTCGCCTAGGCAAAAATCCGGTTTTCTCACGATGCGGCTCAATTAATCTAGACTAGTTTTCATGACTCAGTCAAAATTAATCAATGTGCATAAGAGAGAAATTGCAAGTGCTGCAAAAGCTTTAAGAAGCTGCACTTCCTTAATTTCCAGCAAAATTATCTGCAAAATTGCTTTTTTTTTCTACTCTTTAGTCATCACTAGAATATCCGAAGAATAAACCTTATGACACTGATACATGCACTGTCTATTAAACACAAGCTTAAATTTTTATTTTCTCAATCCACATTGATTTACGCTTCATTATAATACTGTAAAAACTTTTTTGTACTCTTTTTACCAAATAAAAATTTCACTATTTTCTTCTAGAATTCACACATCCCACTACTAGCTTTGTCTCTTTTATTGTGGTATCGTATTTCAGCCATGATGCGATAAAACCAGTCTTCGGAGTTTCTGACCAGGTCTGACAAAAAACAGCCTGTACAGTCACAGAAGAAGGCTAGAAGAAGCTTGAGATCGGGATTTAAGAAGAAGAGGAATTGCACTTTCCAAGTAGTGAAAATAAAGGCGCTGACCAGCTTCACCATTACCGCGATCAAAGCTGGTCTGCACCTTTGTTTTCGCCTAGGCAAATGCATGTCCGGTTTTCTCATGACGTGGTTCATTTTATTCTTTTGTCTCCGCCCTGACATGTTACACTATTATTTGGGCATATTGGTTTCCACTACTGTGCCTTGACCAAAGAAAAAAATGTCTTTGTTCAATTCATATTTCAGGTCTTACTCAATAGGAGAGGGAATAAGGAGAGGAAATTCATTTTAGACATCCAAAAGACTGGAAGTGCCCAGGATTGAACCCTCAATGCCCTGGTTAACAGGATGTGGGTGGCTTCGCAACTAGGCCACCGAAGCTTCTATATGTAATTGTCTTTATAATATGAGCCGCCTCGAAGGAAAACCAACAATGTGGTTTCCGACCAGGTCTGACATAAACCAACCTGTACAGTCACAGAAAAGAGCTAGAAGCTTGAAATTTCGGATTTAAGAAGAAGAGGAACTGTACTATCCGTGTAGCGAAAACAAAGATGCTGATCAGCTTCGCGGTTACCGCGAAGCTGATCTGCGTCTTTGTTTTCGCCTATGCAGATTGTTGGTTTTCCCATGAGGCGGCTCATATAAGGACTTCTGGCATGGGCAAACAAAAGCCAGGATGTGCAGCCAAAAAAAAAAAAATGGTTCAAAGAGGCTCGGAATTTCTGAGTATGGAATTATAAAGTTTATTAAACCTCATATAGCAGGAACACCTGAGTGACAAAGCTGATCAGGACACTTGTTCTGACACACATGTATGTAGAAAGAGTTTTTCTACAGTGTTGTGGCTCACATAATTATAAATTTTAAACTTTATAATGGCACAGTTTGAAAATTTCTGCTTTGAGGTAAATACTGTTATGTATGACAGTTACTTGTTGAAAGATGTGCATTCAGTACTGGTAAACTTCCCAAGGGAGTATGCCCAGGAAAGTATGATGTTATACATATGATGTTTACTTGTTGTCCTTAGCAATTATTTACTTTTAGTGTCCCAGATATTGGACATAAACAGGTTGTTTACTTCAGAATTTTCTAGAAATTTCAAATTGTTCTTTGACGGAAAAATCTGGAAGAACCAAAGATGTAGAATCTTCTAGAAAAATCTTTTTTATGTCAAAAGAATATTGTGCAATTTTCTGGAAGGACAATGGCCTCTCTACAATATTCCAGAACATTAAATTTTGGTAAACAACTTGTTATTTTTAGTATATGATATCACAGAATTTGCTGGAAGAATCCTGAATGTTCCTCAGTGCTATATAAGGGCTACAAATTTTCATAAGGACAATCTTTGGGTACTGTTACTATTAGGAAGTCAAAATCTATCTTACTGGAATTTAAACTTATTTTTGGATTACTTTGTGATATTCGATTCTGGATTGGGACATAGTGCTATTTTGAAACAAATTTTAATTCTTGGGATCAGAAACTGATACAGACTTGTGTTAAAAAATTCTGAGGGACATTCAGACATTCTTTAAGGGAATTAACATCTTGAAAGGTATTGTACATTCATTTTTGTTTGATTGTATATATGCTTTTGATTGTTTCACATGTAATTACTGGTTAAATCACTTCTGAATAGATTTGTTAAATTTTAAACAAAGCTTGTTGCTGGCTAACCAACTTGTTGGTTTCCTTAATCTTCTAGTTACGCCTGGCACGTAACAGAATTGGGGGCTCGTCCGGGATTGAAATTTCTTGTGCACCAAATTTATTTAAAATTCTAAAGTATCTTCACTGTTTGCTGTTTAAATAGCTAAAGCCAGCAAAAAGCAACCATGTCATTCAAACTAAGTGACTTTATTGCTGCGCCTTCTCAGGAGCTGTTAGATAAGGCCAAAAAGAGTGACCTCTTAGACATAGCTGATCATTATGGGTTGTCAAATATCAAGACTTCCATGTTAAAACATGAAATTAAGAACATTTTGATTCAGTTTTTTGTTGACGAGGAAATGTTTGATTCCTCGGCTACCTCTAAGATTCTAGTCACTCAGACTGACTTGCAGCTGAGAGAAATTGAAATAAAAAATCAAATTACATTAGAAAAATTAAGATTAGATCAAGAGGAGAGAATAAGAAGGGAGAAAGAGGAGCGAGAAGAGAGAATAAGGTTAGAAACTATAGAACGAGAAGATAGAATGCATAGAGAAAAATTAGAACTTGAGAAATTAAGACTAGAAATGGAAGAACGAGAGAAGGAAAAACAAAGGGAAATGGAACGAGAAAAGTTAGAAAGAGCAGAAAAGCTTGAAATTGAAAAAGAACGGCTTGAAATTGAAAAGGAAAAGTTACAATTTGAGTTAAAAATGAAATAGCTTGAGTTGCAAGGCAAATCTAAATCAAAATCTTTGCCTTTGGCCACTAGTATGGTATTTGATGTCACGAAACACATTCGTCTCGTTCCTCCATTTCAAGAAAAAGAGGTTGACAAATATTTTTTACATTTTGAGAAAGTGGCAGAAAACTTGAAATGGCCAAACGAGCACTGGACCTTGCTTTTGCAAAGTGTTGTAATTGGTTAAGCTCGAGAAATTTACACTCAGCTTTCTCTTGAGCAAAGCTCAGATTATGATACAGTAAAGGAACTTATTCTTAAGGCTTATGAGTTGGTCCCTGAGGCATACAGGCAGAAATTTAGGGATTGTAGAAAAGATCATGACCAGACTCATGTTGAATTTGCCAGAACAAAAGAACAACTATTTGATAGATGGTGCTCTTCAAAGAAAGTAGGTTCTGATCATGCAAAGCTAAGGCAGCTCATGCTTGTTGAAGAATTCAAACGGTGCATAAATTCTGATGTTAAGGCTTTCTTGAACGAAAGAGAAGTTGAAAACTTGGAAACAGCAGCACGTTTAGCTGATGACTATGCTTTGACTCATAAGGCTTCATTTGTCAACAAGCCATATCCTAGGAAACCATATAACCCTCAATCAAAGCAAATTACCCCTCAGTCAAAACCATATTCCCCTCAGTCCGGTCCCAAAGCCAATCCCAGTAATCCAACTGACAATTCCAGTCCAAAACCCAAATTTTCTAGTGAAAACAAAGGACAAAATCCCTTATCCCAGCCAATTTGTAATTATTGTAAGAAAATTGGCCACATTATTTCTGAATGTTTGGCACTGAAACGAAAGAAAGAAAGAGAAAATCTAGATAGTGCTAAACCGACAGGTCTCACCTCCTTAAAGGCTAAACCACAGTCTTGTATCCAGGAAGAAAACCCTATACTGACCAGAACTTGTAAAGAGTCAGTCTCTGAGGATTCTATTATGGAGATTTATGAACCATTCTTATCAGATGGTTTTGTGTCACTTAACAGTGACTCTGCCCAGTCTACCCCTATCAAAATCTTACGAGATACCGGAGCTTCTCAATCCCTTATCTTGGCAGATACCTTGCCATTTTCCGAGAAGTCTTCTTCTGGGACAAGTGTCCTTATCCAGGGCGTAGAGTGTGGATTTGTTAACGTACCCCTCCATAATATCTATTTGTCCTCTGACTTAGTAACAGGTCCCGTGGCTGTAGGTATTAGACCTTATCTACCTTTTAAAGGTATTCATTTGCTGTTAGGCAATGATTTGGCAGGAGATAAGGTTGTGGTAAACCCACTTTTGACCAGCACACCATGTGTTGATCAACCGCCTGATCTCATTGAGCAGGAAATTCCTGACCTTTACCCTTCTTGTGCTGTTACTAGGGCAATGGCTAAGAAAGCCAAATTATATGATGGGATGCAGGACATAAATTTAATTGACACTTTGATAGGTCAGTCCTTTAATAAAGAGATTTCAACATCTCTTTCCTCTAGTCAGTCTGATATTCAGACTGACCCTAGCAATCCAAGGTCGGGGTCAGAAAATGACCTTTCACCTTCCAACTCAAATTACCAAGGTCATGACCAGCTGTCAAGGTCACAGCTTTGTAAAGAACAACACAGTGATTCTGAGATCTCGCCTTTATTTGAAAGGGCTTTAGATGAAAAAGAAATATCCCAGGTCCCTGTTTGCTATTATGTCAAAAATGGCATATTAATGCGAAAATGGCGTCCTCCAGATGTCTCGGCAGAAGATGAGTGGACTGTTAACCACCAAATTGTGATCCCTAGGGTTTATCGCCCTGAAATCTTAAACTTGGCCCATGAAACTCCAATGTCAGGCCATTTAGGTGTAAATAAGACCTATCACAAGATCCTTAATCATTTCTACTGGCCAGGAATAAAATCTGATGTATCTCAACACTGCAAATCCTGCCACACTTGTCAGATGGTAGGAAAACCCAATCAGACTATTCCTAAAGCTCAGTTACAGCCCATTCCTGCCTTTGATGAACCTTTCAGCAGAGTGATTATTGATTGTGTAGGTCCCTTACCCAAAACAAAGAAAGGTTGTGAATATCTTCTGACCATAATGTGTGCTTCAACTCGCTTTCCTGAAGCTATCCCACTCAGAAATATCAAGGCTAAAACAATAGTTAATGCACTTGTGAAGTTCTTCACATTTGTAGGCCTCCCAAAATCTATCCAGTCAGACCAGGGCTCAAATTTTATGTCAGGAATTTTTCAGCAAGTCATGTACGAACTTGGAATTAAGCAATACAAGTCATCGGCTTACCACCCTGAAAGCCAAGGTGCCTTAGAAAGATTCCATCAAACTTTGAAAAACATGATCAGATCTTACTGCTTTGACACTGAAAAAGATTGGGATGAAGGCATACACTTGCTTCTATTTGCTGTAAGAGAATCTGTACAAGAGTCTCTGGGGTTCAGCCCATTTGAGCTTGTTTTTGGGCACACTGTACGTGGACCGTTAAAACTTCTAAAAGAGAAATTTCTCTCAGATGATGACAGTTCTTTGAACTTACTTCAGTATGTGTCTGATTTCAAAAACAGACTATCAAAGGCCTGTGATGCAGCTCGGTCCAATCTCAAATCTGCTCAAAGCAAAATGAAGATTCGTTATGATGAAAATGCTAAAGACAGAAATTTTGAACCTGGAGACAAGGTACTTGCTCTCTTGCCCATTCCTGGCAGACCTTTACAAGCTAGATATTATGGCCCGTATACTGTTGATAAAAAGTTAAGTGACGTGAATTACATTGTTAACACTCCTGGGAGGCGCAAGCAAAAACAGCTATGTCACATTAATATGCTCAAGAAGTATATTGATAGGGATAGTTCTGTTATTTCATCAGTAAATATAGTTAATTCTGTCCCTCATGAACAAAATCAAATGGACTCTGAGGACTTCAACTTGGAGAAATCTGATCCCTCGTCATCGAAACTCCAGAATTCTGACATACAGGTCAACCTCATTATAACGCTATCTTAGGGGTCCATGGAAACAGACCGTGTTATAGATGAACTGTGTTATAATGACGTTATTTACAATAGGCATATAGCAAAATAATTAATTTGGGAGCCATGACATAACCGTGTTATATTGAAAACCGCACTATAATGAGACGCGTTATAATGAGGTTGAACTGTACTACAGAATCTTGATCAGAAACTGTCTCACCTTGATTCAGACAAAAGACTTGAACTGAAACAGTTAGTTCTCGAATATGAGCACTTATTTCCGGACATTCCATCCAGAACTGACAAAATCTATCATGATGTTGACATTATTGAAGGTTCAAAACCTGTAAAGCAACATCCTTACAGAATGAACCCTGTAAAACAGCAATATCTCAGGGAAGAAGTTCAATATTTGCTGGACAATGATTTCATTGAACCCAGCCAAAGTGAATGGAGTTCTCCTTGTATTCTTGTACCAAAGCCAGACGGGACATTTAGAATGTGCACAGACTATCGAAAAGTCAATTCTGTCACTAAAACAGACACTTTTCCCATCCCACGAATCGATGACTGCATTGATAATATTGGACATGCCAAGTATGTTACAAAGTTCGATCTGCTAAAGGGATTTTGGCAGATACCCCTCACGGACAGAGCAAAGGAGATCTCGGCATTTGTTACACCAGATGGACTGTACCAGTATAAAGTCATGCCATTTGGAATGAAGAACTCGCCTGCGACTTTTCAGCGGCTGGTCAACAGTTTGATTTCCAATCTGGATGGCTGTAACGCCTATATCGACGACGCTATTATCTTCAGTGAGGAGTGGCAACAACACTTGCAGACAATCAGAACATTCTTTGACCGGCTAAGTGATGCTAAACTAACTGTGAACTTGGCAAAAAGTGAATTTTGCCATGCAAACTTGACATTTCTTGGACACATTGTAGGTCAAGGTCAGGTAAAACCTGTAGAAGCTAAAGTTGAGGCTATCTCAGATTTTCCTGTACCTACTAGCAAAAGACAACTGATGCGCTTTCTGGGTATGGCTGGATATTACAGGAAATTCTGCAACAACTTCTCGGCTATAGCTGAGCCTCTGACAAACTTGCTTGGTAAGAAGGCCAAGTATGTTTGGACAGATGACTGCCAGAAGTCATTTGATAAGCTCAAGGCCATACTTAGAAGTGCTCCGGTTCTCTTAGCACCAAGTTTTGACAAAGAGTTCAAGTTGGCTGTAGATGCCAGGGATGTTGGTGCAGGCAGTGTATTGTTGCAAGAAGATGACAATGGTGTTGACCATCCTGTTTGTTATTTTTCCAAAAAGTTTAACAAGCATCAGAGAAATTACTCTACCATAGAGAAAGAATGCCTATCTCTAATCCTTGCGCTTCAGCACTTTGAAGTTTACTTAGCTTCTTCACATGCACCAATTGTTGTCTTCAGTGACCACAATCCACTGACTTTCATACATAAAATGAAAAACAAGAACCAGCGTTTACTCAGGTGGAGTCTCATGTTGCAAGAGCACAATCTTGACATCAGACATATCCGAGGAAGAGATAATATCATTCCAGACACCCTAAGCAGAGCTTAAGTGCCTCTACAATGCTGATGTCCAGCTTTGTGCTGTTGTATTTGATTAGTTTTGCACAAATTTTGCTAAACATATTGTATACAATTATCCAGTATTCCAAAAGAAAGCTTTATTTTATAAAACTTTCTTTTCTTAGAAGAGGGGAAGTGTTATGTATGACAGTTACTTGTTGAAAGATGTGCATTCAGTACTGGTAAACTTCCCAAGGGAGTATGCCCAGGAAAGTATGATGTTATACATATGATGTTTACTTGTTGTCCTTAGCAATTATTTACTTTTAGTGTCCCAGATATTGGACATAAACAGGTTGTTTACTTCAGAATTTTCTAGAAATTTCAAATTGTTCTTTGACGGAAAAATCTGGAAGAACCAAAGATGTAGAATCTTCTAGAAAAATCTTTTTTATGTCAAAAGAATATTGTGGAATTTTCTGGAAGGATAATGGCCTCTCTACAATATTCCAGAACATTAAATTTTGGTAAACAACTTGTTATTTTTAGTATATGATATCATAGAATTTGCTGGAAGAATCCTGAATGTTCCTCAGTGCTATATAAGGGCTACAAATTTTCATAAGGACAATCTTTGGGAACTGTTACTATTAGGAAGTCAAAATCTATATTACTGGAATTTAAACTTATTTTTGGATTACTTTGTGATATTCGATTCTGGATTGGGACATAGTGCTATTTTGAAACAAATTTTAATTCTTGGGATCAGAAACTGATACAGACTTGTGTTAAAAAATTCTGAGGGACATTCAGACATTCTTTAAGGGAATTAACATCTTGAAAGGTATTGTACATTCATTTTTGTTTGATTGTATATATGCTTTTGATTGTTTCACATGTAATTACTGGTTAAATCACTTCTAAATAGATTTGTTAAATTTTAAACAAAGCTTGTTGCTGGCTAACCAACTTGTTGGTTTCCTTAATCTTCTAGTTACGCCTGGCACGTAACAATACTTAAATTAATAAATATTTGGCCATACAACTTTCTATTTCATTATAGATCTACCAATGACTGTCGAAATTATCCTTAATTGTCAGTGGAATCAGCTGGGGAATTAAGCTACGGAATTAACAGAACTTTGTTTTTGCACCAGTCATTTGTATCCACAGCCCCTATTAGACCGAAAAAAGTGAAGGGGGGGCGGGGGGGGGGGGTGGGGGGTGGGGGGGGGTAATTTTCAAGATCAGCTAAAAGCCTGACACTAGTACTGCTGGATTAATCTGAGGTAAAATTCCTGCTAAAAGCTGCATTGCAGGTTTTTGCAATGTATTATACTACAGCGTTATATTGATTTAATCCGCGTTGGTTGTGCTCAGTCGCGTTAGTTGTCTCTGGATAACTGGCGTGGAGTTGTGCATTGAGACTACCACCACGCCATTCAATTAAACCTTAGATAAGCAATTAAAATATTTTTCAACTGGGTTCATAAAGTTCAATAAACATACAGACAAATTCAATTTAGGATTACAAACAGAAAATTTAATTATTAAGGATTAAAATTAATGCAGCAAAAACTATTTCTATCTATTACTATAGAAAGAATTTATCCATACAATAATGAAATGGAGACAGGAGGATAGCCATTTACAAAGCAAAGTCGGAGGATGGAGGTTCACAAAAATTGCAAAAAGCGAACAAATTCAACGTGTGAAAACTGTGCACAGGAAAGCTGTGAACTTCCGAACGTTATGAATTTGACAGTCTATGGGCAAATGTTGTGTTGAGATTGAGAATTGCTAACAAAATCATGTAAGTTTGTCTTAAAAAGCAGGCTAGCCAGACCATTCCTCATCATGTATGAAACATTGTTTTTAAAATAGTATTGGATGGTTGTCTGACTGGGATTAGGACTCATTGTAAAAGTACATTTTTTCCAGATGTTTAAGACATTAATAGTTCCAGTCAGTGATCATTATTAATTACTTCCATAGAACCATTTCAATGTCTTATGAGGAACAGACTAATCATGTAACAAATGTTAAAAGGGCATTAAATAAATAAAGAAACCACCTTTTTACTTCCATATCAAATTACTGGGGTCAAGTCAGGATGGTCAGTTATCCTAAATCCTACAATAGCCAAAGCCTCAAAGAGGCAGATTAACAAGATTAACAAGATCAGCAATTTTTATAAACATCTGAAACTTCCATGATAATAATAAAGCTGCTGCTGCTGATGATGATGATAAATGATGATGATGATGATGATGATGATGATGATGATGATGATGATGATGATGATGGTGATGATAAATGATGATGGGTGAAGCTTCTTAAGCTGCTACTGCTGTTGATAATGAAAAAGAAGATCATTAACTTAACATTAGTCATTAAGGATGACTTTATTTTAAATAATGAAGCTACTGTTGCTGCTGCTGTAGAAGAAGAAGACAAAGGACAAGAAGAAGAAGAAGAAGAAGAAGAAGAAGAAGAAGAAGAAGAAGATGATGATGATGATGATGATGATGATGATGATGATGGATGATGATGATGATGATGATGATGATGATGATGATGATGATGATGATGATGATGATGATGACGACGAGGAGGAGAATGAAGCTGTAAAATTTGATGATAATGATTATAACAATGATGATTATGATGAAGATGGATAAGAAGACGAAACTGATGATGATGATGATGATGATGATGATGATGATGATGATGATGATGATGATGACAACGAGGAGGAGAATGAAGCTGTAAAATTTGATGATAATGATTATAACAATGATGATTATGATGAAGATGGATAAGAAGACGAAACTGATGATGATGATGATGATGATGATGATGATGATGATGATGATGATGATGATGTTGATGATGATGATGATGATGTTGATGATGATGATGATGATGATGATGATGATGATGATGATGTTGATGATGATGATGTTGATGATGATGATGATGATGATGATGTTGATGATGATGATGTTGATGATGATGATGATGATGATGATGATGATGACAACGAGGAGGAGAATGAAGCTGTAAAATTTGATGATAATGATTATAACAATGATGATTATGATGAAGATGGATAAGAAGACGAAACTGATGATGATGATGATGATGATGATGATGATGATGATGATGATGATGATGATGATGATGTTGATGATGATGATGATGATGTTGATGATGATGATGTTGATGATGATGATGATGATGATGATGATGATGATGATGATGATGATGATGATGATGATGATTGATGATGATGATGATGATGATGATGATGATGATGTTGATGATGATGATGTTGATGATGATGATGATGATGATGATGATGATGATGATGATGATGATGATGATGATGATGATTGATGATGATGATGATGATGTGATGATGATGATCTGTGAAACTGTTGTTCTCATGGACATCAAACACATTTTCTTCAGCCAGAGCTCTCAGCATCTAAGTGGGCACAGGAGCTACAAAGTTTTTGGATGACCACTTAACCTGACATGATACGAGCCTCGACGCGAGAAAACCGGTCTTTGGGGTTTCCGACCAGGTCCGACACAAACCGGCCTGTACAAGCTCAGAAAAGAGCTAGAAGCTTGAAATTTCGGATTTAAGTAGAAGAGGAATTGTACTATCCGTGTAGCGAAAACAAAGGCGCTGATCAGCTTCGCGGTTACCGCGAAGCTGATCTGCGCCTTTGTTTTCGCCTAGGCAAAAATCCGGTTTTCTCACGATGCGGCTCTTATAATTGTATCTGTCTTTCAATACCATCAAATTTTGGGTTATAAATTCAATTTTATTTGACCTAAACCCCTTGATGGTCAAAGAGATAGTTATTCATACCACTTGACCAGGGGAATATTTCAATTACTCACCACATTGTGAACCTCTTAACTAAATAAAGAAAGGAATAAAGTTTGAATAAATTTCATCTTCAAGACTTTAAGATGATTTATCCACTATGATCTTGTCTGTCATATAATGTAACACTGTTTGAGTTCAAATTTCAATCAAAAAGTAGGGAAGCCTTATGGGCTGGGAGGAGGGCGAATCAAACTAGGTCAATGCCACCATATTCTAAATAAAATTTTACTCACCGCGCTGGAGAGAAGCTGTGCAGCTGATGATGGGACAATGATAACTCTAAAATTTCACCTAGTGCATCTCTACAACCCAGTTTTGAGTCACTTATACACAGGTCAAACCCTCTAAAGAATATCTCAGACAGAAGCCTATTACAAACTAAGATAGACCTTCCCTTAAGCATTATGTGCTACATAAAAAGTATGCAGACCACTTGACTGACCCCCAGACTGGCAAAAACCAAGGCCTCTCAATCTTTCTGTCAGCTTAAAAGCCTTTAATGGCAAACTTCACAGAAAACAATCATTGTCTTAGAAAAAAAACAAAACTGAGCTGCGATGTAAGAAAACCAGTCTTATCGCTGTTCACAAACTGGCCTGTATGGAAGTCAGCTGAAGAAGTTGATAAGTGTGAAATTTTGGATTTAAGTTGAAGAAGAATTGTACTATCTGTTAAGCGAAAACAAAGGCGCTGATTAGCTGTGCAGTTACTGCACAGCTGATCTGTGCTTTTGTTTTCGCATAGGCAAAACTTCGGTACTCTCTTGACGCGGCTCAATTATTGTCTAATAGTCTTTGTCTCCAAAAAGAATAACATCTGCCTCAGAAGCCAGACACATGAGTCTAAGAACTTGGGAGATCCATTATTAGTCTGGCACTTAATGAGATATGATTATAACACTGGTTTTCCAGAGACAACTAATGCAACTGTGAACAATATTGTCTCAGATGAAATGATCATATTAAAGCAACATTGTGGAGTAAATACATGAGTCTAAAAACTTGGAAGACCCATTATTGGTCTGGCACGTGAGATATGATTATCACACCGAATATCCAAAGACAACCAATGCAACTGTGAACAACTGTCTCAAATGAAATGAATATTAAAGCAACATTGGGGAGTAAATAGTAAATACTTGGACTGAGAACAACTTGACTCATTGCCTGTTGTTCCCAGACAAGTATTTGCATCCTACAACTTGAAATCAATTTCATCCATGTTTGTTGTTTTGTTTTAAGTCACTTTAGTTGTCTCTGCAGAAATTGGATGACCAGTTTGATTATTAGTTATGTCAAAGGACCTGAAAAGGGCTTCCAATCACAATAGACACAATAATTAATATTCTGTTTGGCTTTTGTTCATTTGATTTATGCTTTATCATCCATGGTCAACAGCTAATGCACCAGTCATTTGTATCCACAGCCCTTCCAGGGCCTGGGAATAGCAGGCGTTTAACTTTTCAGTTTTTAAAGCCCCGGTAAAAGCCCGGCACTGTGGGGTCAGATTTGTGGTAAAATCCCTTCTAAAAGCCCGAGCTCCCCCGGAGGCTGGCAATAATGTCGAATAACAGCTGGGGGGTGTTCTCATGAAAAATATGAGAGTGACTTGAATTTCTGCCCATAAAATGTAAAGGCGCATTTGCACATTATAAAATATGGACCATAAAAACTAGAAAAAGTGCCTTGAGAGGCACGTATACCCCCGGCTGGTAGCCACCAAGCCCCTTCCCTACCCCCTACCTAAACAACCCGGCACATGCTCACCCCTGACATTGAACATCACATCCCCAACGAAAAACAGTACCCTTATCAAGTACATTTTAGAAACCACCAAGCCCCCTTCCCCACCCCCTACCTAAACATCCCGGCACATGCTCACCCCTGACATTGAACCTCACATCACCTATGAAAGACAGTACCCTTATCAAGTACATTTTAGAAATAAGCAGTGAAAAGTACTTTACAGACAAACATGGGGAAGTGTAGTTTTAGAATGACATATCTATTTTAGAGTGGTATACAGAGCTGACGTGTATACCCAATCTAGGACATAAGCGCGGACATTTTGTGTCAGGTCCTCAGTCCTAGATTGAAATGAAAGTAGAATGTCATTCTTAACAAAAAAAAAAAAAAAAAAATGAAAGTAGAATGTCATTCTTAAAAAAAAAAAAAAAAAAAAAAAAAAAAAAAAAAAAAAAAAAAAAATCCTAGATCTTGACCTCAGGTCCCACCCCCACCCCATGCATGGACCAGTGGGCCTAGCCCTTATGTGGTACCTATGTTGTGTTGTAAGCATGAAAGCTTTCTAATACATGGTTGTCAAGATATAGACACACAGAATATTAATCTTGGTAACTACTGTATTTTATGTGTCCTAGATTTTGACCTCGAGCCCCACCCCTAGAGTTTGGTGCCATGTAATTTAATTCAACCCTAAAGGGTATCTATGATCCAAACAGGAATACATTCCTATAAGTATTTGTTAAGATATGAACTTAGAGATGAAAAAACACTATGTAAATAGCACATTTTCAAGGTGACTAGCCCCACCCCCGGGCATGGACCCAAGGTCCGAACTGGCAGAAACAAAGCAAACTCTATAGGGTACCTATGGTTAAAATATGAATGGTTTCTGATCATTGGTTCATGAGATATACACCACCAGTGAAACTTAAACCAAAACTTTGACCCAAAGTAAAGGTGACCTAGATTTTGACCTCTAGCCCCACCCCCGGGCATGGACCCAGGGTCCAAACTCACAGAAACAAAGCAAACCCTATAGGGTACCTATGGTCCAAATATGAATAGTTTCTGACCATTGGTTCATGAGATAAACACCTCTAGAGAAACTTTAACCAAAACTTTGACATAAATTCTACGAACGTTCCGGAATTACGAACGAAGAAACGAACTAACGAATGAATGAACGAACGAACAGACGAACGGACGAACGGAAAAGCGAAAACTATATACCCGTCGGCATAAATGCCAGGGGTATAATAAATTGTTAAAAATACAACTACACGTACTATCTAAGGGGTAGGGGATTTAAGGCCTGATTTCAGCTTCATGTGTTTGTACAAAATTAAATTTTGGAATTTTGAGGAGAAAAGTATAGCAAATAGCAGGTATAGGTCCCTGCTTATAAATTCTAGCACAGCTATTATATTCAAATTACACGTTGCCATGACGACGCTCCGAAAAGCATAGAAATACCACTTTTTGCAATTTAGGGTCTATTTTTCACCATTTAACATCATTTTCAACTACAGGCCCACGCGACGAACAATTTCTTACTATGAAATAATTATGAAGTATCATCCAGAGCTATTGTATATGCAAAGTATAATTTTGTTCGTCGTGTGGGCTGGCACTTAAAAATTAAAAATAATGTGTTAAGAAATGGTCTAAAATACTCAGACCAAAATGTGCTAAATGTGTTATATATTTGGTTCTTCAAAATGTGCTAAATGTGTTATATATTTGGTTCTTCTGCGTGTTGCCATGGCAACGCTTGTAGGATAAATGAAGTACTTGTTCTGGTTTTTAAAAGACGAGACATATGGCTGTTTTTAGGAATAGTTTTCTCACCTAAATTCCAAAATTTATTTTTTAGCAAAATCTGAGGCCAAAAACTTTGAATTGATATGACCATATGTATTGGCAGAAAATTAAAATCCCGGCACCTCCCCGGCACTGCCGGGACTCGATCATAGGTTACATGCCGGCACTTTAGCCCCACTGTGTCCTCGCTATCTCCAGCCCCCTAGGGCCGGGGATACAAATGACTGGTGCATAAGGTCATGTTGGGCGTACAGCTGTCAATTCCTGGTCAAGCCTTCTAGAGAGGAAGATGAAGACTGGCAAAAAGAAATATGATGACCTGAAAATGCCATAAAAGAATTGTACCATACATAAGGGACAATATCCCAACTGCTCCAAATATCAATCTCAACACTCCTGTGCAGAAGGTACTGTAACAATGGTTTTAGAAACCTTTTGCATGTCCGAATACCATACCTGATGTTGAACACTTGAAATGTACAATACTTAGTGGAAATGTGAAAACTATAGAACTTTTTACCTTTTAGAGAAACACTGCTGACTTAGCATCCATATATTTGGACTTTTACTATCCATTATTACTTAAAATTCCAAATTGATGAATGAAAGATCAAAACTGCTATGAGCCCCTTTCATATTTCTTTTGAGGCTCTCAATGATCTTTGATTTTCATTAGACCATTTTAGTCTATCTTTGTATTTTCATTTACTTTTTATTTAAAATCAAATTAACGAAAAACCACAAATTGACCAGGTCATGATAAGTCATTTTAATGTTTAGGAAGTCTTATATAAGATCAATCAACTGAATAGGAAGGTTTTGTTGTACTTTGACCTACTTTAAATGTTCAAAATAATATACAAATATTACAAAATAATTGCAATAATCAACATAAATGTCAATTTTACAACTTCTTGCCTTCAGTAGAAAGTTGAAGCTAACATTAAAGTAAGAGTTACATATATTACTTAGATTGTTACATGTAGAATTTTCATACTGTTCTCACTTAAAAGAAGTCAGGAAGCTTTTGCACCCTGTATACCCGTGATGCAACCAAATTTCTTACTATGCAGATTGAAGCAACATCACACAATATGTGACAAAATGGACTGAGGTGAATTCATTGGACAACTACCTGCAGCAAAGAGTTCATTGCCTTAATTGCGGTATTGATTTGCTGTAGGTTGTTGCCTAAGCGATCAGGCCCCGAGGTTATAAAACTTTTTTCATGCTAGCTCAGCTGAGACTAAAATTTATCCTGCTCATAAATGTTAAAATGCCAACAATTATTGGCATTTTAACATTTATGAGCAGGACAAATTACAGGCTTTGGTGACTGAATCCTGAATTTTCAATTTATTTGAGCTATTTTGTCATTTATGAGCAGTTTTAGTCTCAGCTGAACTGAGAATGAAAAAAGTTTTATAACCTCGGATGCAGGCTTCCAATCGCCACACACCACTTCGTCACACATCGTGTGATGTTGCATCAATCTGAGCTGCTATAGAAACATGGTTGCATCAAAGGTATACATGGAGTTTTGTAATAATAAAAGTGAACCCCTAGCCTCTCTCGTCTCTAATTTGAACAACTATGTAAGTCCATAAATAAAGCCACATTACGGTAGAGTACTTACAGCAGGAAGGTTCTGATTTCCTGACAACAGCATTTATAGTAATTTCTAAATGTAAACAATATTGTAATAGCCCACAATTTATATGCATAGATCTAGGAAAGTTATTGATGTCTTAATAGAAGATCTTACACGAGTGGTCATTTCATATGAAATTTATTAAACGAGACTTTGGCGAGTTTAATAAATTTCATATGAAATGACCACGAGTGTAAGATTCGTTTTATCATATGACTTTTAAAATAGGATTTTATCGCCTTCGAAGTGGACATATTTTCAATGAAAATTTGCATTGTTGTTACGCACGTCGTCAATGACGTTACATATTCGCGCAAAAGTGTTAATACACGTGTGGTCATACGATTTTTATGACATGACGTTATCCACTGGAAAACAGTGATGTCATATGATAAATTGCTATATTAATACATGGCTTTCTTTTCATTAACATATGGCTGTTAATATCGTGTGACACGGGTATTTATGCAATAATTCTCCTTAATAAATAGTCATGTACATGTAGCATCAGCAGCAGAACAGGTCTAAACAGAAATGCATGACAATTAAGCCTCATTCTTCTTGAAACAATTTTTTTTTAATGCACATGGTTGCAAATTTTAGCAATAAAAACAGATTCCAGGTTTTCTGCTTTTTTCAGTCAGGCACATAATTCATGTAATTGTTTTGTGTCTGAAAGAAGTCATATCTCATTATAGCGAACCGCGATATGAGAAAACCAGATTTTTGCCTATGCGAAAACAAAGGCGCAGATCAGCTTCGCGGTAACCGCGAAGCTGATCAGCACCTTTGTTTTCGCTACTCGGATAGTACTATTCCTCCTCTACTTAACTCCAAAATTTCAAGCTTCTAGCCTGCTTCTGTAGCTGTACAGTCCAGTTTGTGTCAGACAATTGTTCGGGAACCACATTGTTGGTTTTCCCACGAGGCGGCTCATCTCATTATAGCAAAATTTAGACAACAACAGCAGCTAGAGTCTGCAACTAAAATCGCAAACAGATGTTTATGTATACTGTTCAAAATAAGAAACTCATGGCAACAGCTAGCTCTGATTTTTACTCACTGTTAAGAAAGGAAAAAAGACTCATTTATAAATGATCATAATCAGGCCCCCGCCCATTGGGGCCTATAGAAATAGATAAGTTGCTTGTGCCTCCAGGCAAAGCTTATACACTACCGACTGACCATCTAATTACTGGTTAACTGCTCTGGTCTGAGCCTGCCCAGGAAAAGTGGTTCAAGTCAAGCCACCCATAAGTATAAGTCATCTGCATGTGGTTTAGTAGGATGGTTAAAATTGAAGCACTTCAACTGAATTTGAATTGATGCTTTATATCCCAGCCAACAGCAATGGTCATGTCGGGACTTCGCCTTCATTTTATGGGACTTTTACCCAATGTTAGGATGTCATGACACTCAAAATGTGCTTCATAAATATAACCACCCAACTAAGCTGATAAGGCTATGTATGGATGGTTTGACTAAACCATTTTTCCTGGGCAGACTCAGACAAGAGCGGTTAGCCAGTAATCAGATGGTCGGCCAGAAGATTAAAAGCTATGCCTGGAGGCACAAGCAGCCCATCTATTTCTCCTAGGCCCAAATGGGCGGGGACCCATATTCCCACCCGACCACCCTTGCACTTCAATTGATGTCTTCATTTTGGGTAAGTCTTGACATGACCATAGCTGTTGACTGGGATGTTAAGCATCAATTCAAACAAACAAACAAACAAACAATCAATACATGTATGTTGCGAAGCAACAACCATTCATTAATTCAAGAATATTCATTTTTCTTTCAAAATACAATCAGATACAACAGTGCGGCAGCTTTATATCCAAAGTCCATTTTCTTTTTGCTTCAGTATAGATATCAATTACCAAGAGAAGATGACAATGTCTGGACCAATTAGCTGATAGCATGTTATTGTTTTTGTTAGCTTATTTTTTTACATGATGAATCATACCAGACTGAGTGCAGCAGATTAATGCTTCCCACATGTCAACTGATCAAGTGCACAAGCTTTTGATTCAGACGAAAGTCAAAGGGGACTTTACCAGCATGTATGTTAAATGAGTCGCGATGCGAGAAAACCGGTCTTCGGGATTTCCGACCAGGTCTGACACAAACCGGGCTGTACAGTCTCAGAAGCAGGCTAGCTAGAAGCTTGAAATTTCGGATTTAAGAAGAAGAGGAAATATACTATCCGTGTAGCGAAAACAAAGGCGCTGATCAGCTTCGCGGTTACCGCGAAGCTGATCTGCGCCTTTGTTTTCGCCTAGGCAAAAATCCGGTTTTCTCACGATGCGGCTCAAATCTGAATTGTTCACAGACTACAGAGAAAACAAACATTTTGCATAGACGAAAATAAAGATGCAGATCAGCTTCGCAGTAACTGCAAAGCTGATCAGCGCCTTTGTTTTCACTACATGAATAGTACAAACCATCTACCTTTTTTAAAATTCTAAATTTCCAGCCTCTAGCCATCTTCTTGTGCTTGTACAGCTCGGTTTGTGTCAGACCTGATGCCATGATGCAGCTCATACGTTAAAGTTGTCAGTAACTGGTGAAACGATGTGCACTGAGTACAGGCATACTGCCTGGGTCAAGACTAAAAGAATCTATGATGGGCTTGAGGCCGAGACATAGAAATTTCAGGCATCAAGTCTCATCCGAGGCTCTGCCGAGGATGACACTGGAATAATATGAAAACGAGCCTGAGATTTCCATGTCTCGGCGTCGACACCACCAATGATTACTTTTCTCATCTATCCCTTAAACATTTTGTTCTGTGCATAAAATTCTCAGTAAAATTGAATTTTGAAATTTTCATGAAAGTAGCAGACTACACGCTTGATATAAACTTAACACCTGCAAGGATATTTTTGTCTCTGACAGGTTGACACCCGGCTTATCATTTCCTTATAAGGAAGTAAACATAAGGTGTATATTTCCATGGGTTGAATATGAGCCGCGACGCGAGAAAACCGGTCTTCGGGGTTTCCGACAAGGCCTGACACAAACCAACCTGTTCAGCCACAGAAGCAGGCTAGAGGCTTGAAATTTTGGCAATAAATAGAAGAGATATTGTACTATCCGAGTAGCGAAAACAAAGGCGCTGATCAGCTTCGCAGTTACTGCGAAGCTGATCTGCGCCTTTGTTTTCGCATAGGCAATAATCCGGTTTTCTCACGATGCGGCTCATACAGAAATGATTGGCATTTTGAGACAGCTGACAATTGAACTGGTACTGGGATAG
The DNA here is from genome assembly GCA_964017185.1 of Rugalucina vietnamica. Taxonomy (NCBI): domain Eukaryota; kingdom Metazoa; phylum Mollusca; class Bivalvia; order Lucinida; family Lucinidae; genus Rugalucina; species Rugalucina vietnamica. The sequence continues at coordinate 11,777,660 of OZ024883.1, forward strand.
AAAAATCTCTGACAGGCAAACAAAGGGATATGCTTGTCTGATGGGTGAGAAAATGCAGCTGGTAGCTCCAACATCGATGTACCCACAATCAATAATTTGAGCAAAATATTATAAATACATGTATTATCTTTTTTCCTATGACATTTTCTTCGATCTTTTTTTATTTATTTTTTTTTTTTTCAGTTGAAAAAATCTCTGTACATGTTTATTGCTAGTCTAGCTCCTAGACCTACATGTATTTGTAAATCCTTGCATTATATATTGGTTTCTTCATTTTGATACCATTCTGCTAGTGCTATCCCTTGTCTTGACATCATATCTTCAGCCAGTCAGAAATATTTCTATCTTAGAGGCAAGGCAAATAATGAATTTCAATGAATTTTAAAACTGCATTTAAATAGATAAACAAGTAGCCCAAGGGCAACGATCGCTCACCTGAGATTCAACAAGTATAGTCACTGGACAAAGTGATTTATTTTTATTTATTTATTTTTTTTTTTACCATAAATGGGTATAACGGCCATCTTCGTCATGCTTCAGGTCTATGGCTGAAATAGTTACCATAGGATCATTGGTCCTGTAAACGCTTACCTGAGACCTAGTTGTCACTTTTTCCCATGTTTCCATGTTTGCCTATGTTTCCAAAATTGACCTTGACCTAAATTAATCACATACCTTCATCTACTCTATTATTTGTTTGCATCTACCACTTTTCAGGTCTCAGGCTACAGTAGTTTTCAAAATAGCCATTGTTTTCACTTTTTCCCATGTAAAAGCCTATGTTTCTGAAATTGACCTTGCCGTAAAATAGGTCAAGGTCATAATTTGATCAAACTATGATGGGCTGGAGTCCCAAATGCTACATATCAAGTTTCTTGAAAATCGGCCTCCCAGTTCAGGATAAGAAGATTTTTAGTGGTTTTTACCTGTATGGGCGTGGCGGCCATCTTGGTCATGTGACCTGGATTTTGCAATCAAACTTTCGTTCCCCCTACCCATGGATGCTGCACATAAAATTTCACTTTGATTGGCCAAGCGGTTTCAGAGAAGAAGATTTTTGAAAAAATGTGGATGAATGACGGACAGGCCAAGGTCAAGAGATGACCTTGACCTAAATTAATCACATACTTTCATTAGTTGTTTTGCATCTACCACTTTTCAGGTTTCAGCAAAAATCCATTGTTTTCACTTTTTCCCATGTAAAAGCCTATGTTTCCAAAATTGACCTTGCCGTAAAATAGGTCAAGGTCATCCCAGGGTCATCATTTGCACAAACTATGATGGGCTGTAGTCCCTTATGATACATACCAAGTTTCGTGAAAATCGGCCTGCCGGTTCAGGAGAAGAAGATTTTTGAGTGGTTTTTACCATATATGGACGTGGCGGCCATCTTGGTCATGTGACCTAGATTTCGCGATCAAACTTTCGTTCCCCCTACCCATGAATGCCGCACATAAAATTACACTTTGATTGGCCAAGCGGTTTCAGAGAAGAAGATCTTTGAAAAGTGTGTATGGATGACAGACAGGCCAAGGTCAAGAGATGACCTTGACCTAAATTAATCACATACCTTCATCTACTCCATTAGTTGTTTGCATCTGCCACTTTTCAGGTCTCAGGCTGCAATAGTTTTCAAAAAATCCATAGTTTTCACTTTTTCCCATGTAAAAGCCTATGTTTCCAAAATTGACCTTGCCGTAAAATAGGTCAAGTTCATCCTAGGATCATCATTTGATCAAACTATGATGGGCTGGAGTCCCAAATGCTAAATACCAAGTTTCATGGAAATCGGCCCGCTGGTTCTGGAGAAGATTTTTGAGTGGTTTTTACCATATATGGGCATGGCGGCCATCTTGGTCATGTGATCAAGATCCCGCGAACAAACTTTCGTTCCCCCTACCCATAGATGCTCCACACAAAATTTGGCTTTCATCGGCCAAGCGGTTTCAGGGAAGAAGATCTTTGAAATTGTGGACGCCGGACTGAGCTCACCTTGTAAGCCTTCGGCTCAGGTTATCTAAAAAGTGATATGGAGACTAGTGGCTAGTCTAGTATATTGCTTGAGCAAGTTTTATACATGTAAGTAGATTAAAATCGTTCTGTGTTAAAGCAAGATTTCTGATCATTCAAGTCATTAAATAATTATTTGATATTAAAAATAAACAAATTAAGTAAGAAAACAATATGAAACCAAACAAAGAAGATGCAATAGATAGTATGAGCTGCCTTACGAGAAAAACCAAGTGTTCTGTCATATACTGCCAATAGGTAGACATTGTAATTTTTTATTGCTATTTATAGTTGAACAGTTTTTCATGTCGTGTCCTGGCCCCGTTGCTATAAATCTTTATAATGCTCAACTCAAGCTGAGCATGAAATTTATCTATCTTATACATGTAAATGTTAATATGCCAACAATTGATGACATTTTAACATTTATGCGCAGGATTAAAAGTTTCATAGATTTGGTGCCAGGTCAAATGTGATCATGATCATCTTCATTTTTCAAAGCATCCACCACATGAACCATGAACAAAGAAACCCCCCCTCCCCCCGAAAAAACAAAGGTCCATATCCTGTTTCAAAGTATATTTCTTTATTATTTTCTGTTGTGTGTGCAGACAAATCTACATGTAGCTTTTGAGGTTGCAAAGGCCGATATATGAAAACTCCAAAAACTGGTTTTCTCACTGCATGATACGCATATCCTTATAGACCTCATTAAAATCAGTACAAGAGTAAAGATTCTATCAATCCCCAATCCTAAAAGATCAAAAGCACTTTAACCCAGCATGCATTGTTTTTACATATATATCACGATTGATCTGAGGCATTGATTCCAGTGTTATCTTTTACACCTGTCTTTTGATGTTTTAGCTGTTGTCTTTTACACCTGTTCAATATTGTTCATTGTTATATTAATCACCCAAGATGCAAAAACTCACAGTAAATGTTGTTTCCCTTCATATCAATTTTATTTCTGCATTCGGTCACGAAATAAATTCAGATCCCTTTCAATGTTTCAGTAGGCCAGGTTAAACTGAAAATTCCACTCTGCTCCTTTACTATACTTCTCAACATAAATTAAGTATCATCTGTAACTTTGAATGAGTTTCAAATAACACATAATTGAGCCTGTGCATGGGAAAACAAACAATTTGCATAGGCGAAAACAAAGCCGCAGATCAGCTTCGCGGTAACCGCGAAGCTGATCAGCGCCTTTGTTTTCGCTACACAGATAGTACAATTCCTCTCCTACTTAAATCCAAAATTTCAAGCCTCTAACCATCTTCTGTGACTGTACAGGCCAGTTTGTGTCGGACCTGGTCGGAAACCCCGAAGACCGGTTTTCTCACGTCGCGGCTCAATTTTTGTTCTCTGGAATAATGACTATGAGCTTGCATTAATGAAACTGCTTGACCCCTTTTATGATGAATGGACTTGCCCATCATTATCATTTGGGTGAGTCAATTTTCATTTTGAGGTCCAGGTGTGATTTTATACTTTTATTTCATTTTTCGATGAAATTCCTTTAAGCAAACAGAATAGCCCAAGATGGGGCACCACATTCAGGGGCGTCCCATCTGGGGCTATACTGTTAAGTGTTTGCCTATGTCCCATTAATAGGATGACAGGATGAGTTAAATTGCAAATGAGATACCCAGGTTTGTGCAAGAAGGATACTCCAGTCTATCTTCTTTTCAAATCTAAAAAAAAAAACATCTCTAGCCATCCTTTCTATTCCTATTCACGTACATGTAACAGTATCGAACCAGGTCAGAAATCCAAGACAGCAGTTGCTTTTAAATATTATGGCTCAGATCAGGGTGGACCTCTATAACCAATCTTTTTAAAAGCACTTGATATTTGTTGATCAGTATATTATATAATTAAAAAAAAAAAAAAAAAAACAGAACATGCAGTATTCTGAAGAAAAAAAAACCACTGTTACACCTGTCCCTTAATCTAAACTTTTATGTCAGTAAATGTAACAAGAAATCCAAAGGGCAACACATGCTCACCTGAGAACCATCTCAAGCTTGAGAGCAGAAAACTAACTGTGCAAAGGGCAATAACTCAAAAATAATACTAGCAGTTAAGTTCACAGCAGTCTTTACTGCTTATAAGATGTGCTGTGTTATGAGAAAAACCTGTTCTGTGCATATGTTTCAACTACAGGGATAATTCTGGCTCGAAAAATATCATGGGAGAAAATCACTCACTAGGCCAAAACTAGCGAGAAATAACGAATCTATAATGGGAAATTTTAGCAAAATCTCACATGAAAGTAATATTTTTCTATGAGATTTTTCCCTCCCATCTATTAGTCAATTTCAATGAGATTTTTGGCTAAAAAATGAATTTCTCAAAATCTCTTCACAAAATAATCCCTGCAACTATGGGTCTATGGCACATCTCAGCTGTACCGAAACCACATAGTTGATCAGCATCTTTGCCTTTGTTTCTGCCAGACATCAGGAAAACATGTCAGTGAAATGTATACCCCATTAAACCCTACTTTTATATCGAAAACTGGGGTTTGCAGGGTACACACTACTAAATATTCATGAGTACTCGCCCCGCCTTTTTCGGGGAGAGCATTTACTTTGTATTAGAGACAAAAATGACGTCACCTGTCAATAATCGTTGATTGATTTCCGCTGTGAAGTGTTTGTTTTAAAACTTGAAACATGCGCCGTTTCGAATGCCATGTTTTAGTCGATAAATCCCGGTATCGGATGGGAACGGGACGGAGTTTTCTCCATGAACCCCTCTGAAGACCCACCCGCATTACGAAACATGGTTTCTGAGGGTGCTTCCGTTTAACGGGACATAGCTTTGAATTGAGTAGGTAAACATGCTGATACTTTTCATTTGAATTAATGGGCTATGATGAACGTTTAAAATGCGACCGGTCTTGTGAATTTTGTATGTCTAGTTTTCGAGCTAGGTGACAAAACGTTAACATTGTCACCTATGAAAAACCTAATGGTGAAATGCAACCTAAAGGGAGATTGACGAGACAGAATATTGCTTGGCTTTTCCTCTCTCTTGCGAAAATTACTGACTACAGCCGGTATGTATCTCTTCTTTTCTGGAACACACTCTATTCTGAATGAAATCCATACTCAGAGTTCATGAGAAAACGAAACAGTCATTGATTTTAGTGTCATAATTGTAATGGGATTCAAACACTCGTTTTGTGTTTTTGCAGTCTTTCCCGATGGGATAGGGGGTGGGGGTAAAGAAATGGCAAAGTGGCTCTTGTTGTTAGTACTATGTAACAGTTAAGTTTTCCTAGAACGAGTGCAGCGTCATGTGGCTGTAACAAAATGCGACTTGGTGACGTAGAAACTAATTTGATGTCGAAACTCGGCTCTAAGCAGAATCAAGCATCTACTTAGAACAGGCATATTCGTGGCCTACTTATACATAAAATGTCACATTGCCAGTAAATCATTTGTCTCGTAAAGCTTGTGTTCGCTGTTTTACTATGATTCATGTGAGTTTTACGCATTTTCACAGTCACATGGCTCATTTTACCCCTTATAATGCATGGTTGCTATGGAAAATTCGTAGTTTTACAATTTTCCACAATAAAATGGGGGTATACCTAGAAAAAGTATGTCTGTAATACCACAAATACGTGGCTGGAACATTTCATCTGATATTTTGCATTGTCTAAGTATCCGTGTGCCATTATGGAGAATAAAATGATACGTAAATGTAATACAATGCAAATTAGGTTACATTTACTCATCATTATTTCTCAAAATCGCAAATTAGCACAAATATGCTAAAATTAGGTGGGTGAGCATGCTTGCGAGTAAATGATTTGTATTGTAAGGATTGTGTGTGCTGCTTTACAAGGAATCATGTGTGATTTACGCATTTAGACAGTTATGCGGATCGTTTTACCTGTCATAACGCATGGTTGCTATGGAAAAATTCGTATTTCCGTTTTTCTTCGATAAATTGGGGGTATACCTAGAAAATGTATGCTAATTATTGTGCACATGCGTTTTTTGAACATTTTATCTGATGTTTTGTGTTGTATACATATTCATGCAACATGTTGAAGAATAACATGATGCATAAATGCAATACAATACAAATTAGGGTCGATTTTCTTATCATTATTCCTCAAAATCGCAAATTAAAGCCACTTGGTAAAAATGAGGTGGGTGGGCATGCTTAATTGGCCATAATCGGAAAACCAGTTAACCGATCTCACTCAAATTTTGCATAAATGCTACACGTATAGTAAGTGTGCACAAAATACGTTCTTTTGATAGAATACAGCAAATTAAGGAATCAATTTAGGGTACACACTACTAAATATTCATGAGTACTCGCCCCGCCTTTTTCGGGGAGAGCATTTACTTTGTATTAGAGACAAAAATGACGTCACCTGTCAATAATCGTTGATTGATTTCCGCTGTGAAGTGTTTGTTTTAAAACTTGAAACATGCGCCGTTTCGAATGCCATGTTTTAGTCGATAAATCCCGGTATCGGATGGGAACGGGACGGAGTTTTCTCCATGAACCCCTCTGAAGACCCACCCGCATTACGAAACATGGTTTCTGAGGGTGCTTCCGTTTAACGGGACATAGCTTTGAATTGAGTAGGTAAACATGCTGATACTTTTCATTTGAATTAATGGGCTATGATGAACGTTTAAAATGCGACCGGTCTTGTGAATTTTGTATGTCTAGTTTTCGAGCTAGGTGACAAAACGTTAACATTGTCACCTATGAAAAACCTAATGGTGAAATGCAACCTGCAGGGGTTTACCTAATTTTCTTATTGTTGATCCAAAACATACATTGCGGGTACTTGTTAGAACTGCCTTGGTGAGACGGTTCTAATGTGTACCCACAATCTATGTTTTGAGCAAATATATTAAAAATATCAATTTTTTTCAAATGAAATTTTCAATTTTTACCGCTGAAAAAAATCTCTGTATTTTGCATGAACATGTTTTCGCAATGAAAATGCTTCACTTCCTCCTTTAGTCTAGCTGTTCCAAAACCAAAGGTGCTAATAAACAGTTTTTCACATGACCAGGATAGTGTACAGCAAAAGACAGCATTAAATGTTACAAGGAGCTCTAGAAAAACATTAATCCATAGCCGTGTCCTGAGAAAACAGGTTTATTGCCTATGGGAAAACAGGCACAGATCAGCTGTGCAGTAACTGCACAGCTGATCAGCGCCTATGTTTTCGCTTCTCGGATAGTCTTCCAAAACTTCAAGCTTCTAGCCTGCTTTAGTGACTGTACAGGCCGGTTTATGTCGGATCAGGTCCAAACTCTTGAAGACAGGTTTTCTCGCGTCACGGCTCAAATGGACTTGTCCATCCTTATCATCTGAATCAAATGAGCCACCTCATGAGAAAACCAACAATCTGCATATGCGAAAACAAAGACGCAGATCAGCTTCGCGGTTACCGCGAAGCTGATCAGCGTCTTTGTTTTCGCTACATGGATAGTACGCTTCCTCTTCTTCTTAAATCCGAAATATCAAGCTTCTAGCCTGCTTCTGTGACTGTGCAGCCTGATTTGTGTCAGACCTGTTCGGAAACCACATTGCTGGTTTTCCCACGAGGTGGCTCAAATCAACTTTAATTTTAGGGAATTCAGGAGTGATTTTGACATTTTATTTCCAGTAATTTTTAGATGGAATTTCTCTAAGCAAACAGAATAGCCTAAGATGGGACAATATGTTCTGTGGTGTCACATCTGGGGCTAAACTGTTTGCCTATGTCCTATAAAAAGGATGCCAGGCTTACATAATATGAGTTAAAATTTGGTTAACAATCGTTAACAAAACTTACGACTGTGTTACTCACATTTTTCTGCTGTACTTTCACCATATTCCGGTTCCCTGTTTAAGATAATCCATCAGCAACTTCAGTCTATTCATTATATCAGAATATTTTAAGTTTCCTGAAAAAAAAAGACAAATAAATTTCTTAAATCTATATACAGTTTACTATTTAAATGTACCCGGAAAATTTAAATATTGTAACAAATGAATATTACATTGAAATCCCATCACGAGAAAGTGTTCGGGGATTTTACCTAGGTCCAACACGAGCCTGTCACTTTATAACACGTTTCACCTAGGCTATACCACGGTCTGTTTCCACGGACCCCAAAGATAGCGTTATAATGAGGTTGATCTGTATAGAAACTGGAAATTTTTGGATATAAGAAAAAAGGCATAAACAAAGGGTAATGATCAGCTCAACTGTACAGGTTTTCTCACAATGTAGCTCATCAGTGTATGGCTTTAATTCAATTTTACAGTGAATACAGAACCCCTTAAGGTTAAATTTCAAGCTAACATGCCCATGTAATGTACCGGTACATCATATCTACATATTAATTATACTCCACTTTAATACTGGGGTATTTTGGGTTAAAAGCATTAAGTTTCTTACTTTTGCTCAAAAACCTACTCTAACTGAGCCGCATTGTGAGAAAACCGGATTTTTGCCTAGGCGAAAACAAAGGCGCAGATCAGCTTCGCGGTAACCGCGAAGCTGATCAGCGCCTTTGTTTTCGCTACTCGGATAGTATAATTCCTCTTCTACTCATAGCCAAAATTTCAAGTATCTAACCTGCTCCTGTGACTGTACAGACCGATTTGTGTCGCACCTGGTCGGAAACCCCGAAGACCGGTTTTCTCACGATGCGGCTCAACAATAATAAGAAAACTTTATTTTTTTTTTATTTTTTTTCATTTTTTTTTTTTTTTTCATTTTTTTTTTTTTTTACAGCTCAAAAATTGCTTAATATCCTATTAGCATGTTTTGTAATGACTGGTAGACTTACACAACAAGGAAGTTGAAATTTGATATTATAATGACAATATAACAATGAAATCGGCCCTTGATTATCTCAAGTTTATCTGCTGGTTCCCAGCTTACACATATTGAATATTGGAAATACAGACCTCCCCCTCCGGGGGCTCCCCAGAAAAAAATCAATAATCCAAGGGGGCATTTGGTTACCTGTATTTTCACTATTGCTTTCACTATGCTGGAAACCAGTAGATAATGCAAAAATGGTGAATTTGCTACGCTTTGATCAGCTTAGATATAAAAACTAGACTTTCTATCAGTAATTTTCAAAGACCAATTGATGTACCGGTAATTTACAAGCAACTGTTACAAAACTGTAATTTAAAAGTATTTTTGACAGTCTCATAGAGTGGAAACTCTGATTTTTTTTATTTTATTTTAATATTTGTCTTATGTTTAAGGCTTTAACTTCATGTCAGTGGATCTACCTAAGACTCATTGACAGTTCCAACATTCAATTAAAAAGCTTTGAGGTTAACTCATGTTAAAAATGAATCGTCAAATGGACTGATCAGGAATACGACATAAATTGTCAGAAAGTTTCATTTTTTTTTTTTTTTTTTTTTTTTAAGAAATATCCAACAGACCAGCACTTTGCATAAAAAATGCATCCATGAACTTAGCAGCTATTGCACGCACAAACAAAGATATGTTTTGTCATGAAGCTGCTGCCATTATGAAAACTTGCCCATGCAATAAACAGAGTTTTTTTCAGCATTAAAAATTAGTAATCATAGGAGAAAAAAAAATGATAATTTTAATACGTTTGCTCAAAACATTGATTGTGGGTACACGTTAGAACTGCCTCAGCGGCACCTCCAATGAGTACTCACAATCTATGTTTTGGAACAAAAATAAGAAAAATAGATGTACCCCTGAAAACCCCATAATACCAGTAGCGTCGATGACATGCTTGAAGAACTTGATTGGCCATCCCTGGAGGGCCGCATGCTAAAGTCTTCCTTAACTTTCTTTTACAAGATTCACTTCAGTACAGTGTCTCATCTGACCCCGGCACCCAGACTAAGAAATACCAGGGCATCTCATGATTCACTGCCCTGAAGTATTCATTCTTCCCAAGGACTATTCCCCTATGCAATAATGGAATAGTCTTCCTTTTTCAGTGGTCGCATCTAAGACCATGGAAGAATTTAAGGCTCTTATTTAAACCAAGGGTCCAGAGGTATACATTTTAGTATGCCTGTGTCTAGCTTCTTGTAAATAGTTTTAATGGCCCATCTCGAATGTCTTCCCCCCATTTTGCTAAATTCAAAATTTAGCCCGTGACCCACCCCTTACCTGAGGTGATGATCAGAAATTAATCGACTCAGTATCTGAAGAAAGTAAGGGCACAAGATGGTATATATTACACGGACATGTTTTCCTAGGCTGGCTATGCAGCATCTGAAAGAAGTTCTAATGCAGCTCTCTACATAATTTGATATGGTGAAAATTTTATGAAGTAATTAAAATATGCTTTTACCAATAGAGCATATGTTATTCAGCTAAAGCTCAGATCACCTCTCTCTGTGTCATAAAGTGTTTGCAATTTGAACAGTTGAAATTACAAGGAAGTGCAGTTGTACTTTCGGTTTCAACCAGTCGAATGTTCGTAATTATTTTAATCTTTAATTTAGAAAAAAATAGTTAAAATTATAACAGAAATATATAAAAGAAGAAATTGTTCAAATTCATTGGAATTTTAAAAAGTATCATATCCCTGTACACCGAAGATTTGCAGTTTTTACTTTTAATTTTATTTACGAAAACACGACAAAATACAGAAAATGGCGACTTCATTTCCAGCTGACAGGAAGAAAGTTATACTTCAACAGCTAAAACAGCGTAACAGACATGAAAGACACAAATTCGAATCACTAATTGAAGCTCGTATGTGTATTTTCTTGGCAAAACATTTATAGGCAATCCTGAAATTTAGCGCATAAAGCTGATTTCTTCAATTGAATTTCAGGTTTTATTTTTATCATTAGTTTTCGCGACTCTGAAATTCCACTATATTTGTTCAGTGCACTGGTCTGTGACAGGTTTTCACTTAAACCACAATAATCAAAGCAAGGCGACAAACTACCAGGATCTTTGGTTTGATTTTATGCCCATGTGATGAACCCAGGTTGGGTGCGTGCAATCACAGGCAGGATCGGACTTACCAGATCCTCCCCAGATTGGACAAGATTGTTCATTGATATTAAGACTTATTGAGTTATTCTAGCAATAATCTCAAGTATTTTCAGCCATTCAAACAACCTAGCCCTTTGTGCAACTTTGTGGGTGATCTTAGTTGTTCTTTTTCAATTTAGAGTAATATATTTGACGGCTAGCTGCTAGATCTGTGTTTGAAGATTCCAAAATACCAAATATGTACAAAAGAATGCCAACTATGCAAAGCGGACTCAAAACTACCTGAAAATATTTATTTGACCATTTTAAACATTTCTACCATCCACATACATCAAAGCTATTTATAAACATCAATCAACTGCACAGCATTCAATATCTTTTCCATACTAAAGAAAAAGAAGCCTCCGTGGTGCAGTGGTTAGGTTGCAGGTTAGATCCCGGGCTTCTCCAGTCCGTCGGATGGGACTATAAACCGAGGTCCCTTCTCCACATGACCTTAGCTGTTGGTGGGACGTTAAACCCCAATCAACTAACCATACTAAAGAAAAACCAAGCAAATTAAATGTGTTCGGTAGGTTTTTCTCCAGTATGTGGAGATTGGGAGATTTTGGATCCTGGTACCTTGAAAAATTCATTTTTACCACCACAATAAGCACTGGGCATGTTTTGTATGAGGATATGCCTTGAAATTTTGCATATGAGTCATAAATAAAAGGGAAATTTAGGTATGATCCAGAAATTATATCTAATTTGCTCAGATTCAGCGATTACACACACTGACCCGGGTTTTTAGCTCACCTGAGCCGAAGGCTCACAAGGTGAGCTTATAGGATGGCCATGATCCGGCGTCCGTCCGTCCGTCCATCGGCGGCGTCCACAATTTCAAAGATCTTCTTCTCTGAAACCGCTTGGCCGATCTAGTTGAAATTTTACCTGGAGCCTCCTTGGGTAGTGGCATTTCAAGTTTCATCCCGAAATCCAGGTCACATGACCAAGATGGCCGCCACGCCCATATATGGTAAAAACCCTTCAAAAAGCTTCTTCTCCAGAACCGGTGGGCCGATTTCCACGAAACTTGGTATGTAGCATCGGGGACTTCAGCCCATCATAGTTTGATAAAATGATGACCCTTGGATGCCCTTGACTTATTTTACGGCAAGGTCAGATTTGGAAACATAGGCTTTTACATGGGAAAAAGTGAAAACTATGGATTTTTTGAAAACTATTGCAGCCTGAGGCCTCAAAAGTGGTAGATGCAAACAACCAATGGAGTAGATGAAGGTATGTGATTAATTTAGGTCAAGGTCATCTCTTGACCATGGCCAGTCTGTCGTCCATACACACTTTTCAAAGATCTTCTTCTCTGAAACTGCTTGGCCAATCAAAGTGAAATTTTATGTGGAGTATCCATGGGTAGGGGAGACGAAAGTTTTTATTGCGAAATCCAGGTCACATGACCAAGATGGCCACCACGCCCATATATGGTAAAAACCACTCAAAAATCTTCGTCTCCAGAACCGATGAAACTTGGTATGTAGCATTTGGGACTCCAGCCCATCATAGTTTGATCAAATGATTACAATAGGATGACCTTGACCTATTTTACGGCAATGTCAATTTTGGAAACATAGGCTTTTACATGGGAAAAAGTGAAAACTATGGATTTTTTGAAAACTATTGCAGCCTGAGGCCTGAAAAGTGGTAGATGCAAACAACCAATGGAGTAGATGAAGGTATGTGCTTAATTTAGGTCAAGGTCATCTCTTGACCTTGGCCTGTCTGTCATCCATACACACTTTTCAAAGATCTTCTTCTCTGAAACTGCTTGGCCAATCAAAGTGAAATTTTATGTGGAGTATCCATGGGTAGGGGAGACGAAAGTTTAATCGCGAAATCCAGATCACATGACCAAAATGGCCACCATGCCCATATATGGTAAAAACCACTCAAAAATCTTCTTCTCCAGAACCGGCAGGCCGATTTTCATGAAACTTGGTATGTAGCATTTGGGACTCCAGCCCATCATAGTTTGATCAAATGATGACCCTAGGATGACCTTGACCTATTTTACGGCAATTTCAATTTTGGAAACATGGGCTTTTACATGGGAAAAGCGAAAACTATGGATTTTTTGAAAACTGTTGCAGCCTGAGACCTGCAAAGAACTAATGGAGTAAATGAAGGTATGTGATTAATTTAGGTCAAGGTCATCTCTTGACCTTGGCCAGTCTGTCGTCCATACACACTTTTCAAAGATCTTCTTCTCTGAAACTGCTTGGCCAATCAAAGTGAAATTTTATGTGGCGTGTCCATGGGTAGGGGGAACCAAAGTGTGATTGCGAAATTCGGGTCACATGACCAAGATGGCCGCCATGCCCAACTATGGTAAAAACCACTCAAAAATCTTCTTCTCCAGAACCGGCTGGTCGATTTATGCGAAACATGGTATGTAGCATTTGGGACTCCAGCCCATCATAGTTTGTTGAAATGATGACCCTAGGATGACCTTGACCTATTTTACGGCAAGGTCAATTTTGGAAACATAGGCTTTTACATGGGAAAAGGCGAAAACAATAGATATTTTGGAAACTGTTGCAGCCTGAGACCTGAAAGTTGCTAGATGCAGACAACTAATGGAGTCAATGAAGGTAAGTAATTAATGAAGGCCACGGTCATTTGTTGACCTTGACCCAAGGTCATTTAAATATCAAAATTAAAATTATGGTTTTCTCAGAAATCTCTGGGTTTGGAAACTATGGCAGCCTGAGACCTGAAACTTTGCAGATGCAGACAACTTGTGAAGTCAATAAAGGAGTGTCAAGGTCATTTCATGATGACTTAATACTCCAAGATCAGGCTTCAGGTGAGCGTTCTCAGGACCAATGGTCCTCTGGTCTCCTTTCAATTTGTGTCAACCTGGGACCTGTTTTGGTCTTGTTTTTAATGTGGGTAAATTCGAACTATGTCAACCAATTCTTTGGCTGTGTCATTTCCACCCTGGTTAGTTTCATCCAAAGTATGAAGAAAATATGACTGCATGACAGTGCATGTCTTTTAAATCACTGATGTATGTTGGTGCAACTAGAGCCAAGGTAAGGAACTAAGTCATTTAATTGTGATACGAGTGAAGGTGGCATATATTGCGCAATAAACTACCTTTGAAGGCTTTGATTGGAAGTTGTGCATGCTCTTTCACTGATAAGTTTGCTATGGCTGGTTTGGCTCTTGTAACTCAGTCATGGAAGTTGCCCTCATGTAAGTTGAGCAAATAATATCACTGACTTACAGTGAAGGCTCAAGCCATAAAGAGCTCAGCTTGCAATTGAGCCACCGCATGGGAAAACCAACAATCTGCATAGGTGAAAACAAAGGTGCAGATCAGCTTCGCAGTAACTGCGAAGCTGATCATCGCCTTTGTTTTCACTACACGGATAGTACAATTATTCTACTTTCTAAATCCAAAATTTCCAGCCTCTAACCATCTTCTGTGACTGTACAGCCCGGTTTGTGTTGGACCTGGTCGGAACCCAAATTGTTGGTTTTCTCACGCACAGGCTCAATTATTTTTATCTCACTCTTTCAGATAGTAAATTGTTTGAAACTACTGCTGTTCTCAAGTCAAAGAATGATAAGCTGAAAGAAGAAAATCTTAGTCTACAAATCAAAGTTGACAATGCAGGGTATGTAAATCTTAGTCTACAAATCAAAGTTGACAATGCAGGGTATGTAAATCTTAGTCTACAAATCAAAGTTGACAATGCAGGGTAAATCAAAGTTGACAATGCAGGGTACGTATCAGACTATTGCTCTCAAAATCAGATATAAGATAAAGGATGCATTATTTTCTTTTCTTAAAACAGGTTGATTATATTGATGGATGACCAAGTCATTTTTTTTCCCCATTATGTCTCAAAAGAATGTTGACAATGATCAAACTAAAAAAATGTTCAGAGTTCTCACTAGAATTTTGAAAACAGGATTCTAAGAATCCTTTACTGGAAAAAGTTGGAGTCAGAAATGAAAACTTGGAGTTTGACCAAGAAAACTTGGAGTTTTACCCTTAATAATATATTTCAAAAAAAAAAAATTCTCAACCAGGGTTCCTCATAAAATTTGCATATATGTCCTATAAATATTTTTTTTTTTTTTTTTTTTTTTTTTACAAAAGCCAATACTTTTTTTCCAGACGTCGCAAAATAAGAGATTTTGTCCACTTGTAGATGCAGCCAAAATTTATAAATGAGTGTTTTTATCACACATGAAGGAAATTAAACCCAATACTGGTACCAGGAGAATGCTCTATATATTCATTTCAAAGAAAAAATACTTGTGCTTTAAAAGGACCTGTGTAATGTCATTAGTTTTCGTGGCCGTAGAAAGGTGCGTTTTTTCTCTTCCTTTCTGCCAATTTCTCATTCAGAATTTCTTAAAGACAATTGAAATTGTGGTTCATTCTCTCATTCAGAGAATTTTTAAATGCAAAAATAGGAGTGGAAACATGAGCAAAATCGGACCAGAAAACGATCTCTCTATTGTGTAAATTGTTCCATCTCCGTAGCGAATTTTCATACCAAAATTACGACAAACATATTTGCGTACACTATTTTTCACTGCAGTGTCTTTTAATTATCGCTAACAATATTTTTCAACATCTGTTTTCCTATCATCCCTTTGTGTAGATAGGGACCTGACAATAAACATCATATGAATCAATACAAATTTGTGATCCGTGAAAATTGACCTGTCAATCTCCATCAACAAAAACTTGATTGTCAGCTTACTGCACTCTGATTGGCTAAGAGCACAATTAGTTCACGCCTACTGCTTCCCCATGTCAGTGGCATGTGTTGGTCACTAGCTTGATCTTTGAACAATGTCTAGCGACTATGATGCCTTGATCTCCAGTGTTAGAAATAAGACCCGGGAAACAACTTGTCCGGGGGGCAACCTGCAATCAAGCTGAACTTGCCCCCATGGTTTGAACTTGCCCCCATAGAAATGTCATATAAATGTTACTAAATGTAGATTATTTATCATGTTTATGCATGAATTCAAAAGTACAGTCCAATTGTCATTGCTTTGAATTAGTATTTTAGCTCATCTAAGAATGATGAGATCAAACACTTCTTGGAAAATTTCAGGTTGTCCTGGGGGCAACCTTTCAGTAAGATCAGGTTGCCCCCACCAAATTTGACCCGTGACGGGCAAGTGGGCAACTGCTTATTTCTAACCCTGATCTCTCAGCGGTAGCTAATTTTCTCACCTAATTTATGGAAAATTTTGGACGCGTCGCCAGAAAAAAACATGGCGTAAGCGAGAATCCACGGCAGTGAATTTTAGGCGTAAGAAACGCAAAACACGCGTAAAAATACGCCCCGATTGGATTTATCGAGAACTCTGATGTTATTATCCCTTTTGCAGTCTTCACGAAAAGTGCCCATCTGTCAGTCAAAGCCAGCAAAATTTCATTCTGACAGACAGAATAGTTTATTCTGTCATATAAATGTCTGGTAGAATTGGGTTTTGACCAGCAAAAACTTGCAGTCTGCCAGACAGCTGTCCTGCAGCTGAAAAACAGATTTCGTAAAAACTGCTTTTGTACTCAGTATTCAATTTGTTTGCTGTAGTAGTTATTAAAATCACCACCTGATACATGTATTTCATTTCTCCATCATTTTTAGCTCGCCTGCACGAAGTGCACAGAGCTATTGTTGTCACCTCAGTCGTCCGCATTTACGTTTACGTTTACGTCTGCGTCACACTTTCGGTTAAAGTTTTTAAGATTGTTATACATGTATCTTGATAGTCACTGACCAGAAATCATTCATATTTGGAACATTGCTGCATATGAGGGTCCTCTGTGATTTACTTTGAAGGGACCCGTGGGGTCATGCCTGGGGGTGGGGCTAGAGGTCAATATCTAGAACACCTTTGTACAATGCTCAGATGCTGAGTTAGTTTCTCATCAACTGTAAAGCCTAGAACTGTCAAACCTTACATAAGGCTTCTCCTCGATGTCCCGACTCGGCACCCACATTGACCTACTGACCTTGACCTATATTTCTTGCTCCAGTGACTTTGTCATTTTTGAAGCCAACCCTTAATATCTCATCAACTATAAAGCCTACAACCATCAAACCTTGCATATGGCTTCTCCTCGATGTCCCGACTTGGCACCCACATTGACCTACTGACCTTGACCTAAATTTCATGCTCCAGTGACTTTGTCATTTTTAAGCCAACCCTTAATATCTCATCAACTATAAAACCTACAACCATCAAACCTTGCATATGGCTTCTCCTCGATGTCCCGACTTTGCACCCACATTGATCGAGTGACCTTGACCTATATTTCGTGCTCTAGTGACTTTGTCATTTTTGAAGCCAACTCTTAAAGACACATTATTTTGCTACTGTAGGTGGGGTGGCCTGGTCTAATCACCTCTAATAAACAGTCCAGGAGGCATAGCGCACATCAAAGGCTTATCTTATCTAAGTGATTATTGGGTCAGGAGTCTCTACCTTGAAGGGGCCACATGAAGGGGAATTCGATATATTACACTGGTATTGATTTTAATTTCCCTATCAGTGGCCCTTACCTGTAAAGCCACCAGTGTATTACCTGTGAAGTCTTATCAGTTGTCTGCTGAAGGTCATTAGGGTGTTATGCAATTCAAAATGTGTCTTTAATATCTCATCAACTATAAAGCCTACAACCATCAAACCTTGCATATGACTTCTCCTCGATGTCCCGACTCGGCACCCACATTCACCTAATGACCTTGACCTATATTTCGTGCTCTAGTGACTTTGTCATTTTTAGCTCGCCTGCACGAAGTGCATAGAGCTATTGTAGTCACCTCGGTCGTCTCCGTTTACGTTTACGTGTACGTGTACATTTACGTCCGCGTCCGCGTCACACTTTCGGTTAAAGTTTTTAAAATTGTTATATCTTGATAGTCACTGACCAGAAATCATTCATATTTGGAACATTGCTACATATGAGGGTCCTCTGTGATTTAGTGTGAAGGGACCTGTGGGGTCATGCCTGGGGGCGGGGCTAGAGGTCAATATCTAGGACACCTTTGTACAATGCTCAGATGCTGTGTTAGTTTCTCATCAACTGTAAAGCCTAGAACTGTCAAACCTTACATAAGGCTTCTCCTCGATGTCCCGACTCGGCACCCACATTGACCTACTGACCTTGACCTATATTTCATGCTCCAGTGACTTTGTCATTTTTTAAGCCAACCCTAAATATCTCATCAACTATAAAGCCTACAACCATCAAACCTTGCATATGGCTTCTCCTCGATGTCCCGACTTTGCATATACGTTGATCTAGTGACCTTGACCTATATTTCATGCTCTAGTGACTTTGTCATTTTTGAAGCCAACTCTTATATCTCATCAACTATAAAGCCTACAACCATCAAACCTTGCATATGACGTCTCCTCGATGTCCCGACTCGGCACCCACATTCACCTAGTGACCTTGACCTATATTTCGTGCTCTAGTGACTTTGTCATTTTTTAAGCCAACTAAATATCTCATCAACTATAAAGCCTACAACCATCAAACCTTGCATATGGCTTCTCCTCGATGTCCCGACTCGGCACCTACATTGACCTACTGACCTTGACCTATATTTCATGCTCCAGTGACTTTGTCAATTTTTAAGCCAACCCTTAATATCTCATCAACTATAAAGCCTACAACCATCAAACCTTGCATATGGCTTCTCCTCGATGTCCCGACTTTGCACCCACATTGATCTAGTGACCTTGACCTATATTTCGTGCTCTAGTGACTTTTTCATTAAAGTTTTTAGAAGTCTATATCTCTTGAACATGTTGATGGATCAAGTCGATACTTTGCATGTTGGTAGATATTGGTCTGAAGTTTTATGCAGTACCATCACGACCCACCCTGAGTGACCTTGAGGTCAAGGTCACAGACTTAGAGAATTTTTTTGTTAAAGTTTTCGGTTAAAGTTTTTAGAAGTCTATATCTCTTGAACATGTAGGTTGATCAAGTTGATACTTTGCGTGTTGGTAGATATTGGTCTGAAGTTTTATGCTCTACCATTATGACCCACCCTGGGTGAACTTGAGGTCAAGGTCATGGCCTTAGAAATTTTTGGTTAAAGTTTTGGGTTAAAGATTTTTGAAGTCTATATATCTCTATGTTGGTGGATCAAGTTGAAACTTTGCATGTTTGTGGATATTGGTCTGAAATTTTATGCTGTACCATCACAACCCACCTGAGCGACCTTGAGGTCAAGGTCATGGGTCATAGATTTTGATAAGTTTAGTGACAAAGCACAAGTAAGGCGAGCTACGCTGTCCTGTGACAGCTCTTATTGAAGCCAACCCTTAATATCTCATCAACTATAAAGCCTACAACCATCAAACCTTGCATATGGCTTCTCCTCGATGTCCCGACTCGGCACCCACATTGACCTACTGACCTTGACCTATATTTCATGCTCCAGTGACTTTGTCATTTTTGAAGCCAACCTTT
Organism: Rugalucina vietnamica; assembly: GCA_964017185.1. Taxonomy (NCBI): domain Eukaryota; kingdom Metazoa; phylum Mollusca; class Bivalvia; order Lucinida; family Lucinidae; genus Rugalucina; species Rugalucina vietnamica. The sequence continues at coordinate 11,797,192 of OZ024883.1, forward strand.
AATATCTCATCAACTATAAAGCCTACAACCATCAAACCTTGCATTTGGCTTCTCCACGATGTCCCGACTTTGCACTTACATTGATCTAGTGACCTTGACCTATATTTCGTGCTCATTAAAGTTTTTAGAAGTCTATATCTCTTGAACATGTTGATGGATCAAGTTGATACTTTGCATGTTGGTAGATATTGGTCTGAAGTTTTATGCAGTACCATCATGAACCACCCTGGGTGACCTTGAAGTCACAGATTTTTTGTTAAAGTTTTCAGTTAAAGTTTTTAGAAGTCTATATCTCTTGAACATGTAGATGGATCAAGTTGATACTTTGCATGTTGGTAGATATTGGTCTGAAGTTTTATGCTGTACCATTATGACCCACGCTGGGTGAACTTGAGGTCAAGGTCATGGCCTTAAAAATTTTTAGTTAACGTTTTGGGTTAAAGATTTTAGAAGTCTATATATCTCTATGTTGATGGATCAAGTTGAAACTTTGCATGTTTGTGGATATTTTGGTCTGAAATTTTATGCTGTACCATCACAACCCACCTGAGCGACCTTGAGGTCAAGGTCATGGGTCATAGATTTTGATAAGTTTAGTGGCAAAGCACAAGTCAGGCGAGCTACGCTGTCCTGCGACAGCTCTTATTTGGATAAGATTTTAAGTCAACTTTCCATCTCTAGCTGTTGTATAGGATGTAAAACTCCAATACAACCAGCCAACAATTTGTCTTACCCATTGATGTCAAAACTACAAGTATTTGAGCCGTCTAGTGGGAAAACCAACAATGTGGTGTCCGAACAGGTCTGACACAAACCAGCCTGTACAGTCACAGAAAAGAGCTAGAAGCTTGAAATTCGGATTTAAGTAGAAGAGGAATTGTACTATCCGAATAGCGAAAACAAAGGCGCTGATCAGCTTCGCAGTCACTGCGAAGTTGATCTGCGCCTTTGTTTTTGCCTATGCAGCTTGTTGGTTTTCCCATGTGGTGGCTCATTTCTTTGAATGTGTTGATACTTTGACAGGCCAGGATCTATTGCTGGTGCCATAACAGACAAGGCCCTGGAACAGAAACTTTTCAAACTTCACGAGGAGCTTACTGACCTCCATAGAAAGAGAGGAGAGGTAATGATTTGTGTTTGTTGCTGAGTGATTAAGGTCTCTGATTTCATTACCACACTTAATCATTTGATCACTGCATCGCTGTGTTAGGTGTGACCGAGCAGGTTTGAGCCCCATGCTGGGCCCATGTTGATGTGCGACAAGCCAAGTTCTGTTTGCAGGTATGTCTTTTTTCTCTAGGCTTTCGTTTTTTTGTCTGATATCCTAATTGGCTGTCTGATATGAGCTGAAGAAATCTTGAACGGGACACACAACTGAAAAAATGGTGGCAGGACACTGATTGTATTTGAACCAGTGCACGAGAAAACAAACAATTTGGGTTTCTGACAAGGTCTGACACAAATCAGGCTGTACAGTCACAGAATAAAGCTAGAAGCTTGAAACTTTGGATATAAGTAATTGTACTGTCTGTGTGGCGAAAACAAAGGCGCTGATCAGCTGTGCAGTTACTGCACAGCTGATCTGCGTCTTTGTTTTCGCATATGCAAATTGTTGGTTTCCTCATGCGAAGGCTCATTTTTGATTCACATGTTGTCTTTTCAGAATGCACAACAAATTATTGATTTGACCAGTGCTTTGAAAGAAAAAGAAAAGGAGCTACAGCTAAAAGATGAGAAGTAAGATTTTGTTTTGTTTATTCTCTCGAAAAGCCAATTAATCAAAATTTTTAAAGTCCCTGTCAGTCAAAAACCAATGTTTGCACAGACCTGGAAAAATCCTTGAATTTGACCTTTGTCCTGGAAAACTCCTGGAATTTCTAAAAATATCCTTGAAAATGAAGATTTATCCTTGAATTTCCTGAAACTTCGAGATTGTCTTGAGAAAATATGATAATATACCTCACTTAAAGATAAAAAAAAAATCCCAGTTTTCATAGCGGAACGAGTAGTGACGTGCATTACATCCGGTAGAATCGGCATTTATCATGTGAATTTGCCATTTCTACCGAAGAATTGTTGTTTTTTTTCCCCTTGAAAAATATAAAAATTACCTGGAAATGTCCTGGAATTTTGCTTTTTCACTTCTGAACCCTGTCCACTGACCAGAGCGAGATGACTGGCTTTCAAACTATGAAAGTCTTATTCCTTGTTAGAACATTCAAATGACCATTTATCATATGACGCCGCTGTTTTCCAGTGGATAACGTCATGTCATAAAAATCGTATGACCACACGTGTAATAACACTTTTGCGGGAATATGTAACGTCATTGACGACGTCCGTAACAACAATGTAAATTTTTTATTGAAAATATATCCACTTTAGAAGCGATAAAAACCTATTTTAGAAGTCATATGATAAAACGAATCTTACACTCGTGGTCATTTCATATGAAATTTATTAAACTCGCCGAAGGCTCGTTTAATAAATTTCATATGAAATGACCACTCGTGTAAGATCCTCTATTTTCGTGATACTGACAATATTATTTTGTTTTTAAACATTTAGGCTAATGGATGCTTTAGCCAATGAAAACAGTCTGAAAGCAGAGAGAAGACATTTAGAACAGACAATAGTGGAGTTAGAAGCTACAAATCAGGTCAGTTTGTTTTGCATCCCAGTTAATTAACAGCTATGCTGTTGTTGGAATGTCACCTCCATATATGAGCTGCATCACGAGAAAACCAACATTTTGCATATGCGAAAACAAATGTGCTGATCAGCTTTGCAGTTACTGCAAAGCTGATCAGTGCCTTTGTTTTCGCTTCACGGATAGTACAAGTCCTCCACTTTCTAAATCCAATTTCAAAATTTCCAGCATATAGCCATATTCTATGCTTGTACATCTCAGTTTGTGTTGGACCTGTTAGGAAACCACATTGTTGGTTTTCTCATGTCTGGGCTCATATGAATGTGACTCACCATTTTTTCTGTGCAGGCTTAGCCCTCCCAAGAAGTTATGCAGTACACAGGTCTGATTTCTGGCAATTGTGCAAAATACAAAAAATTTAAAACAGAGAAAAGTCTGTTTTTCGTTGATGTCCTTAGGTATGTTTAATAGGTAATCAAGAAAAATATATCTTAATAAATATCATAATACACATACACATATGTGTATCAAGTATGTCCCTATGTCTTACAGTTGTTGAAAGATGAACACCAGACACTCCAGTTAACATACACATCATTGGAGGAAAAATATAAGAAATCCCAAGAGGAATACAGTGAATTGCTGGCACGATGGATGGAAAACAAAAAACTGGAGGTCGACAGAATGAACCAAGAATGTGATCAGGTTGAAAGGTGAATTATGAATACACTTCAGACCCGTTATAACGCGCTGGTCGGGGTCCACAAGTCGCATGCGCGTTATAGGTGAGGCGCGTAATGCAAATCTACTGAGTCGGACCAGGCTGATCGCAGTTTCTGTAGTGTATTGGTGGGTGGGGAACCTATACGACGTGTGTATTGGCTTCACCGAGCTTGGCGGTTTATTGCATAGTCCTTGTAAAATGGAATAAACAAAAGTGAAGTATTGCGTGTTCCACAGTTTTATCAGTTAAAAACGATCTACAATGATAAAATTTGTTTATTTACAACGTACGATTTTATGTGAAAAGAGCGTCCATGACACCGGGCTTATGTTGCTGTTGTATTGTAGAGTTCCGCCTTTGACTTATTGGCGCACCTGGATATTTAACGCGGACAAGAGTCTTTTGCCGATACCGTATTTACAGTTATTTTAATTCGCCTTTCTTAATTGAATTTTCTGATCGGATAGAATTATACAAGATATAGCTGTCCCAATGCTTAGACAATCTTTGGTTTGTGTCGCCGTCGAAAATGAGCAACGTTGCGTAACAGGTGCCATCAATAGCCTACAGCAACCTGTGTTTACGGTCTCGTTACGGTCTATCGATAATCCCCTAGCTCAATGGGCTTATTTTCACAACTTTTATGGCTTATCTTAAGAAAACAATGTGTCATCCACGCTTCGCGAACGGTGGATTGTGTAAGTCTAAAAATTACTGACATGGCAATAATCACTCTTGAATATACACGCAGCCGACACGGTTCGTAAACAAATTATGCTTTCTATAAGAAAACCTGTTCTTTCAGTTTTAAATATGCAAAAGATAATTAACATTAATTGTTCTCAATGTATAATATAGAGAAACTGTTAGAAAATAGCACCTTGGCAAACGCCTGACAACTGCTTTTAATTTTTTTCTTTCGAGTACCATAAAGAGAAACTGTAAGAAAACTGAACCTTGTTGAATTCCCTGCAAACGATCTTTTTTACAGTGAATTCATCCGCACATAAACGCCTTAAACTGTAATACAATAAAGGAATATATAAGGGTAAAACGGCGCCTTCGCGTCGCCATGATTTTTTTTTTCTCAAAAGTGGGTGGGCGAAATTTTGGGATCCAAGGTGCCCTCGCGTTATATCCAACACCGCGTTAATTCAAGGCGCGGTATAGCGGGTCTGTCCTGTACTGTGATTCAAATTGCTCTAAATACTTTTTTGTGGGTACATGTTTAAACCATCTCAGTGGCGGATTTAGAGGGGGTTCGGGTGGTTTGCTTGAACCCCCCTCTGGGACCAAATTATTTCAGTTTCATGGGGAAATTTAGGAAAAATCTGGTAAAATGTTGAAACCGAACCCCCTCTTGATTAATTTGAACCCCCCTTTTAGAAATCCTGGATCCGCCGCTGCATCTTGCTGAAATAATAAAAAAAAAATGGACCATGTGCACTAAGCATGCCAACTGCAAACAGATTGCCCACAATACACACGAATAGAAATGGACAGAAATGACACCTTGTCTGTTAATCGCATCATCAATACCTTGCAACATGTAAATGGACGCAATCAAGCAAAACTGACAATGAGCAGCATCATTGACCATCTTGGTTTACACTGTTTGCTAGCCAGCTAGGGATATGTGTATGAAAATCATTACGAAAACATGCCCATGTAATATACAGAGATTTTTTTAAGTTGTAATAATTGAAAAATTTCAGTAGAAAATTTTTGATATTTTTCTTATTTTTGCTCAAAACATAGATTGTGGGTACACGTTAGAACCGCCTCGCCGAGGCGGTTCTAACGAGTACCCACAATCTATGTTTTGGAGCAAAAATAAGAAAAATAGGTGTACCCATGCATACCCCAGTTTTGCTATATAAAAGTGGGGTTCAAGGGGGTATACATTGCACGGACATGTTTTCCTGATGAGTGTAATTTTTATTTCAGTATGAGAAGAGCCAAGTTAAAACAGGAATTACAAGAAGCTGCTAGAACACAAGTGGATATCAAAGAGAGCACAAATGGGTACTTTTTTACATTATTACTATTTCAGATTAACTGAGCTGTATACTTGGAAAAAAACTGCTTAGTGGTTGCCAACAAGCTACAACATATTTTGGGCTATAAGCTTGAAATTTTGGAATTAAAAAGAAGAGGGGTTGTACTGTCGACATAGCATAACCAAAGGCACTGATCAGCTGTACAGTTACTACAGTTTGGCTATGTTTCAGATGTGTGACGCAGATCTTAGGCATTTCACATCATTACAATTAATTTAGGCACCATATCTTGATTTGTAGCATGACCAGTTTGTGCACCATCCTCATGTACAATACATTTCTTTCATGAATATTTGGTCATGAAAATATGTCTACAGCCATTCTTCAATTGTTTCTATAAGAGCAATTGTCAGATAGTGTTGAAAGCATACATGTGATACCTCCCTCATCATCAGGGAGACTCCAGGAAATGAGCCGTAAAATTGGTAAAAATTCTTCTAAAATGTACCACTTTTTTATCAAAAAATCAAAATCTCCCTGAAATGAATCAGGAATTTTCCTTTATATTCTATACATTTTTCAAAAATCTCCCTGAAATGGAAGAAAAATCTCCCTGATTCCTCTTTCAAACCTGTCACATGTATGTGAAAGATACTGATAACCTCTCTGTGAGACTTTCCCAGTGACAATTTATGTGGCTGACTGTCCCATCATGACCTTAACTGTTGACCCTGTACGTATAACATTAAATCAAAGAAACAAACAAATTTCAGAATTTCACTTTCTCTGTAATATTTAATATATTCTAAAAGTCAAAGAAACATAGAAAGTTTAGAATTATACATACTCATTTGATATATAGAAAGATAGAACACTGGTCAACACTGTAAAAAGGCATGGTCATTGACTTAAAGGGCATGGTTCAGTGACACAGTGAAAGTGGCAAGGGAAAACACTATTTTGATGTTAAATTCTGAATATCGGAATTCAATAAATGAGCCACCACATGGGAAAACCAACAATCTGCCTAGGCGAAAACAAAGGCGCAGATCAGCTTCGCGGTGGTCATTGACTTAAAGGGCATGGTTCAGTGACACAGTGAAAGTGGCAAGGGAAAACACTATTTTGTTGTTAAATTCTGAATATAGGAATTCAATAAATGAGCCGCCAAATGGGAAAACTAACAATCTGCCTAGGCAAAAACAAAGGCGCAGATCAGCATAGCTGATCAGCGCCTTTGTTTTCGCTACTCGGATAGTACAATTCCTCTTCTACTTAAATCAGGCTTCTAGCCTGATTCTGTGACTGTACAGCCTGGTTTGTGTCGGATCTGTTCGGAAACCACATTGTTGGTTTTCCCACGAGGCGGCTCAAATGTCACTTTTGCTTTCTCATTGTTTTTCAGTCCATATTCCAGAAGAATTCCAGTAGGTTTTTCCTTATCAATACCAACTGTAGCACAGTGTACAGTAGTAAGTATTACATCTCAGTGTCATTTAAGGGATAACTGTATTTAAAATTTTAATATTTGAGAATGTACAAATAAGCCGCATCATGAGAAAATCAGATTTTCATCTATGCAAAACCAAGGGCACAGATCAGCTGTGCAGGAATTGCAGCTGATCAGCGCCTTTGTTTTTGCTACACTGATATTACAATCCCTCTTCTTCTTATATTCAAAATTTGAAGCTTCTTGCCTTATTCTGTGGCTGTACAGGTCCATTTTGGAGACCTGGTTGGAGACCCAAAGACCGGTTTTCATCGGACGCAGCTCAAGTGATGACAGACCACATGTTTTGTATGGCAAGTAGCAGGCTGTCCTGACTTTTCACATTTAAATACCATGGCGGTAAATCAAAGATTTGTAATTCACTTACTTAATCAGTCTTTTCTTGACAAATATTTCTAGTACCATTGAAAATTTAAACAATCTGCAATTAAAGCTTTAAGCTAACTAGGCCTATTTTCGTTAAGGTGAATTTTGTCTCAAACACTGCAACTAAGCTTTATATGGACATAGTAACATACATATACATTGTTTATTACAGGATGCACATGAGGGTGAGGTAAATGCCATACAGTGGAGTACAACAGGTAACCTGTTTGCCTCAGGGAGTACGGACAGGAAAATAAAACTCTGGGAATATCAGGGTGGGCAGTGTACGTGTAAAGGATTGCTACAAGGCAGCAATGCAGGAATAACAGCTATTGAATTTGATTTAGAGGTAAAAGTCATTTGTCATAGATAAGATTCTAACATAAGTGCGAGTTATTGGTAGAAATTTCTGTCTCAATGGGTTGAGTACGGACAGGAAGATAAAACTCTGGGAATATCAGGGCGGGCAGTGTACATGTAAAGGTCTACTCCAAGGCAGCAATGCTGGAATAACAGCTATTGAATTTGATCTAGAGGTATACTTTAATAATCAATTCAATACAATAAGGAACACATATAACATAATATTGTAGGTTTAGAAGTGTTCATGATAACTTAATTTTCCCAAATTCACTTTTCATCAATATTCATGAAATTGTTGGCTTGCGAATTCTAGATTCTCACAAATAAAGACCAGAGAAGCTTTACAGACTGCACAAGTCACAAATTCAAGAACTTAATTACATATGGAAGAGAAGTGGCTTCCGCTGACGTAACTGTAAAATTGTTGACTAGGATGTTAAAAGCACAGTACAAATCTTTACTATCTTTCTTCCCAAATACCAGTTTGCCTATATTTATAGAATGAGCATGAAATGCTGTAGTAACCATTTAATAATCATTAACAGTGCCTTGGGGTTAATAGTTGAGGCTGTTGCAGATTGTAGTATTAAATGAGCTGCGACCCAAGTTAACCGGTCTTCGGGGTTTCCGACCGGGTCTGACACGAACCAGCCTGTGCAGTCACTGAAAAAAGTTAGAAGCTTGAAATTTTTGATTTAAGTAGAAGAGGAATTACACTACCCGTGTAGCGAAAACAAAGGCGCTGATCAGCTGTGCAGTAACTGCACAGCTGATCTGCGCCTTTGTTTTTGCCCAGGCAAAAATTCCGGTTTTCTCGCTTTTTACTGCACAGCTGATCTGCGCCTTTGTTTTTGCCCAGGCAAAAATTCCGGTTTTCTCGCGTCGCGGCTCAAATAATTGTATGATGTTGATTTATTTGCAGGACAGTATGGTGCTTGGTTCTTCTAGTGACTATGCTTGTAGAATATGGTCCCTTGTAGATCACAGATTACGGGTAGGTATTTCTTGGATCTTTGTTCAAAGAATCAGTGTTAAATCCATGAAACCAGTGTATATTCTTTGAAAAAAAATGTCCAATGAAGATTAACAAAACATGTTTTAGAATTTAATTGTAAAAATGTTAATAAGAATTGGATGAAATGTTTTTGAGATGCATTAATGATTTATACTTTAATAGAATAGAAAAATCTTTGTTCATGTTACTTGCAAAGTCTTTATAAAACCAATGGGAGCTTGCCAGACCAAACAAAAAAATTAACCTGACCAACAACATAAATTATTGGTTTTCTCACTAATTTTCATCTGACTAAAACATTTTTTTTTTTTGCTGACATCTTAGACAAGACATTCATTAATACAGGACTTCTATCTTTTCCAGCACACTTTAACAGGCCACAGTGCTAGAGTATTATCAGCCAAATTTCTCGGTGATCACGGTAAAGTTGTTACAGGAAGTCATGACCGGACCTTAAAAGTATGGGACCTTCAAAGTAGAGCATGTAAGATTTTTGTCCAGTTTTCTTTCTCATAATTATATTTTCTTTTAAAAATTGGTTAAAAAGGCTAGAAATTCAAGTTATTAAAGTGGTACCTTAAAAGAAATGTGTAAAATTAGGTGAGGCTCAAATTTAGACTATGATTTATTGATTTTGTATGCAATAACCAAAACCCCCCAAAAATGCTATTACATGAGATGCTTATTAATTGCAACAAGAAAACAGATCATGTTTCTCTTTCTTTCAATCAAAGATTTTTGGTACATCACTCTTCCAAAATGAGAAAGAAAAAATATAATGTTTCATTTAAAACATTTTGGCACATTTATTATCAAACATTTATACACGTTATTAACATATTCTGCCTTACAGGTATAAAGACATTATTCGCAGGCTCTAGTTGTAATGATCTAGTGACTCTACATGGCAGTAATATTATTAGTGGACATTTTGACAAGCGAATACGATTCTGGGATTCCCGGTCAGAACACACAACCAATGAAATTACACTTCAGGGTCGACTCACATCTTTAGCTTTATCTCCAGGTAAGTCAAACTTTCCTTTGGTTTTATGGCCTTTTAACATATTTTAGCAGATCCTGAGAGAGGTCAGGAGTTTGACCCACTCTGATGACATGTTATGTTCTTGAGCGAGACACTTTTACACCTCATGGTACTGGTTAATACCCAGAAAGCTGTGGTTCAATGGGATCCCAACCTGACAGAGAAAAAAAAAATTGTCTAGGATGTTAAGCCGCAAAAGAAAAAAAAATAGCCATTCTTTTCCTAGGCAATTTACCAATTTCTTTCTGATTGCGCCTTTTCCTGATCATTGCCTACCTATACCTTTTTTACCAATATAAGTCTCCATATTTTTGTCATCTACCAACTGTGCCCTTCTTGAAGAACAAGAATTTTTGCATGACTGATGACTGAAACTCTGACCACTTAATAGCTTGCATAGTGGATTTATTAAACCACTTGCCTTGTCAAATAGGAGTTGTACAGTTGATCAGGGGCTTTCTTGATGTGATTTCATCAGACGAAATGTGAGCTGCCGCATGGGAAACCAACAATCTGCATAGGCGAAAACAAAGTCGCAGGTCAGCTTCTCAGTAACTGCGAAGCTGATCAGCGCCTTTGTTTTCGCTACACAGACAGTACAATCCTTCTTCTTCTTCAATCCAAAATTTCAAGCTTCTAGCCTGCTTCTTTGACTGTACAGCTTGTTTTTGTCAGACCTGGTCAGAACCCAAATTGTTGTTTTTCTCACACGAAGGCTCCTCTGCATAATTTTCCTTTACAGACAGATTGTCCCTGCTAGCATGTTCCAGAGACGACACATTGAAGGTTATAGATTTAAGAATGAACCAAATTTCTCAAACCTTGTGGTGAGTTTCAGTTATTTGAAACAAATGAAATATGAGCCGTCACTTGATTACAATTTAGGTTTTCAACCAGGTTCGACACAAACCAGGCAATACAGCCACAGAAAATAGCTAAATGTTTGAACATAATGAATTAGAATGAAGAGGTATTGTACTATGTATGGGGCGAAAACAAAGGCTCAGTTACTGCACAGCTGATCTGTGCCTTTGTTTTTATCTATGCATGTTGTTGGTTTTTTTATGCGATGGCTCATATCGTTAAAGTTAGTACTTTCAGTTCTTCGGAAATGGAAGAAACATTCAAAGGAAGACAGCTTTAAAATTACACGATCCTTTAAAACAAATACTAGTATCACTAATACAATGCAAGTGAATTTCAAAGGAGACTGTCTTAAAATTCAAAATAAAACAACTGAACAGCTCATATGTGAATTCCCACATGAGAAAACTAACAATCTACACATGCGAAACCAACGGTGCAAATCAGCTGTGCAGTAACTGGAGCGCCTTTGTTTTCGCTACAGGGATAGCACAATTCCTCTTCTTCTTAAATCTGAAATTTCAAGTAGCCTTCTTATTTGAGTACAGCAAGTTTTGTCTTCGACCATGATAGAACTCTGCATGCATTTCTTTTCACAATGGTGTTCATGTATTTTTTCAGTGCTGAAAATTTCAAAGTGTTCTGTGATTGGACTAGAGCTGTGTTTAGGTGAGTATAATTGGTTTTCTCGACAACTGGAAAAGTAATCTTTATTCTTATTAGAAGCTGACTATACTGAGAGGGTAAAAAGGGGAATGGGAAGCTATCACTGAATCCTAAAAATTCCAAAGTTTTTGTGTGACTTTTATTTTTGGGATTTTTTATTTCCGAGTAATTTGTGAAGTTATGAAATTCTTGAAGTCTTGTGCCTGCCTCTCTGTTGTGCTTGTTGCTTTTGGGTTTGGTTGAAACTTAGCTGGATGGCTATCTTAATGGGAAAGAGCTAGTCATTCTGCTCTTTGAGTGTGTTGTCGGATAAATGTTTTGTTATGTTTTATGTATGTTCTTTCCCGCCTGTTGTCTATGTTGGGATTTTAAATTTAATTGCATCAATTCCTGGTTCCTCTATTCTTACTTTTGTGGCTTTTAGTGATTATTTAGCAAGAACTTTAAATTCACAAGGCAACAAATTGAAAAAAAATTCTTATGAATAAGGCCTAAGCATCAACTGAACATCATCAGTGTTTTACTGCTAGCTAAGTAGCCAGCATATGCCATATGGTTTAAACTTTATTCACGCAGCCAGAGAAAACACTAAGCCCAGTGCAAGGCTTAATCTGAGTCTTAAATGGGTCCTAAGCTCAAATGGTTTCTTTCATTTTAAAATGTTTACCATATTTTTCAGTCCTGATGCTAGTTACGCAGTTGCCGGGTCATCAGATGGTTCCCTGTTTATATGGAATGTTACCAAAGGAAAGGTGGAACAAGTACTCAAAGGTCATAGGTCAGTATAGTTGGAAAGATGTTGTCTACATTTAAGCAACCTTTAGGTGTCCATATGTCATTTGAGCTAAGTGGCTGGACTGCAGAACGAGAGTCATCCATTGCCATTTGTACTGAAACGAGGCTGTTTAAGCTTCCCCAACAGTCTAGTTAAGAATCCAGGAAGGGTTGGCTCTTTGCCGGCATGACTGAAAAATTACCTTGGAAGCTTAGTACATTTATGTCTGTGTTCTTTGGAGGTTTGATTACCGGCAAGAAGAAACATTTACATTCTAAAGTGCTTAGTTGCCTCAGGTAATCAGTCTGTAATGTTTTTTCTTAACTGCTGCAATTTTTGTGAAAAGCTCATACTTGTATATTTTCAGTCATCCTGTGGTTGCTGTGTCCTGGCACCCGGCTGGTTCTTATCTGCTCAGTGCTGAGAAACAGAAGAAATTCATGGTCTGGTCTGATATCTGAAGTAACCAAGGAGAATACGATGGTGAACTTGACAAGATTGCAGGATGACCTTTGGGTGACAAATATGAGAATTTCCATCACGGTCCACCAGCTAGTCCCAACAGGACCTGGAAAGTGAATAACTCTTTGATAGTTTGAAATTTATTTAAAAGGGGAGAATAAAAGGATTCCCTGTAAAAGCTGGGCAGAGGATTTCTTGCAAGAGAACATACCATACATAATTCAAAACATATGTGCTTTTCCAACACAAATAAGTATGTATAACTTGAGCAGATACCAAGACCCTTAAAATTGGGATAAAAATTAATGTGACTGTACTGTTAAAGTCATAAGGAAGGTGTTGATCAGCACTCTAGGTTCAAAGTATGCAGCTCTTTTCATGCATGCACTGTATGCCAAGTTCAAAACTAGAGCTGTTCAATGACAAAATCAGCAATGAAGCACCATCACCGATCAATGACTCAGATCAGTCTGGGCTTCAGTGATTGGATGTGTACACTTTGTAGCTGCAGGACCACAAATCTCTTTGCATAGACAGCAGTGTCCGATCAGGCTAAAGGCAATCTTGGCTGATCTAGTCTTTGTTCAGTGCATATGCTGCATTGTTGTTGCGAAACTAGTGTATTTTATGGTGTTTTGTTACTGTAAGTTTGGAAATATTCGCTAGAATTTCACTTCATTTTCGCAATTTTGTTTCCTCATGAATTTTAAGTTCTCACTAATAAAGGTTTACTAAACGCTTGCAAATTGAAGATCTCGCTAATAATTTAGAAATAGAAAATTTGCGAAATAAAAGTCATACAAAAATTTGTGAATTTACAATATACATTGTACAATGTGCTATAGATTGTGTGCCAAGAATTCAAGACGAATGAATCATGTTTCAAAATTTTGTTGCTAGTATACTACACTGGATTGATTGTAAAGCTAGTACTATTTGTGCTGTCGAGCTGGTATGGGCCTCCTCGTGGGAAAACCAACAATGTGGTTTTTGAACAGGTCCGACACAAACCGAGCTGCACAAGCACAGAAAAATGCTAGATGCTTGAAATTTTGGATATAAGTAGAAGAGGAATTGTACTATCCGTTTAGCGAAAACAAAGGTGCTGATCAGCTTCATGGTAACCGCGAAGCTGATCTGCGCCTTTGTTTTCGCCTATGCAGATTGTTGGTTTTCCCATGGGGCGGCTCATATGTTGCAAAACTTTGTAGTCAAGATTTTGTGAATTCTAGTGGTTTGGGTGTCAACTTAGCCATGATATGGCTGTTAATATCCTTGGTTGATAGCAGCTTCTTACATGTTGGTATATGACTGACTTTTTCAGTAGCAATGGTAGCACCCTTTGATTTATTTACTACCATGGTATCAGGCATGGTATTTAAAAAAAATAATTCAAATGCCAAAAATGAAATAGTTTAAAAAATTAAAGTTCATTTTCCCACCAGTAAAGCATCGGAAAACAAAGAACCAATATAAGACATATGAGCCACTGCATAAGAAAGCCAACAGCATGCATAGGTGAAAACAAAGACGCAGATCAGCTGTACAGTAACTGCACAGATGATCAGCGTCTTTGTTTTCACTACACAGATAGTACAATCCTTCCTTTTCTTAAATCTGAAATTTCATATATTCAAGCTTTTTAATCTAGCCTGCTTCTGTGACTGTAAAGGGCATTTTTGTCAGACATGGTCAGACATTTAAATTACTGGTTTTCTCTAGTAAAGGCTCATTTTTCATTCATACCGATGGTGTTAGCATTTTTGGGGTATCATTAGGGTCACCTTGTTTGATTTGAGCCGCCCCATGGGAAAAACAACAATCTGCATAGGCGAAAACACAGACGCAGATCAGCTTCGCGGTAACCGCGAAGCTGATCGGCGTCTTTGTTTTCGCTACTCTGATAGTACAATTCCTTTTCTACTTAAATCCGAAATTTCAAGCTTCTAGCTCTTTTCTGTGCTTGTACAGCCCGGTTTGTGTCAGACCTGTTCGGAAACCACATTGTTGGTTTTCCCACGAGGCGGCTCATTTTTTATACAGTGTATATCCATTGAGACACAAGTCACATAGTACAGGAATTTTGGTGTTTGAATGTATTAGATGAATCATGTACATGAAAAAAGCAATGCAATCTAGAACTTATGCACAATGCAATGCTTGTACAAAAATCCATAAGAGCACAAACAGCTTGTTGTGATCACTCATAAATGTTGCATATGAAGTAACTTCAGATCATTTTCTCTTGCATTCTGTGCGTATTTTCGATATACATGTATTTGAATGGTGTGACCACATGATACATAGTAGATACATAGTACTTTTCACAGTGTTTTCAACCTGCAACATAAGTACTTTTTAGATGTTGTAATTTTTTGTAATTTTCTATGTTGTAATATTTTCTTTCAAGTGCTTAACTACTACTAGTCAGAGATTAAAATTTATGTATAATTGTCATCTTGTCACAATAATTGAGCCGTGTCATGAGAAAACCAACAAGGTGGTTTCCTAACAGGTCCGACACAAACCGAGCTGTACAAGCACTGAGGATGGCTAGAGGCTGGAAATTTTGTATTCAGAAAGTAGAGGACTTGTATTAATTTATCAATGTAGCGAAACCAAAGGCACAGTTACTGCAAAGCTGATCTGCACCTTTGTTTTCGGATATGCAAGATGTTGGTTTTCTCATAATGTGGCTCAAATATACCAACAGGTTAGTGAAAAAAAACTTTTTAAAAGAAAATGACTACTTAAGCTGACATTTGAGCCGCCTCGTGGGAAAACCATCAATGTGGTTTCCGACCAGGCCCGACATAAACCGACCTGTACAGTCATAGAAAAGAGGTAGAATCTTGAAATTTTGGATTTAAGTAGAAGAGGAACTGTACTATCCAAGTAGTGAAAACAAAGGCGCTGATCAGCTTCACAGTTACTGCGAAGCTGATCTGCGCCTTTGTTTTCGCCTAGGCAGATTGTTGGTTTTCCCATGGGATGGCTTATTACATAGCACATAGCAGTCTAGTCTTATAGTCTTATCTGGTTCTTCACTGCTGGGCAAAAACAACATGTATTTTATACATGTGCATGCTCAAATATGAATAAGTTGTGGTAATGTTTGAAAAATGATGACAGTGTTCAAATCTGACATTTTTTTTTTTCATCCAAATATCCTAGCATATGCACATCCTTTCATTTGTCATAGACAATTTCATTTTTTCAGTAGTTCATTTTATGTTCTTTCCATTTTAAGGGTGTGCAAATTGGGTCAAACTTTTATTTAACATTATAGTACAATTTCTCTTCTTCTTAAATCTGAAATTTCAAGCTTCTAGCCTTTTTATGTGATTGTACAGGCCGGTTTGTGTCAGACCTGGGCGGAAACCCTGAAGACTGGTTTTCTTTCGACGCAGCCCATGTAATACTCTTCATGGGAAAATTGGTCTTCAGGGTTTCCCATTAGGTTCAACACAAACGAGGATACATCAGGAAAACATGTCCGTGAAATAAATACACCCATAAATCCCCACTTTTATATAGAAAAACTGGGGTTTGCAGGGGTATACCTATTTTTGCTCCAAAACATAGATTGTGGGTACTCGTTAGAACCTCCTCGGCGAGGCGGTTCTAACGTGTACACACCGTCTATGTTTTGAACAAAAATATCAAAATTTTTCAGCTGAAAATTTTCAATTTTTAAAGCTAAAAAATCTCTGTTTATTGCATGGGCAAGTTTTTGTTATGACAGAAGATGGCTGGAGTTTTGAAATTTCAGATTTAGGAAGTATTTGGATTGGTCTTTATACAAAGCAAAAACAAATGTACAGTTACCGTACAACTGATGAGTGTGTTGGCTTTACATATGCAAAAAGCCAGTTTTCACATGATGCGGCTTCAATTTTCGAGACTCATTCTGCGGCTCTGCGCAGAGAATAAGTGGGTTAATATAGAGTTTTCTGTGATACATGTAGATTACTTTGTACAGTGACTGTTGCAATTATTTAATGATTATTTCTTATATATGTCAAATAAAGATCATAAATCCACTATAAAGATGTGTTTTATATATTGATTACCGAAATGAAGGGGTGCCTGATTTCATTTTGAGCAAACCAAAGATGAATATGAGCCACCTCGTGGGAAAACCAACAATCTGCATAGGCGAAAACAAAGGCGCAGATCAGCTTCGCGGTAACCACGAAGCTGATCAGCGCCTTTGTTTTCGTTACTCGGATAGTACAATTCCTCTTCTACTTAAATCCGAAATTTCAAGCTTCTAGCTCTTTACTATGCTTGTACAGGCCGGTTTGTGTCAGACCTGTTCGGAAACCACATTGTTGGTTTTCTCACGAGGCGGCTCATATGTACTTGATTTACCCCAGCTGCATGCATACTTGTGCATTGTGAATCTGAATAGTTTACTGGTGACATGCCAAAGGGGTTGGGTATGAAAGCCCCTGCGGAGCCAAGCTGTATAAAAGACCCTGCCGAGCCAGGTTTTTGACTTGTAATCGCCAATAAAACTCAAAATACTTCATATGTTGAAATAGATAAAATCGCACATATGTTAAAGATATTGTTCGTCATGATTTATTTGAAAACAAAATGTGATGGCATTTTTCTATTTGACTGGTTTTCTATCAAATCCAATATATTTGGCAAATTAGCATTAACTGAGTTTATGTAAACAGTTTCCAATTATATATAATCATTTCAAATGTTAGAAAATGTCATTCTGTATATTATTTTCCATGAAGAAATCGAGCTTTAAGCAATAATTAGTCAAAAACCTGACTCGGCATAGTAAGCTCGGCTCGCAAGGCCTTTCATACCCCACCGCCAAATGGCATTATTTCACCAGGGGTTCGGATGGGGGAGAAATTAGTCGCAGGCATGGAAAAAGCACTTGTGCTAACAAATTAATTGTGCTAGTGAAGGGTGACCATGATTTTTACAGGGACAAAGTAACGAAAAGGTAAGAAAAAAGAACACGGATGTCATGTCAATAGTCAAAAAACGGAAACCAGCCAATTTAGGAATTTCCAGGAAGTAAGAGTGTCACTGGAGAGTCAGAGATCGACCTTACGCACAAGATATCGGTTAATCTGCTTTCACAATGAGCTTCTCTTGGTTGTGAGGTATACATGACTTATAATGGAATTGGTTGTCATTCCTCTGTTTTCACAGTGAAATTGAAAATGTCAGGCAGATGTCATGGTCAAAAAAGCGAAAGTGGGTGGGGTGTCTTATATTTGGACGTTGATTTCAACAGGAACATCATACTAGAAAATATCAGAAATACCCGATCTCTCCTGTTATGGGAGTAGACTGTTCTTCTTCTTCTTCTTCCAGTAAAGTACAGGGCCCACTCTGGAGCATTGTCGTACTTGTGCAAATAATTTAGTTGACCAGTAATTTTTTTCAGCATTTTGGGAACGGTACCAGTACCGGTTCAATTGGGAAAAATAGCCTACAGTAATTTTAGCGTCAGTTGGAAAAATTGGCTACATTTATCTTCAAAATTGTAAAAATATCATGATAAGTGTTACAGTGATTTGTTTTCTAAGAGTAAGCAACATATGACTGGGATGCATGAAAATTGGTGTTAGTCTATGTCGCAAATATAAGATTAATTGACTAATTGGTGCTTTTAACGGTGCATGTATAAATCATGGTTGCTTTTGTGAGTCTATTTGGGCAACTTTCTCAGATTGGGAATTTTGAACCATGCATTTGGGAAAAAAAGATACTTTTTGCCATTGGGAACAACTAAAACCGGAGTTGGTTTTATAGCGAAAAAAATCACTGGTTGACTAACACTAACGTGATGATCAGAGATTGAGAGACTCAATATCAGAAGATAGACTACTTTACAACAAATTCACAACCAGTGAAATCTACTAAATTCATATTTAATACTGATAAACGACTGTCAGAATACTACTCAAAAATTGTCGACTATTAAACCCTGAAGTTGAAATAAACCATTACGAAAACTTGCCCATGAAATATACATAGATTTTTAAAGGTCTAAAAAATGAAAATTTTCAGGAGAAAAAGTTTGATATTTTTCTTATTTTTGCTCAAAACATAGATTGTGGGTTCTAACGAGTACCCACAATTTATGTTTTGGAGCAAAAATAAGAAAAATAAGTATACCCCTGCATACCCCAGTTTTACTATGTAAAATTGGGGTTTGAGGGGGTATACTTTACATGGACATGTTTTCCTGATGCTGTAAGTCATGAGAAGAAGAGATGTAGAAGACAAGTTTTCTGAACTCATCAATTCTACTAGAACCAGTACCCTCCTTTGATCAAGATGTTGAATGGGCAGTAATTCTGTATCTGTATCATCCTCAGAGTAGGACCAATGTTATTGTAATGAATTTGAGGGACCCATTTGCATAACAACATCATTTCTGTCTAAAAAGGTCTAAAATTGTAAAGTCTTCCCCAGGCCCAGTCTCTCAATGTACCAGTTTTGAGGTAAGAATCTGTGACGTTCTTAGGGGTTTTATGCCTCGTTTTCATAATACCATAACAATACCTCAAAGGTTCTGGTGGTGGTATTTCATGATTAGGGCAAAAGCCCAATGTATACTGAAGCTATAGCTATTAAAAATTTTGACTATTTCCTCCATATAGTGTAAAAAAGGCGATTTTAGCGGGGGTGGGGGTCAAAATTTCATATGTGAGAAAATTTTGATTTTTCGCTTTTCCTTGCTTGTAGTCCTTTAATTCCACTATTGTATCATATTTTGTGCATGCAACACTGTGTAAAGTGCGATAAACATGCATAATGCCATAGAAATAAAATCGAAATATTACAACGTCAACATTTTGGGTACAAACCTTTAGCAGTTACCTGTATGTTATTATTGTCTAAGTACTACCAAACATTATACAAGGGGCACTGTTTACTCATAAGAAAACCTGCCATCTGTTATATGCAAAACCATATACCCAGATCAGCGATGACCAGCCAGCTACTCAGAATGTCATTAATTAACAAAACTTCAATCCATCTTTTATGTCTTGCACAGCTTGATTAGAGTTCGATTTTAACCAGAAACATTTTCTCCAGACACGGCCCATTGTGACAAAACTGAGCAACCTTGCATGAATATTTATTTACCTGTATAAACCTGTTACAACACGGCCTTCAATGTGTTTATTTTTCTGATTCACTTTAATGCCCCTTTCAAGATTATTTCAGCTTGTATGAGGATGACCAATCAGTTGGTGGACGAAAACATGAGAACCCAGAGAAAAAAACTCCTGCAAACAGAACTTGGCTGGTCTTACATGTGCCCCGTTTCAGTAAAATGGTTGTGTCGAAGTGATTATAATCATAAAAGTTATTTTTGATTTGATTAGATTATGGCCGAGCATCCTTTAATATGAACAGTTTTTCAGTCATTTTGGGATTGAGCCACGTATTACTTCTTGTACCCACTACTCTGGGGGTTAGTATGTCTCAGGCACAGCACGGCTCCCCAGGATTGGATCAAACCCAAGGCCTCTATTTAGAATCACTTTCATTAAAGAACTGAAAGACTCGTTTTGATGCCTAACGTGATATAATAAGCAAATAGTTTTATGAGAATGAATGGAAAATTGTGTAAACAGCCTTAAAGTTGGTGATTTGAAACTTTACGTCGCTGTATTGTACCAATGACAAAGACATTTTAAGTTCCCATGGTACTGGCTAATACCTAGACAGTGGTGGCATCGTACCGACCTGACTGAAAAGTTGTTGATTTGGAAGGTAATGCATTTGAAAAAAAAATAAAATAAAAAAAAACAGTCCACCAATGTTACTGTTTGTGGTGCAAGAGGTTATTGGCCGTGTAAACAAGTGGACAATATTAGTATAGAACGATTACAAAAGTTTGTTCCACAGAATGTACAGTACCCTCATTTTCTGGGGAATGGAACATAAAAAGTGGTTATAAATCAAGCAGATTTGGGTTAATTCTGGAAACAAATGTATATGAGTCAATGTCAAAATTCGTCAAAATTCTTGTCTTCTTAATATTTTATGAAAACCACTTACCAGATCGTGATTTGAATTTTTTCATATGATACAACTGATCATGCTTAATAATAGTAAATGATAAAACAGTATTTGATTGGTGTTGAAATACCTTTTTTTCCAGATTTAAAACCTCTTTTTTCATCATTTTTGCCTGTCCTTCAAAAAAAATTGAAGATTCAGCACAACTTTTGCAAGTCGCTGTAAATATTTGGGTAGTTTTGACTGGTTGTATCAAATAGAACATTATTAAGGTAAATATAAGAGGTTTCAAAATGGGATATTTCATTTTATTTTTCATAGTTTTTGGCAATAATAAATCCGTCCCTGGATTTATGTCCTTACCGTAACGCAGTGATAAATCAACAAAATAATATAGGATCCCGTTTGTTGGCAAATCTGGTTATCTGTCATGCTCACTGGACAATTTCTATTTACCAGCATTGCATGTGTTTTGAAATGCTGTTACTGAACTGCTCAAGGAAAATACGGTTTCAGTAAGTAAGCCCAGAAGAGTATATTTTTTGTGTGTCCACTGACGGTAACGAGATATGAGCACAGTGAATACTTTGAAAAAGGTCTGATTCTGACATATTGATCCAATTACATTTCTCAATAGCAAACCACTTTTGCTACCATGTTTTAATGCATTACTATTATTTAAGATAGAAATTACTTAAAATATGTCCTTACCATAACAGTCCTTACCGTAACAAAATAAAATGTTATGGTAAGGACTCATATTGTTACTGTATGGACATCAACTGATAAACAGCAAAATAAATTAACCTGTGTGTTATTTATGTAGATATATTTGCTATGAGAAACTGTAACTTGTTTCAATTAGAGTAATAGGATTATTAAAACCCAATTTTATAAATGAAATTTTTAGACAAATACGTTCATAGGAATTATTCCGTTACGGTAAAGACATTTTGGTGAAATACCATGCCTTTTTGGAAAATCATTTGGAAATCGAAACTAGAAGCAATACAATTGTATGTCATGTAAAAAATATTATTATACCCCCCGCAAAACGAAGTTTTAGGGGGGTATACTGTTTTCAGCCTGTCCGTGATTCCGTGATTCCGTCATTCCGTGATTCCGTCATTCCGTCATTCCGTCAACATTTGGACATCTTTGCTGAATAACTTGAGTAGCTTTTGCCTGATCTGTTTCAAATTTTCACCACACTTGCACCATCAGACAATACATGTGTGGTATGAATTTAGGGGCCAAAGGGTCAGTATTGCAAGAGTTATGGGACTTTTTAAGTCTTCCTATAACATGTTTGCCATAGTACTGAAAGTACATACTTTGTGAAATCAACTCCTCTTACAGCTTTCAATGTTTCCTTTTAATATTTTGCTGATATGTTTCAGATATATTGCAGATGTGCATGAACAATTGTGATGCTGAAAAAATCATTTTTGACAAATTTACAGCATTTTTAACTTAGCAAATTTTCTATAATTGCTTATATTCAATAATGGTTGGTAGTGCATACTTTGTGAAATCAACTCCTCCTAGGGCTTTCAGTGTTTCTTTTCAGTACTTTGCAGACATGTTACAGACATATTGAAGATGTGCATGAAGAATTATAATGCTGAAAAAATAATTTTTGACAAATTTACAGCATTTTTTAACTTTGCCATTTTTCGACTATTGCTTACATACATACGTTGTGAAATCAACTCCTCCTAGGGCTTTCAGTATTTCTTTTCAGTACTTTGCAGACATGTTATAGACATATTGAAGATGTGCATGAAGAATTATAATGCTGAAAAAATATTTTTTGACAAATTTACAGCATTTTTTAACTTTGGCATTTTTCGACTATTGCTTACATACATACTTTGTGAAATCAACTCCTCCTAGGGCTTTCAGTATTTCTTTTCAGTACTTTGCAGACATGTTACAGACATATTGAAGATGTGCATGAAGAATTATAATGCTGAAAAAATAGTTTTTGACAAATTTACAGCATTTTTAAACTTAGCCATTTTTCGACTATTGCTTACATACAATAATGGATGGAAGTGCATACTTTGTGAAATCAACTCCTCCTAGGGCTTTCATTGTTTCTTTTTAATTCTTTGCAGATTTGTTCCAGATATATTGAAGATGTGCATGAAGAATTTTTATGCTGAAAATTTTAGTTTTGACAAATTTACAGCTTTTTAAACTTAGCCAATTTTGACCATTTCTGCTTATATTCAATTATGGTTGATAGTACATACTTTGTGAAATCCAACTCCTCCTGGGGCTTTCAGTAATTCTTTTCAATACTTTGCAGACATGTTACAGACATGTTGAAGATGTGCATAAAGAATTTTATTGGTGAAAAAATATTTTTTGACAAATTTACAGCATTTTTCAACTTAGACATTTTTCAACCATCGCTAATATACAATACGGCTGGTAGAGCATACTTTATGAAATCAAGTCCTCCTAGTGCTTTCATTGTTTCATTTGAATTCTTTGCACACTTGTTCCAGATATATTTCAGATGTGCATGAATAATTCTTATGCTGAATAATTTATTTTTGACAAATTTACAGCTTTTTTTTTAGCATAGCCAGTTTTTGACCATTTCTCATGATAAATAATGATCAACAGTGTACAGTGAAATCAACAATAATTTTACTCCCTGAGCTTTCAGTATATTATTTAATACCTTACAGACATGAGTCAGACATACGGAGGATTTTCATGAAGGATTATAATGCTGAAAAGATATTTTTGACAAATGTTTTGCATGTTTGACTTAAAGGAAGTTATTAGCCTTAGATAATTTTGCGGGGGGTATACTGAAAGCCTTGCTTGCAGCCAATTTCTAGTTTTATTGAAAAAGAAAGCTATCAGGATTATGATTGAGAACAATTATTTCCTACAAAATGTGTTATGTCTATACCGTAACATGCTGGTCCATACCGTAACGATATCTCAGAATGTTTAACTGTACCAGAAAACTAACAAAACTTATTAGACTTAAATCACCATAGGAGTCTCTGAGATACCAAAAGATTAAATACTTGTTATATCATTCAATCATGCTTGCCTGTATTGCTGTCAAAAAGGCAAGCATTGATATTTATTCTAAAAATGTCCATACCGTAACGATTTTGTTAATATAAGATCTTGTCCATACCGTAACAGAGAATGTCCATACCGTAACAACATAAGAAAAGAATATACTGTGAAACATTTTTTTAGTTGCTTTTCTATGTTTACATTCTTTTGCATTCATTTTAAGAGGATTTATTGGTGAAAATAAATAAACATCTTTCTTAATCACTGTCTTCATTTAGCAACATATTAGTGCCAAAAGTCAAAAATGTCCATACCGTAACATGCGTCTTGTCCAGTACCGTAATGGTAATAAATTTCTGAAAATAAGTTCTTTATAAAGACTTCATGTGGATTATTTCCACAAAATCAATATTATCAAGATGAATAAATTGTCTGCAGTATTGTTGTTGTATAGCAACATGCTTTTTAAAAATGTTATTTAAAGCGGAAAACATCTAAAATCTGTAAAAAGTCGTTTTTGCTTGTATGATCACTGTTTTTTTTTCTACTATTATTACAGCTGTAGATTTTTTTTCTTCAGTACATGTGTAGAAACAATCTGTTTATTAGATTGCATACATCAGAAATAAAAAGTTGTTGCATATTTAAAAGAAAAACACAATTTAAAATTTGTTACGGTATGGACATTTTTCCTGGTCATGTGACTTTTGACGATCTATTTAAGCAATCTGATTGGTTGTTAAGATTACCTTTAGTTTGTTTTGATTACTTTAGGGTTAGCTTGTTACTTTCACACAAAAAAAATTTAACTTTCTTTCAGGTGCTTTTTATTTTTTCCCACATTCAAAATTTGACGAATTTTGACATTGACTCATATATCTATTTTTGTACTTTATATATGGCATACAACTTACCTGCTGTTTTGTTTTCTATTTAATTTTAAGTTAAAAACAATTTCACATACTTGGGCTCTAGTACTGAGATAACATTTTGGGCTGTAGGGTACTGTTCCCCCCGCGTCCCAGAACGCCATTCACATGTATTATGTATAATATGACAATACATTCATATGCAAAGGGATTTCTTGGGACTTGGGGGGGGGGGCAATGTTAAATAAATACTTTTCTATTTTTCTATATGTTTAATACAAAATATGCCCATTTTAACCCAAAAATAAAGCAGTACTTCTTTTCAAACAAGAACCTCAATCCAATATCATAAACTATGGACTACCAGCAAACATGCATACAAAAACAGAAGCATTTGACCAACATTTATTTTTATCAAAATCTGAGGCAGCTATACATTATGGCTCCCATTACCACCGTCAGAGGTCCTTTTAGAAATTACCTCAGTATCGATCAGACACTTACCCAAACTGATTTATATTAAGCATATTAAGCTGTGAGGAGCCCCCCTCCCCACCCCCCTCCAAAAAAGAATAGTTGACCATACATTTGACATTTTCATAAATCTGTTTTCTTATTTGCTGAGTGTCAGTGATAGTCATAACCTTTAATTACTGTTAAAAATTCCAAAATACCCAATATCTTAAGTTATGTGCCAGCATATGTACATGTATATATATTAAATTATCATATATTGCATATTCTCTCTATTTTAGGTTCATGTAGCCTGTACAAGATGTTGCTATGGTTACTGATGGTCTTGGTAATTGGTTGCTCCTGGAGCTGGCCTATCTGTCCAAATAGGTCTTCAACTGGGGGTAAGCAACTTGCCCATGCAATATACAGAGATTTTTAAAATGGTCAAAAATGAAAGTTTTTAGTAGAAAACTTTTGATATTTTTCTTATTTTTGCTAAAAACATTGATTGTAGGTACGAGGCGGTTCTAAGGAGTACCCACAATCTTTTGGAGCAAAAATAAGAAAATTTGGTATACCCTTGCATACCCTAGTTTTTCTATATAAAAGTGGGGTTTAAGGGGGTACACATTTCTTAGACCTGTTTTGCTGATGATAAGTTACATTGGTATTCTCTATTTGAATTGACTGAAAACTTGTTGCCTGGGTCATTAGACACAAAACGAAATGGATGGTATGCTTCAGATACAATAGAACATAAAATTGTGATTTGGATCTCCTTGGACTTAGCAAAATTCTGCCAGATCCAAATCATGCTGTTTACTTTAAATACATTGATCGGCTTTGCTGTTAAGAGTAATGGAGTGGGGCATGTATGAAAAAATTGCCCAATCTTAAAACATTTAATTTTAGACCAACATTATTCTCAAAATAAAATCTGTAGGCAGAAACAGAATTTTGCCAACATATATTCTAGGATTTTTGTGTTGTTGTTTTCTAGCTGAGCCAAGGTTTACCAAACCGCTTGGAGAATTTGACTATGTCGCATATGATAGTCAGGTTGCTCTCCAATGCTGCAGCGAGGGTGTGGACAGCATCAAATGGTATCGACTGGAAAATGGACAGTGGAAATCATTCCCACAAATACAACCCGGGATAAGTAACGCTCCTAAGCTCGAGGAGGATAATCAGGTGTTGAGGATTTTGGATGCTGATTTCAAGGACAATACGACCTTCAAATGTGAACTTGAGCAAAGTAAATCAGGTCAAGGTCACGGTGGGAATGAAATTGTCCTGCAGCATCAGTTACAGCTTTTTGTTGTTGGTTAGTATAGCTTGTATGTTTTAATCTTATAAGCCTGACATCCTTTTTTATGGGATAGGCAAACAGTATAGCCCTAGATGTGACGCTGCAAAATGCGGCATCTCATCTGGGGCTATTCTATTTGCTAAGAGGATTTTCATAAAAAAATTATATGAAAATTTAAAAATCACCCCGTATGCCCCTGAAACTGAAAATGGACTAACCCAAACAATAATAATGGGAAAATCCATTTGTCAAAAATGGGTTAATTAAGCCTTCAAGAAATACAGTCAAAACCAGAAATTTGTTACACATTTTAAAGCTATAAAACAGTTTTTCACTATCATTTTTTTTATATTTTAGCTGACATCATCAGATGACTGTTAATTTTGTTGCATAATAAACTCATTCTAAAGCCTCGTTTGTGTAGGTGAACTGTGTTTGAATAGTTAATGTAAAACATTAGCTATCTTTCTGATACTTTGTTTTTGGAGATACAGGTCTTAGAAATGAGTCGCCGAACAAAAAAAACAACAATCCGCATATGCGAAACCAAAGGCGCAGATCAGCTGTGCAAAAACTGCACAGCTGATCAGCGCCTTTGTGTTTTTGCACAGCTGATCTGCGCCTTTGTTTTCGCTACATGGATAGTACAATTCCTCTACTCTCTAAATCAAAAATTTCCAGCCTCTAGCCATCTTCTGTGCTGTTACAGCTCAGTTTGTGACAAACCTGGTCGGAGACCCAAATTGTTGCTTTTCTCGTGTGAAGGCTTAAATGGTACACATTAGAAATATAAATAGAATCCATCATTGGTGGTCAGTGGAGATAGGAAAATCTCAACCCGAGGGTCCATCCGTTCCAGTGGGAAACGAGGCTCGCCGAGTTTCCCACTGGAACGATGGACCCGAGGGTTGAGATTTTCCTTTCTCCACTGAACACCACTGATGGATTCTTTTTCTTACATACCCAGATCAGGCCTAAATGCATTTTACCGGTAAAGTAACCTGGTACCGTGCTTTAACTCTGATGACGTAGTGTTTATTACGGATATGACGTCAAATGTAAATAAATCGTTGTCAAAGTCAAAAGAGTTGCAGTTTTGATTTGTTTTTCATTGAAAATGAGCATGAATCAAGATTATACACAATGAATTCACACCAATTTAGTCTAGCTTTGTTGAACATTATTGCTGCAAGCAGCTGCTTTGGGCTAGAAACGATCAAATTTAGTTGCATGCTTTTCTTATCTTGTATGAGCAACCAAGCCAGCAGTGTAAGATCGATTTATCAACCACCACTAAAATACTGGAATTTTTCTATCTTTATGATAGAGGTATGTAAGAAAACTGTATCTATTACTATCATTTTTCAGCTTGCGACCCAAAAGCTGGCGGTCCGATACTCACGCTACCTTTCCCAAAGGATCAGTACATACAGGATTTTGGCGGGAACGTGACCATCCCATGCTCTGGGTACTTTGGTTGCAGCGAGGAAGGCCATATCCAAGGAGATGCAGTATGGCTCGTGAAACAAAATGGCCGCTATGACTGGGCCGTAAATGTTGATCCTAGATACAGGGTATCCAACTATTCAACAAAGTATGTATAATACATGGTCATAATTTCATATTCTTGTCTGTCACACTTAATTTGGCAAATATGGTACACTTCAATATAAAATAAATTGGAAATTTCATTGTCATGTCCTCATTTATCAATTGAATTTGAGCCTTCGCACGATAAAGCCAACAATTCTGGTTTCTGACCAGGTCCAACACAAACCAGGCTGTACGGCCACAGAATAAGGCTAGGAGCTTGAAATTTCAGATTTCATAAGATGAAGGATTGTACTACCTGTGTAGCGAAAATAAAGCCGCTGATCAACTGTGCAGTTACTGCACAGCTGAATGAGCTGATTTGCAGCTTTGTTTTCCTGTATGCAGATTGTTGGTTTTCTGATGCAGCTGCTCATTTTATTTGTCCATGAAAAGTAAAATTGCTATGCCATTCATTTTCACAGCCCAGGTAGAACCATGAAAAAAGTAGACTTGACGATATACCCCGTCATGCCGGAGGACCTTGGCCGGATGTTTATATGCAAAGTGACAAATGCCCAGGTACCCGCATCACACATGAGCCAGAGTGTTAGAATCTATAAAAAGCCTGGTATGTTTTTACCACATTAATTTTGTTGTTTTTACCCCATAAGCTCGAATTAGTGCACAGAAGATTGAAAAAAATATGCACAAGTGCATGTACTTATACAACTATACAAGCAGTGATTTAGTAAACCAGGTCCCGAGGTTATAAAACTTTTTTCATGCTCAGCTCAGCTGAGACTAAAATTTATCCTGCTCATAAATTAATGTTAAAATGCCAACAATTGTTGGTATTTTAACATTTATGAGCAGGATAAATTACAGGCTTTGGCATTCTAAACCTTCATTTCAATATATTTGGGCTATTTCAGCATTTATGAGCAGTTGAAATTTTATGCTCAGCTGAGCTGAGCATGAAAAAAGTTTTATAACCTCGGGACCAGGTGTTCCAAACAGCTCAGTTAAATGTGGAAATCAATCATTGAAATAATTGAATATTATTGCCTCCATGTTGCAAACATGTACTTTTATTATATTCTGGGAAGTAGAAAAAAACAAGGGGGGTTGGTATAGCCTAATGGTTAGAGCTTGGACTACCAATGGAGAGGTTTGGGTTCGATCCCCACTGATGCAGAGTTGCGTCCACGAGCGAGACATATTAACTCCCATTATTGACATTATTGCATAAATAACCATGTCATACGATATTAACAGCCACACATTAATGAAAAGAAAGCAATGTATTAATAAAGCAATTCTCGTTAATACATGTACATGGCTTTTATTTATGTTCGTTACCAGGCGCCACGCAAAACACATGCTAATAATGTGTAACTACATGTAAAGCCCGTCCGGAACAAGCATAAGGATGAAAACTTTTATGCGCATGAAAATGCGAGGAGGCTGTAAAATATAGTGCACCATTATTTCTTTTGTTTATGAAGAATTTATGCAATAATAGCAATCAAAAATGATTTTGTTTTCAACACTCCACTCGGGACCTAGCGGATGTTAATGAATGGAAAATCATATTTGATCCCTATAATAGTACTGGTTGACACCTTTGAAGCAATGACTTTGTCTACTCAATAGACAAGACTAAAAAGAGTTTACTGGGATGTGAAAAACAAGCAAACAAAAAGACAGTATTATTGAAATTAACATTCCATTTTCTTCTCAGGTCCAGTGGACATACCAATGCTGATCGGCATAGCCGTTGGAGGGGTATTGGTGCTTGTGCTTGTGATAATACTGGTGAAAACTGTGGTTGGAAAGCTCTGGGGGCCACAGATCAAATGGTACTTCAGGAGTAGGGTATCATTTGTTGGACCTAAACCAGTGGAAGGTATGGTTTCTCGATTCATTAAATGTGCTGCATTCATATATATATACTTAGCTGTTGAAAAAGATAAAATAGTTATTAAGTTTGAGTAAAAATGACAGTCAGTGTTACGTATGACGTCTGAAAAAAAAAATTGTTTAGCTAGACAAAAATAGTAGGGCATGACTCTGTTTCTTCTTCGATTTTATGTCCGTGTTTTATGCAGTATACTGGTACACCAAATAAGCTATAAACTTTTTTGTTTTGTAGTCCTGGCGTCAATAGTTCTTGAAGGTTAATACTAATAGGCATGTGTTAGGCAATTGATAAGTTATTGTCTGTCATCATTAATACATTGGTTGCCACTTCTGCAGGCCTGTTGTCATCACATATAAATTGAAGGAACAGTGCATTTTTGTGCTACCTTATCCTGCAGACCCATTTAATACAAATATGGTTTGAAGTGCCCTTTTCGTATGCACCCTGATATGTGTACTACCAATTCCTAGCTGGAAATTAACCCACAGCTCCGGTATGCCAATTGAGCCATCGCATAAGAAAAACAAAAATCTGCTTATGCGAAAACAAAGGCGCAGATCAGCTGTGCAGGTACTTCACAGCTGACCAGCACCTTTGTTCTCACTACAAGGATAGTACAAGCCTTCTTCTTCTTAAATCCGAAATTTCAAGCTTCTAGCCTACTTCTGTGACTGTACAGGCCGGTTTGTGTCAGACCTGTTCGATACCCATTGTTAGCTCAACTGAGCCGAAGGCTCACAGGTGAGCTTATAGTATACCCATGCTCCGCCGCCCGTCGTTGTCGTTGTTGTTGTTTTTGTTGTCCACACTTTTCAAACGTCTTCTCCTCTGAAACCGCTTGGCAAATCAAAGCCAAACTTCATGTGGAGCATCCTTAGGAAGGGGGAACAAAAGTTTGTATAAATGGTCTAGGTCACATGACCAAGATGGCAGCCATGGCTATAAATAGCAAAAACCTTTAAAAATCTTCTTCTCCAGAACCAAAGGGCCTATGACATGAAGCATCAGGGAGAGGAGTTCTACAAAGTTTTTTTATAAATCAGGACCCTGGGATGACCTTGACCTATTTAACGGCAAGGTCAACATAGGTCGCCCATGCATTTGAATGGGGAAAATTGTTAAAATGTGATTCGAAGGGCAAATCTTGCAAGAAATGGCCAAATGGACAGAAAATATATGTGTATGAAAAAATTTTGTCCCTAGGGGGTTGTCTGCTATGCATTTGAATAAAGGAAAATTATTAAAATTGGATTTGAAGGGCAAACCTTGCAGGAAATAGGTAAATGAACTGGAGATTTAAGGTTCTGAAAAGAATTTGGACCCCAGGGGTGGGTCTGCCTATGCCCCGGGGCATTATACATGTATATAACCATAATATTCAAAGATCTTCTCCTCTGAAACCGCATGGCCAATCAAAGTAAAATTTTATAGGAACCATCCGTATAAAGGGGGAACCAATGTGATTATAAATAAACCAGGTCACATGACTAAGATGGCTGCCATGCCCATATATGGTTAAAACCCTTCAAAAATCTACTTCGCAGGAACTGCTGAACCTATTGCAACGAAACTTGACATGTAGCAATAAAGACTAGAGTACTACAATGTGTGTATAAAATATGATCCTTTGATGACCTTGACAGATTTTACGGCAAGGTCAACATAGGTCACAATGCAGAAAACTGTTAAAATGACACTGAAGGGAAAACTTTCAGGAAATGGGCAAAGGAACAGAATATTTATGAAGTTGAAAAAGAAATTAAACCCAGGGGATGTTCTTACCCTGTCCTGGGCTTTATACATTTATATGACCTATATATTCAAACAAGTTGATTGGTATATATCTCAGATCTCAGGTGAGGGTTTATAGGACCATTGGTCCTCTGGTTGGTTTTCTCCTGCGAAGGCTCAATTAGTAAACAATTACCAGCAATGTCATGAAAGAGGAACTCTGTATCAGGTGGCCGACCAAGTTCAGGTAATAACATTGTTTTACAGATCAGAACAAGCAGCTTGAATATAATGCCTTTCTGTACCACGATGATGAGGATATACGAGTAGCTAATGACCTGAAAGACAAGTTGAAGAAACAGGGGTTTGAAATCAGTTTGTCATCTGATTTACCTGCCGGTGGACGTAAGAAACTTTTGGATAATTTTATGGTCAACCCAGTTAGCACAGTTTATATGGTGTCCAGCCTAGCTTTGAAGAGATGGATACTTTGGTCTTTCTTTCACTAAGATTGGTCATGAATTCTTTGTTTTCAAGTACTGGTCCCATGGTTATAAAACTCTTTTCATGCTCAACTCAGCTGAGCATGAAATTTAAACTACTTATAAATGACGAAATAGCCCAAATACATTGAAATTTTTGGTTTAGTTTACCAAAGTCTGTAATTTATCCTGCTAATAAATGTTAAAATGCCAACAAATGTTGGCATTTAAACATATATGAGCAGGATATTTAAACATATATGAGCAGGATAAATTAAAGTCTCAGCTGAGCTGAGCATGAAGAAAAGTTTTATAACCTCGGGGCCTGGTGAACTTGTTAACTAACTGCTTGGTTAAGTTAAACCCAAGAAAAGATAACTGATAATTATGTCGCAAGATTATGTTAATTTATCATTTAAAATTAATATATGTATCCTGATTAAGGATTTGTAAGATGAAATGCAGAGGTCCACAACAACAATAACAACAACAACAACAACAACAAAAAAAAAAAAAAAAAAATCAAAACCATGGTTTATAGCCATTGGTTTTGTTATGTGCCTACATGTATTTCCCTTTTGAAATGTATTGTAATGATAATAACTATTTTGATTTTAGACAAATATGTAGCGGCAGGGCAGTTATAATACTTGCACAAAACAGGAAAACATGTTCATGAAATGTATACTCTCATACCCCACTTTTATATAGTACAGGGGTATACATATTTTTTCTTATTTTTGATCCAAAACATAGATTGTGGGTACTTGTTAGAACTGCTCGGTGAGGCGGTTCTAATGTGTACCCACAAGCAATGTTTTGAGCAAAATTACTAAAAATGTGGAAATTTTTCCGATGAAATTTTCAATTTTTACAGCTGAAAAAATCTGTATATTGCATGGGCAAATTTTCGTAATGTATATCTTTTATTTTTAGAGCGAATGGCTGAAATCCAAAAAGAGAGCTGTAAAAGTGCTGTTGTGATTTTCCTGTACACCGAGAATTTGTGGACTGACGCTTTCAGCCAGTTTTTATTTCAATGTGTTGTTGAATACAGAAAAGGAAAGGGAATCTTAATTCTTGAAATTGAAAAGTTTGTTCCTGAAAAAGCATTGGATGAAACCAAAAAAGTGAGTGAGAGGATTAGGAGAAAGGACAACAATACAGATTTAAGTATTAGTGTTGAGCAGGATGGTGCGCATGGGAACAATGACGACGAAATCCAAAAATTGCCTGATAATAAAGAACAGAAAATTGATGTCAAATTTTGGAAAGCTTTACCGCGGTTGAAAGTGCCAGCAAATGAATCAAGTCCTAGAGTGCAGAAAAACTTTCAATGTGCCATACAAAATAGGCTCCCTAAGCTTAAAAGTCAAATTTCAGATCCAAAAGTTGATACATCTACGTCAAAAAGGTCTGATTCAAATCGCCAGTCAGCTAGCAAGCAACCATTACTGGAAGAAAACCAAGAGATGTCTGCTAGTCCTGGATTTTCCCCAACATCAGATGATGTTTTTGTTAGCGATAATGAAAGGACTAAGTTTGCGTTTGATAATGAGGCTACACATATTAGCAGGAATGCCTCCAGACAAGATTCACAGCAGGAAGATTTACAAGGTTATCCTCAAAGTCAGGCAGCAGCTTGCAATTGGCAGCCATTTATATTGCCTAATTTCCAGAATGAGGCTCAGTTTCAGAATGAGGCTGGAGTCTCGCATCCAATGACAGTGAGTGCTGATATCCACCAATCAAATGATGTGCCTAGTATTTTCCCAAAGAAAAATGGAAATCCAAAGATTGAAGCAGAGGTGCATGAAATTAATGAAACTGAGAATGAGTTCCTTAATACTGACCATAACCAACATGGAGATACTCTAAATCTTGATTCTTTTAATGCTGATCAGACTGGTTTGCCCTCTGAGAATGGTGTTTTCACACTTTCTGGGGATCAAGGAAACCATTTACCAGAGGACCAGTCTGAAAGATTGGAATCATGCTTCGGAGAAGAAAATGTAAATCCTATACAAATAGAATCTCAAACCAATACAGGCAGTATTTCCCAAAATATGGCAAATGCCATGAACATAGAAACATCTGGCTCTAAAATGACCTCTTCAAAGAAAAGGAACCAAAGTAGCTTACAAAATCAAAACAGTGACGATAGTGATCAGCTAGATTTCAGTCCTGGGGCGCATAATAGTTTGGCATCTGATCAAGAAAGTGGATACGTTACCAGCCCTACAACAGTGTCTATAGGATCATCACCAGAGGGCCTCATGGGGACTCCATTTCCAAAGATAAATGCACAAAATGCCGGTTTGAATAACAGTATTACAGCCTAGTGTCTCGCATTTACATGGAATATTATTAATAGCTTATGTGTAACGCTAAGTTTATGTTTGATGTTAACCCGGCTTTCAACAGTTTCTTTTATGATTCTCCGAAAAGGATCTTTTTTTTTTATCAAAATATGAATTATTTTCTTTGTTAAGGGCTATTCCAGTTGAACATAGGTACCCCGGGAAGACGGCACTTTAATAAACTTCTATCGTAGGGTCCTTCGTTGGTTAAAATACTTCTGTACGTGGTGGGGGTTGGAGAAAAATTGCTACTATAGGAGGTGGGGTATTTTTTCGTGTTGAAAATCGGTTCTAAGGTGTAAAATTCAATGCAATGCATAGAAGCAAATTAAACAGACTAAAAACCTTTCGTTCGCCCGATCCGACTTCGATTTTTTCCTGTGAGAGTTCATTGTCGCTGACAGGTAGCGCTTCACGCACTGACCTGTCGCAGTTGGCCAATGGGATCTGGGAAATTCATGCGGGATGCCCCAGCTTTCTTCGTGTGTTGTCTGTAGCCAAAATCGGCTATATCCCACAATTCAAAGTGTCAAATGCGAGAGATCAAGATGAGGTATCGTCTGATCTCGCGAGAATGGTGAGAGTGCTCTCAATCACGTTCGCGCTGGTGACTTTTGCAAAATAAACTGAATCAGGAAATTGTCAGCGATCGAGCTTGTTTTTTGGCATTTTAAGCCTAGAAAAGGCATTTGAACCGGGATTTTGGTCAGAAATCACAATTACAGACCTGTTGAAAGCTAAAATGGCAGCTCATTGATGAATTTATTGATGTTTAGACACAAAACGTAGTGATAAACGTACTTGTATCGCTCTCCCAAAGCAAGTATTAGCTTTTTAGAAAATACAACATAGTGTTTTTTGAAGCCTGAAAAGTGGCGAAAAAGCGATTTTTTTGCAAAAAAAAAAAAAAACAACAAACAAAAAAACTCAGTGGCACACGTTATTGGAAAAAAATAAATCTCAGCATGATAACGGTTAAGAGTGACGTTACACATATAATTAATTGGATATAGCCCATTGTTGAAAATAGGCACAATAATCATGAAAGCTGATGAGATTCAAACAAGCTTCCTTGTCCACATGGCTTGCTGATCAGGATGATAAAATGAAAATATATTTTCAAAAAATAGGTATTCAATCTTTATTATAGTGAGAACATTATTTTAATGACTTTTCACAAAAATCACACAATACAGTTCCGTAAAACAGCAATACAAAAATTTACTTCTGTTCCTAAAAAATTCCCTCTTAATTTCCTTCTATCCGTATTAAATTTTGCTTCTGTAGGAGGGTGTTTTATTGAAATGAACGGTTCTGTAGGTGGCTCAGTCGAGATGAAATTCACTTCTATAGGTGGAGGGTCAAAATTCAAAGTGCCTTCTTCCCCCCGTACTTATGTTTTACTGGAATAGCCCTAAGCTGTTTTGTTAAGTATCATGGCTTGAATGGACCAAACAATATTATTTGCTCCCCCCCACCTCCCCACGCCCAGAGCCCACCATAATGCCTATGTATAGTATACATTTACACAAGGCCATCCATAGAAATTCAAGTATTCTTGTTTCCCATTACCTGATCCTGTTTCTTAGGCATGGGATGGTCGAAGAATCAGAGTCAGTCGGGAAACGCCTTTGTTTTCCTATATGCTATACGCGGCGTCCCATCTGGGGCTTTTCTGTTTGCTTAGAGGATTTTCATTGAAAAATTGAATAAAATTTAAAAATCACTCCTGACGCCCCTAAAAATGGAAGTGGACACACCCGATTGATAATGATGGGAAAATCCATTCGTCAAATATTGGTTAAGATGGGTTATTGGTATATAGAGTAGAAGGCAGGCTTAAGGATTATTACAACACCAACCATGGGAAGAAACTCTTTTTTTTTTAGAGCTATACATCCCTAACTTTGAATTTTGAAAAATGGAGGATTTATGCAAAACAAACTTACTAACTACATAATTGTCTAAATACCATCTGTACAATTTGATGGAGCTTTTGAATAGGAATGACGTCATAATAAAGGCAGCGTTATGTTGCATTTTGATCACTTTAGTGCAACGTTTTTTGGTGCCATGACTTTGAAATATGTGACTCTGGGCTGATTAAAGCTGCATATTAAATTACACAAGCCTACAGTACATGTATGTTCTCAACTTTTACTGATTATCAACATAGAATCTGTGCGCTACACTTCAGGTATATCATTATGGTCTACAACCTACAGTGGCGATTTAAACACACAAAACTCACGAAAATCTTATATCTGTAGGTAATGCCATTTTTAGGCAAAGCTCACACTTGATGGTGGTTATATTATGTAGAGCCCAGATCTATACCCGGTCCCTGATCTGTACCCACTCTGATCTGTACCCACGACGTCCCTAATATGTATCCACATTTTCGATGTACTCTAATCTGTAATATAACCACTTTAAATTATCGTAGCTACCGCAAAACTCATTAAAGAAGTTTAAAGAAGTATCTGGGTATGTCACATAATGTGTAAGGGCATAAACATGAAAGATACAGATCAGAAAAAGCGTGGGTACAGGGTACAGATCAGAGAAAATAAATTCTTGTGGGAACAGATCAGAGAAGGCATGGGTACAGATCAGAGAGCATGGGTAATTGTGGGTACAGATCAGAGGAAGGGTGGGTACAGATCAGGAGAGTGTACAGATTAGAGTCCTGCACATAAACTCTTATTGGAATGTATGGTATTTGGATAGTTTTACTTGTACTTTTCATTGCCAAAGTGTAGTAGCAAGTAGCAAAACTAAGCCTTTTTTGGCACACGCAAAGGGTGTTCTTTCTTCCGTATAAATCAACATTAAGCCTGGTGACCCCCATTTTTTATTTGCTCAGTGCAAAAAAAAAAACATGCTAAAGTGTCTTGTAAATGAAAATAAGACAAAATTATCAGGTCATTAAAATCACCATATGGGGTCATTATTATCCTTAAATATTTGAAACAAATGCTCATAAATGATAAAATGCCAAATGAGAGAATTTTTGTTAGTATTTTGTTTGTTGTTCATATGATCATTGTTTTATAAACATACAGGGTTGTATTTTCTTATAGACATCTTTTACTTTTTACCAAATATAGTTTTGATATTGTGCTGCTGAAATTTTTCCTGAACTTTTCTATCCATTTGTGCCTTTTGTGAAACTGCTTTTATAATGCAACAACCAAACATATCGGCCTAATATGGTTCATAAAATAGAAGCTTTATTTAGCTACTGACCTAACAAATGCCATCTCTACTGACGAAATAAAGACCGAGTTGCGATTTTGTTTAACACACGAAAAAGAAGTGCGCCAGTGACATTAGATTTAGATTTGAGATGTCAATCTCCGCCATTGTTATGCAACATTACGAAGATGAAACAATGGACAAGAAAAATCTAAATTATTAACAAAATGTACTGCTATGGTGGTGATTGCTGAGCTGTTGACTAAATAAACAAAATGGCGGACAGCAAATCTCCTCACATTGGTCGAGGTGTTTTTTTTTCCCAATTCGTCGGCTTTCGTTGCATTATAAAGTGAAAAACTACCCTGTGACCAAAAATAAACCAATTAATCACGCTCGCATCATAAATAGATGAAATGCCTCGCTGAAGCTCGCCAATACATCTGTTAACTAATCCTTGCGTGATAAATCTGTTTATTTTTGGTCACGGGGTAGTTATTTGCTATTTATAGTTTGAACGCGAAATATGAAAATCATTGGTTGAGTTTGATACCGTATATTTGTTGACAAGGTTTTGTAGACTTGAATTTTCTCCTATGAAAAATTAGTTGATATTGGCTTTGTGCACAGTCTGAGGACAATTTTTCATTGTTGTTTGTCTAAAACATCTGAGCCGCGTCAGAAAATGTGGTTTTTAAACAGGTCCGTACAAGCACAGAAGATGGCTAGAGGCTGGAAATTCTGGATTTAGAAAGTAGAGGAATTGTACTATCCGTGTAGCGAAAGCAAAGGCCTTGATCAGCTTCGCATCACTGCAAAGCTGATCTGCGCCTTTGTTTTCGCATATGCAGATTGTTGGTTTTCTTACTATACAACTTGGGATCATGCTAGCTCTGTGGTAACTGAGCCGCATCGCCAGAAAACCGGTCTTCGGGGTTTCCAACCAGGTCTGACACAAACCGACCTGTACAGTCACAGAAGAAAGCTAGAATCTTGTAGTTTCGGATTTAAGAAGAAGAGGGATTGTACTATCCGTGTAGCGAAAACAAAGGCGCTGATCAGCTTCGCAGTTACTGCGAAGCTGATCTGCGCCTTTGTTTTCGCATAGGCAAAAATCTGGTTTTCTCACAATGCGGCTCAACTGTGACTGTGTTTCGACCTTTTGATTCCTTTAATATTGGATGAATACCCAGAAAGTCAGGAAGTGATGGCTCTATCCCAACATGACAGTAATGCAGGACACACATAGCAACAAGAATGCATAAACAGTTACAGGGCAACCTCATTACAACGCTATCTTTGGGGTCCACAAAAGGCAGACCGTGTTATAAGTGAACTGTGTTATAATGAGGTTATTTGCTATATAAACTATAGAAAAATAATCATTTGGGAGCCATGACATGGCCGTGTTATACTGAAAACCGTGTTATAATGAGGCGCGTTATAATGAGGTTGAGCTACTTAAGAATAAGAAATGAATTTCATTTTTCTGAAGATCATGGAGCTATGAATGGCTGTGGGTCGCGTGCAAAGTAAGTGAACACCGAAGGGGTTCATGTAAGTTTTGCTAGTGACCCACTGCAGTTCATAGCTCCATGAACCTCAGAAAAATTAAACTCATTGTTTATATTTGAGCCTGTGGGTGAGAAAACCAACAATTTGCATGGGCGAAAACAAAGACGCAGATCAGCTTCGCGGTAACCGCGAAGCTGATCAGCGCCTTTGTTTTCGCTACACGGATAGTATGTTTCCTCCTCTGCTTATACCCAAACTTTCAAGATTCTGGGTTTCTTCTGTGAATGTACAGGTTGGTTTGTGTTGGACCTGGTCGGAAACCCAAATTGTTGGTTTTCTCATGCACAGGCTCATTTACATTCATTCCTTTCTATCGCTTGTTGAAAAATTATCAAGGTTACCACAGTTACAAGCAAATAGAGACTTTACACACGGGGTGTGTTGAAATAGCGGAATGGCATCGTCATGACGTCATAACATTTGCAACGTCCAGTCACATTGGAGAGAACCGTGTTTTTATGGCATCAAGTTTGATCTTGTGACGTCACGTGACAAGATGTTGTTCATGGAATTATGAATCGCATTTCAGTTCTATAGATTCATTAAGACTGCATAGAAAATGTAAATATTACATGGTAACGCCTTACTTGGCAATTTGTTTTATACAGGGTCTTTACAGAGTTATTAAACTATTTTTAACCTGTTTCTATGAGAAGTATTAAAACAGCTTTATATATGAGCCACCTCATGAGAAAAACAACAATCTGCATAGGCGAAAACAAAGAGGCAGATCAGCTTCGCGGTAACCTCGAAGCTGATCAGCGCCTTTGTTTTCACTACATGGATAGTACAATCCCTCTACTTTCTAAATCCAAAATTTCCAGGCTCTAGCCATCTTCTGTGTTTGTACAGCTCGGTTTGTGTCGGACCTGTTTGAAAACCTAAATTGTTGGTTTTCTCATGAGGCAGCTCATATAGTTATAGTGCCATATATTTCTATTAGGCAGCCATCCAATCAATCATTTGAGGCTTATTTTCACTTAAGATGGCAAAATTGAGTAGAAGCAATTTGTTGTCATAAACATATTAATTGATGTATGCCTGAAGCCATAGGGGCGGATGCCATGTCCAGATTTGCCTATTAAGGTCAGAAATTAGGTCAAAGTTCAATGAGTGCAAAAGTTAAGAAACGTTACCGCAGCTGTATATACAAGTACAATCATGGCCAAAGTTAGTGGTTTGAATGCTGAGATTTGGTATACTAGTGGCTAAATAATACACTAAGGGGTTGTGTATGTCACTTTATCAAGCATGCTTGTCAGAACCAGGATATAAAAGGTCAAAAGGTCAATAAGTGCAATTTAGCAACTTTTCAGTGAAATACACCAATGTTCATTAGAATGTGGGAAACTCTTTGGCTTAAACTCATTTTATGGATGAATTTTATCAAATTTATTGAAACAATCACATTTAAAACATCACTGAATAGATAGCGCAATCTCAGACATTTATTTTTAAATTGCATTTACCATTTCTATAACAGCACATTTGCTAAAAAGGTAAACTTCTTATAAATAGTTTGCCATGAACCCAAGATTGCAGTGCAATAGCGTCTAAAGAAAATAAATTTATAGAAATAAATTCACATGGATATCCAGATGATGCAGGTTGACATTCATGGGAAATTCAAGATGACCGCCAAATTACAAGATGGCTGCCAAAATAAGGGTTTTTGATAGAAATTCATGCATATGTGTGATAAAATCTAAACATGACATTTAAAGTGGAGAATACATAAAACTAATATTTAAGTAATTTTGAAACAAGAAGAAATTCAAAAGAAAATCAATATGGCCTAAAACATCCAAGATGGCTGCATTAAACAAGAGGACCAATGGTCCTGCAGCTCACCTGAGAGATTTGCTCATTGTTAGCTTAAAGGTCAGATGATGATACCCCGGAGCCCTGAGGTCTGATCTGACCTGACCCAAAACATAATGCAACCTTCCCCTACCTCATTGATGCTCTAGTTATAATTTGATCGTTATAGGCCGTGCGGTCTAAAATATATTAATGTTTAAAAGTGTTGGACGGATGTCGGCTTGAGTACTATCCTGTAAAATCATCTTGTGAGCCTTCAGCTAGCTGTGTATTTTAGTAAACACAAATAAACAAAATGACAGGAATTCACTTTAATATAATTGTTATCTGCATTTCACTGACACTGAATGTGTTAAATTTATGCACACATTATGGAAGGTGCGGATATTGGCGTTATATGGTCAAACGAGGTGGAGGAAACCGGAGAACCTGGGAAAACCACCAATCTAAGATGGGAGACTACTACCCTGCCACATCCCGTGATCCCCGCAAACGAGACATGGACTGTTTTGAATATATTAGATAGGGTTTATGGGCAGGGATATAGTACAATAGGCTCAGACTGGGTAGGCTAGGATAGGGCAAAGTATGAATGGTATGTGGTATGGCACTGGGTTTTAAAGCTGTTTGTATTTATAGAGACTATGAACAGTAATATTGCAATGGTAAATATTTGGTTTGGTTATACTTTGATGAACCATGCAATATTTTTTTCAACCATCTTGTAGTAAAGCCACAACTTTTTGTTATGAGCTAGGCTTCTAAAGTGTCTTGATCAGGGACTTAATATTTGGCGGAGATAAGGATAAAATTCTCTTGCTCTGGTACACTACTACCAGCCTACCACACTCCCCTAGTGTACGGTAGGTTAAGGAACAGTGGGTTGGGATATTGTAACAGGTGAAAAAGTTACTGATTTTTCACCGTTTGCCTCGAGCCAGGATCGAACCAGGACGTGATAAGCCACTCTACTACATGGCTGTAAAAGCTGACTTGTATAGCAAACCAGTACAAATGTGCATTATGCCTGAGACCACTGCATAATCTATTCCGCTCCCATTTCGTTTACATCTTTCAATATTGTAATCGACTGGACATTCTCTATTGGGTTGATCATTTAAGGTTGATCACCTAATGCAACAGGTCAACTAAAAATTTGCCTATGATTACAATTAGAGATAGGCGGGGTACAACAGGGGTGGGTGTGGATGCTAAAGATAAGATTTGCATCTTCTAGTAACTATGTACAAAATCTTTTTGGCTTAGTTTTGTAGTATTTGGTGATGTTGGGTTCGGGAACAAGTTACAGCTGTTTGTTCAATTTTCGTGTGTTCACCTGTACTGTAGGAGAGTATTCTACTTTGGGCCTCACACATCTTTCGTGGTTATATGAGGTAGGGCTGTACATTTACCATTGCAGAATGGAAGTGGTATTGGCCGCTTTCATGACAGGTTTCTGTAATGCTTGTCAGGGGCATCCTACTTTCATTGTCTGGGTATGGTGCACTGCATTGTTTGTAGGTCAATTTTACTTAACAATGTTAATGTACATAATGCTAGAGCCCCTTTCCTCCATATGTAAATTGCCGATGGTCTTAAAACGACAGGACATATTTTGTCTTTCTGGGGTATGCCCTTTGAAATCACTACATCAATGATTCGACAGAAAATTATACATTCTACATTCTACAGGCAAAGATTCACGCCTGACTGGAATAGAGCCTGCATTAGAGTTGGTATTTGTAACACAAGAATCTTGAACCATACTCATGAGCTAACCTTGAATCCAGTTATCTAAAGTTAAACAAGATCTGGCTGTTTAAAAACATTTGGACGTCTGTGTAAATGGCTCATTTTGCTAGTACATTTCTAAAAAAGATAATGATCAGTGTTTCCTCAAATGGAGCTCTGATAGAAGGCATGTGATTTTCTACCGCCTTAATTTTTACATAATTTTCCTCTAAATTTGAAAGGTTTGTTAATATACATTATACAAAAAGTCAAATGACATATATATATTGTAGTACAGGATGGTCTAATATTGCACTAGCAGCAATCATTTGATGCCATTTTCAGCATGTTAGGGATTTTGGGTGCCAAGATACAAGTCATTCTGTAGGTTTACCCGTTTAATTTTTCCACTTTTCATTCCCATTTATGAAGTTTTCATTAAAATTCATGAAATTGAAAATCAGATCATTCTTATATCAGACTTAAGGGTCATAGTAAATTGCCATAGCATTCATTTGATACTTATTTTAGCACCCTGGATTTGTTAACAGCTCTGGTACAAGTGATTTTGTACATATACCCCCTATTTTTTCCAAGGGTTTTCTCTGATTTCTTGTGTGTTTTATTAATTTTCATCAATGAGCAAATTCAGTGATTTGAATAAAAGCTTTTAAGGTTAAATTGCCAGGTCAATGCATCACTATCACACCAATCATAGCATTCTAGAGCATGCTTTTGTTGGTACATGAATATTTTTGAGAGTACATCCTATTCTTTAGAATTACACTGTGGGTGGAGGTGGAAACTATGTAATTTTACATCATGAAAATGTGTTCATTGTTGAGGACAATATTTTATGGCATTAAGGTGGTCCCTCTGACAACACTGGCAGCCATGAGAATTGGTTTCAGAGATACAAGATCGATCATATAACCCATCAAAAACATTGTAATGGCTATAGTTTTCACTTTGTTTTTACTCGATTTTCGACATATTGATTAATATTCATTAATATGCAAATGAGATTATTTTCATTTAGGCCCATGACATCAATAAATTTGCCAAATGTCATTACTGGTTTAATAACAAAGTGTCTTAATGATCGTTTGGGCCTGAAATTAGTTTATTTATAGATATTTAGCGTTTTTTGTCATTTTATGTTTTCATTAAAATTCATGAATATGCAAATTAGATAACTAGCATTACTTACCATAGGATGAAAGGACAATGTCAAAGCTTTAAAATGAGACCAAGCTCAGTGATCTAGGATAAGTAACAGCAGAGATATGACCAATTTAGTATGCCCACCGCTATGTTCAAGAATCACATCGACGGTTGCCATGGAGACCATGCATTTTTTCATAGTGCAAAAGAGTTTATCTTTAAGGACAAAAATTCATTGCATTTCTGGGGTCCCAATGAATGATTTGGCACCCATGAAAAATTGTCTTGGGGTGCAAAGTAGGTCAAATTAGCTCCCGGGGGGATTTTATGAATAACTTCGCAATTTTGCACTGAAATGACCTTTAACCTTGCTAGAGCATATGCTTAGCACTCTCTTTTGTTATGCTATAAATGCCAGATGCATAATAAGTGTATATAATGTAGTTTCGGTGAAATTTTACGAAAAATACAGCAAAGGAATGACACTGAAAAGAGTTTTTATACATTTTCTCGTTATTTTGCACCCAGTTGACCTTTGACCTAATTCTGAGAC
Source organism: Rugalucina vietnamica (assembly GCA_964017185.1). Lineage (NCBI taxonomy): Eukaryota > Metazoa > Mollusca > Bivalvia > Lucinida > Lucinidae > Rugalucina > Rugalucina vietnamica. Next base: position 11,841,402 of record OZ024883.1, read on the forward strand.
CCAGGGCCATTTACAGACTTGGCATCCACCCCTATATGTCATAGTACATGTCTAGGAACAATATCAGCATGGATGCCAGCTTCTACCCCATTTTGCCATCTAAAGATTTTTTTCGTCGATTGGATGGCTGCCTATATTGTTATTTTTTTTTGTTTTATTTTTACCGATGTACCAATATATGGAATGAAGTTTTCTTACATACCTCTATCATAAAGATAGAAAAATTCCGGTATTTTAGTGGTGGTAGATAAATCGATCTTACACTGCTGCCTTGGTTGCTCATACAAGATAAGAAAAGCACGCGACTACGTTCGATCGTTTCTAGCCCAAAGCAGCTGCTTGCAGCAATAATGTTCAACAAAACTAGACTAAATTGGTGTGAATTCATTGGTTATAATCTTGATTCACGCTCGTTTTCAACGAAAAACAAATCAAAACTGCATCTCTTTTGACTTTGACAACGATTTATTTACATTTGACGTCATATCCGTAGTAAACTCTACGTCATCAGAGTTAAAGCGCGGTACCAGGTTACTTTACCGGTAAAATGAATTTAGGCCTAATCAGGGTATGTAAGAAAAAGAATCCATCAGTGGTGTTCAGTGGAGAAAGGAAAATCTCAACCCTCGGGTCCATCGTTCCAGTGGGAAACTCGGCGAGCCTCGTTTCCCACTGGAACGGATAGACCCTCGGGTTGAGATTTTCCTATCTCCACTGACCACCCATGATGGATTCTATTTATCTAACATTGTTATTAAATTCTTACTGTATAACATAGTCTCTATTTTTATCTTCTTTCTTGCCATTCTCTCTACAAATAAAGCTTATAATTGAGCCGCGACGCGAGAAAACCGGTCTTCGGGGTTTCCGACCAGGTCCGACACAAACCGGCCTGTACAAGCTCAGAAAAGAGCTAGAAGCTTGAAATTTCGGATTTAAGTAGAAGAGGAATTGTACTATCCGAGTAGCGAAAACAAAGGCGCTGATCAGCTTCGCGGTTACCGCGAAGCTGATCTGCGCCTTTGTTTTCGCCTAGGCAAAAATCCGGTTTTCTCACGATGCGGCTCAATTGTAAGACATATTTTCTTATAGTTATTCTTGAATCTTGATTACTGTTGACATTTTTTATTATTATTATTTATTCAGTTTAACGTCCCTTTCAAGATTATTTCAGCTCATATGAGACGGGCAAAAATGGGAGAAACCTGAGAATAACCACCTGGCACATCCGCAAGCAGAACTTGGCATGTCTCACATGTGCCCCATGCAGGGCTTGAACCCACACAAGACACAGTGGTGAGATGATCGAATGGTTAAGTGTGGTAATGAAATATCAGCTCTCTTAACCACTCGGCCACGGGGGCTGCCTGTTGAAATATTGAATACCCGAATAGAACTTTTGCATGACATTGTATTGTTACCGATTTTTAGGATATTGGCTCAAACCATTCCTTTTCAACCTCATGACCATGTTATATAATTATATTTTGTATATTTAGATATGATATCTTACTAAATCCAAAGAATCTGTGTTTTAACAGAAGTTGTCTTTTTGTTATTTGCTACTCTTTGGCCTTTTAAAAAATGTCTTTGAAACAAAATTCTGGGCATTTCAAGTCCTTTGGATGAGACTTAAATTCATATAAGCCTGGCGTCACATTTATGGGACATAGGCAAGCAATATGGCCCCAGATGTGACGCTGCAGAATGAGGCGTCCTGTCTGGGTCTTTTCTGTGTGCATAGAGAAAATCCATCAAAAAAGTGAATAAATATATAACCAATCCTGATCCCCATAGAAATGGACTCACACAAATGATAATGATGGGAAAGGCCTTTTGTCACATATGGGTTAAACTGAGGTTCTTGTCTCCATATGTGGAATGTTAAACCCCGATAAAATCACCCCCATAACCAGAGAAGTGGGGAACGAAACTTTATATAAATTGTCCAGAATGGTGAGGTCATATGACAAAGAAGTCTGGAGAATAGATATTACTTTTCCGAACCCAAATGCATGTTTGCAACACTACCAAATGTGTCTGTTAAAGTTTCTCACCGCCATGCAACACTACCCATTTACACAGTTTGTAAGGTTTCTCACCTGTATGGGTCTCGAGAGCTTTACAAAGTTTCTAAGGTTTCTCACCGGTATGGGTCTCGAGAGCTTTACAAAGTTTCTAAGGTTTCTCACCGGTATGGGTCTCAAGAGCTTTACAACGTTTCTAAGGTTTCTCACCAGTATGCAACACTACCCAAAGGTCCCAAGAGCTCAACAAAGTTTCTAAGGTTTCTCACCAGTATGCATCACTACCCAAAGGTCTGGAGAGCTTTAAAAAGTTTCTAAGGTTTCTCACCGGTATGGAACACTACTCAAAGGTCTGGACAGCTTTACTCACCTGGTGTTTATGTTGGGACTTTAAATTTAATTGCAGCGATTCCTGGTCCCTCAATTCTTACTTTACTTCTCATCGGTATAGGAGAGTGCTGCCTATGATATACACATTGCGTAGCGGGATGGTTGCCCTGCATCTTCTCTGGCAAGCCGTTGTCTAATCACTCATTGGACCGTGGGAAGTGGGATCGCTTTATTAATGCAGTAATTTATAATGTCTTTGTAGATGGGACCGGCAAACGGCCTGGTAAGACACTAAACCGATGTGCAAGTTGCAAAGCTGCCCACATGATGCGCACACGATAATTTTAGTGCTTTGATGCATCTACATATGGTATAATATGTTATGAATATTGTATTAACCTATGTGTACCATCTTTTTGTATATATTTTTGTTAATACGCATATCGTTGCTCTTGGACTAATTCAGACAAAAACGCTTTTATTGATATTTTTACTTTCATATGTTTCTGTTGTATTGTTATACACATGTATGTCCTTTATTATGCTTTCCATTGAGGAGGAAATAAAAGAATCAATCACTTCTCAAAGGTCTGGAGAGCTTTACAAAGTTTCTAAGGTTTCTCACCGGTATGGAACAACTAAAATCTGGAGAGCCTTACAAAGTTTCTAAGGTTCTCACTGGTACATGGAAACCTACTGAAAGGTCTGGAGAGCTTTATAAAGTTTCTAAGGTTTCTCACCGGTATGGAACACAACTCTAATACAAAGTTTCTAGGGTTTCTCAATGGTATGGAACACTCCTAAAAAATCTGGAGAGCCTTACAAAGTTTCTAAGGTTTCTCACTAGTATGGAACACTACTCAAAAGTTTCTAAGGTTCTTCACCGCTATGGAAACCTACTCAAAGATCTGGTTTTTAAGGTTTCTCACTGGTATGGTACATTACTCAAGGTCTGGACAGCTTTACAAAGTTTCTAAGGTGGTCAGCTTTACAAGGTTTCTAAGGTTTCTCATCGGTATGCAAAACTATCCAAAAGTCTCAATAGTTCTACAAAGTTTCAAAGGACTCTCACCGATATGCAACGCTAACCAAAGGTCTCGTAAAACTTCTCATCGGTATGCAACACGAACCAAAGGCAAAATTTGTAAGGCTTCTCGTCGGTACGAAGGTTTCTCACCGCCATGCAACACTAAGTAAAGTCTCGAGAGCTTTGCACAGTTTGTAAGGCTTCTCATCGGTATGATACACTGCCCGTAATTAATGTTATTAATTATTGTTCAACCAAAGAGAACATGACAAGCGATGCATTTGACTACATTATTTTGTCAGTGGAACGCGTGAGGCTTTGATGCGTTTACTTTGTTAGGTGTATTTATCCTGCCTGTTTGTTCAACGCCTAGTTGTTCTCATCAGCCTTGTTCTCACTTACCTGTAGGTAGGCATGCGACCAGTCGTAATGTGTGTTTTGAGGCTTAGGCGAAAATTTGTTGTCCTTTTTTGTTTGTTTGTATGGAGACTTAACGTTCCTGTCAATAATGTTTCAGTCATGACGGATGGAGCCACCGCTTCCTGGATATTAACCAGTACTCTATGGAGTTAATGTGTTTTGCTCAAGAACACAACATGGTGCCGCCTGTGATGATCGAACCCAGGACATCTCGATTCGGAGCCCGATGCTATACAACTACGTTTGCATACCATGGAGGACGCAGAAATGCAATGGGACATGTAGGTTGTTCATGCTATTAACAATCATTTAGTTGTCTTGCAAGGCCCGCAACACAATCATGCGCTTTATTGCAAGGATGAGTGCCACAAGAATATGTGACTAATCCAGTCTCCGAGAAGGCAATTCGGAACGTTCTAAAGTATAGTGTCAGCAGTTTCGTTGCTAAAACAAAAAAAGTAAAAAGTCTTGCGTATGAATATTAAAACTAATTGAAAATAGACAACTTAATGTTTTGTTTAATAATTGCTAAAACAAAAGAAACTTCGTTTCAATTTCGCTACCAAGACATCTACGGTGGACCAGAAGCGTTATGAAAATAGTGAAAATAGTTGATATAAATCGATTGTGGTTAAAATATTCCGAGTCCGATTACGATGGGAAGCAATTTAACGTATCGGAAAACGAGAGGCGCAGATTTAATGCGTGAACATGTCGATGATCGCGTTCAAGTTCAGTTACTGAGCTCTATCTATCTTTTCACACTGCAGCACCCTCTTTCGAGTTTTATGTGCAGCTGCGCTGTCAATGCCGCGGTTAATTGTAACGCAACGTTACCTGACATTGACGTTTAGTGACGTTGGCGTAGTCAGGGCAGAGACGTTAGCAACTAGGCAAAGAGCAAGAAAGAGTCGGAGAAGAAGGTAAGACTTTTTTTTAATAAATAAATAAATAAATGTAAATCTTTTTTGCATGCATTCAGAAGATTTATTCATAGGGCATTAATTAAGGTAAAACTGAACGTTTTTTTTTTTACAGGGTCAGATTTTTGAGGTCTTTCAGAAAGTGAGATTTTGAAAATTGCAGTTTCTGGAAGACGGTGCAGTACGAGGATAGACAAAAACACGAAGTTTTTTCTTATAACATGCCAAACGTGCAGTAACTATTTTGAAAATCTATCGATACTGAAAACGTTTTGTTGTGTTTTGTAAAAATATTTTATCTAGACACTACACCTCAGTTAACTTTGTTTGATTTGTTTGTTGGAATCTATGATTTACGCCCCAGATTTACGCCCCAGTCAACAGCAGTGGTCATGTCGGTACGTTGCCTCCATTTTATGGGACTTTTACCCAACATTAGGATGTCATTTCACTAGTTAGTAAGTAAATACCCAATCGGTTTAGCACCAATCTTCCTTGGGGCCCTCAAAACATAATACATACAAGCAATACATATGTCATGGTTACATGTGAATGAAATATCAAAGACACTCAAAATGTGCCTCCTGAATATAACCATCCAACTAAGCCAATAAGGCTTATAAGTATGGATGGTTTGAAACCACTTTTCCGGGACAGGCTCGGGCATTAATCAAATGGTCGGTCTGTAGATTAGAAACCTTTTGACTGGAGGCACACGCAGCCCATCTACTGTTGAAAGACTGAATGGATATAGTGTTTAATTGTGGCATCAGGAAAACGTGTCCATGAAATAAATACCCCCTAAAATCAAAGTTTTATATAGAAAAACTGGGGTTTGCAGGGGTACACTTTTTTTTCTTATTTTTGCTCCAAAACATAGATTGTGGGTACTCGTTAGAACCGCCTCACCGCCTTACCACAATCAATGTTTTGAACGCAACTAAGTAAAATATAAAGGAAAATCTTCTGAAATTTTTCATTTTTAGAACTTTAAAAATCTCTTTATATTACATAGACATGTTTTCATAATGGTACTCCCTCTCCCCCACAAAAACAAAATATGAGAGCTCCTGATCAACTTGGTTCCTGCAATGTGCTTCCATACCCTGCAAGAACTTTTTTCTTTCGCGGACTAATCATTTCACTTTCATAGAAACAATACCCAAACACCCAATCTATATATTTACAAACTACTCTCGGGTTTCTATTCAGTCGGCGATTAAAACAGAAGAACTTTAGAGGCGTAACAGAAGCAAGAAATATAGATTCAAGATGAGAGAAATTGTACATATTCAGGCCGGTCAGTGCGGGAACCAGATTGGGGCTAAGGTATGTTTATTTATTTATTTATTTATTTATTTATTTATTTATTTATTTATTTATTTATTTATTTATTTATTTAATTCACACGTATTTATTATTGAGACTCCGACCACAAACCAAGTCGCACTGGGCTTTAAAAATCTGATTCAAGAAGCAGCCCCGGGAAACAGTCTACGGAAGTCTCGGATCAATGTCGTGGACATTTTGGCCACTTTCTTCGTATTTCAAACACGATATTCGTATGTGATAGTACGTTAGAAGCATTTTAGTGATATGGGCATATAATATTGTTGCTTTCTTTTAACAAGCATGTTAAGCTAGTTCTGTATTTTGTCTGATTTTGGATTGCATGTTTTGCGACACAATCATGTGCGCTTATGACTTTGAAATTCTACTTTTGTGACCAACATTTTAGGGCATTTCTGATTCAGCCCCCGGATTAAAATGCAGTTGATGGTTAAAGGTAATCTGGAATAACATGTTTATATGGGAAAACGGCTAAAATCAAACTATGTCGAACTGGTATTCATGGTCCCAAGGTTATAAAACTTTTTCAAGCTCAGCTCAGCTGAGTATGAAATTTTAACTGCTGATTAATGCTGAAATAGTAAAAAAATGTGGAAAATTCTGGTGAAAAACTAGTAATTTATCTTGCATATAAATGTTAAAATGCCAACAATTGTTGGCATTTTACAATTGTTGGCATTTTAACATTTATGAGCAGGATAAATTTTCGTCTCAGCTGAGTTGAGCATGAAAAAGGTTTTATAACCTCGGGCCATGGTCTCGGCGAAGCAGGGTTTATTGTTAGTGTACATAGTCCTCTTAGAAACGAAAGTCTCTGCAAGTTTAAACAAAACTTAGACAACTTGTTTCAATAAGCGCTATTGAAAATCATTTAATGTTGGAGTAAAAGCTGTCACTTTTACATTAATAATGTAATTCTCAATTAAAAGTAGCTGAGTTAGAACGTTGTTTAAACAAAACGCCACTGTTTCACAACAATGCTTATCAATGCACCCATTCAAAACCATATTTGTTACGAGAGCGACAGTGAGTAACGAATATTGCGTTCTGACTCAATGGGCTCTTTGTGGCACCGAAATTATTTTGTAATGGAATATCTTTCGACAAATTGATATCAAGATAAAACGTTTTTACCCATTACTCAAACAAAATTAATGATTTCGTTTTTACTGTGCGTTGGTAGAAAAAATAGTCCGGTCTATAAACGACACAAGAACTATCATACTTGGCCATACTCCCAGTATTGCGGGTCCTGGGTAAAGCTATCCGTGTCCATTGTCCCCTGCTGGGCATGGCGTCATGTTAATGTCTCTTGAAAAGCCGACAAATCACTTTAACATTCAATAGCAGTTTAACTAAATTCAACTTTGAGCATGACTATTTTAGTATTTGTCAAATCAATGTGAATTACATGCTCACTCAATTTGTAAAATGGAACATTGCAAGTCCAGCATCATTGCCATTATTCATTAAGCAAGAAAACATTTTTTTTTTCAAACCGTTTGGGTTCAAGACGGTTCCTTTGACTGTAAATGGTATTTCTGATTCCAGTTCTGGGAGGTGATCTCAGACGAGCATGGCATTGACCCCACCGGCACCTACCACGGCGACTCCGACCTCCAGCTCGAGAGAATCAACGTCTACTACAATGAGGCCACAGGTTCGAATCTTTGAATCTTACTCCATCATTTAGAAATAGCTACTAGAAAACACAAATCTAGCATTCAAGAATCAGTTAGATCTCATTGGACTGGGTGGTGCCGTGGTCCTAGCTTTTGTATCCGAACGCAATTACTTCTAACTCTAATCTGACTTACATTAAAATCTGTCTCTGGTTTCAATACTGTTCCAGGCAGTAAAAATACAAAATAATAATAATAATAATGATAATAATATTTTGACTCTACTTGCAGGTGGCAAATATGTGCCCCGTGCCATTCTGGTCGACCTTGAGCCCGGGACCATGGACTCTGTAAGGTCTGGCCCATTCGGTCAGATCTTCCGACCGGACAACTTTGTCTTTGGACAGAGCGGTGCCGGGAACAACTGGGCCAAGGGTCACTACACAGAGGGCGCTGAACTCGTCGACTCCGTCCTCGACGTTGTCAGGAAAGAGGCTGAGAGCTGTGACTGTCTCCAGGGATTCCAGCTGACCCACTCCCTGGGTGGTGGTACCGGGTCCGGTATGGGAACACTCCTGATCTCCAAGATCCGGGAAGAGTACCCAGACAGAATCATGAACACATTCTCTGTCGTCCCGTCACCCAAGGTACGGTGTTCAGATTTTCCTTTCTATCTCTGTTAATCATTGAATCAATCACGTGGAATTTGGCATCTAGAAACGCTGATTCTGTTTACGAACGGTGGGCCAAAGTTAAGAGCCGCAATTGTTAGAGATTTTGATGCACGCTTGATTAGGAAAAGTTTGATTTCTTGGCAAGTTTTTGTACCTGAGGAATTAATTATCTGGATATAGTCTAATATTGAATATGGCCTTCGTAGTAAGCTTAGTTATTAATAGTAATTCAGTGATTTGTACATTATAGGTATCAGACACCGTTGTTGAGCCATACAACGCCACACTGTCCGTCCACCAGCTCGTTGAGAACACCGACGAGACCTACTGCATTGACAACGAGGCTCTGTACGACATTTGCTTCAGAACCCTGAAGCTCACCACCCCAACCTACGGTGACTTGAACCATCTCGTCTCAGCCACCATGTCCGGAGTCACCACCTGTCTCCGATTCCCCGGTCAGCTCAACGCTGATCTCCGCAAACTGGCCGTCAACATGGTCCCCTTCCCCCGTCTCCACTTCTTTATGCCTGGCTTCGCTCCACTTACATCCCGTGGTAGCCAACAGTACAGAGCTCTCACCGTCCCAGAGCTCACCCAGCAGATGTTCGACGCCAAGAACATGATGGCTGCCTGCGATCCTCGTCACGGCAGATACCTCACCGTCGCCGCCATGTTCCGTGGACGTATGTCCATGAAGGAGGTCGACGAACAGATGTTGAACGTCCAGAACAAGAACAGCAGCTACTTCGTTGAATGGATCCCCAACAACGTGAAGACCGCTGTCTGTGACATCCCACCACGTGGTCTCAAGATGTCCGCCACCTTCGTCGGAAACAGCACCGCCATCCAGGAACTCTTCAAGAGAATCTCCGAGCAGTTCACGGCTATGTTCCGTCGTAAGGCTTTCCTCCACTGGTACACTGGCGAGGGTATGGACGAGATGGAGTTCACTGAGGCGGAGTCCAACATGAACGACTTGGTGTCTGAGTACCAGCAGTACCAGGATGCCACCGCGGAAGAGGAGGGAGAGTTCGATGAAGAGGAGGAGGAGGGAGAGTAGATTTATAACAAAATACATGGACAGAAACTTTCTTTTTTTTTTTTTTTTTTGATCCTGATAAATACAAAAATAGTATACTTGGGGAACAACTTTCATTGTTTTGGTCATTTGAATTTAGACACAGTTCAAAGAAAACAACTTTCATTCTTAATTACATCTGAAACGTAGTGACTAAGTAACACGAACTGTTAAAGCTGTGATCGTATAGATTTTAATAACATTAATTTCACAAGTTCATCATATAATTTCGTGGCTTCAAAGCATTATAACATCATAACTGCCTGACACACTGAACCGAACTGAAGCCGTCTGAACTCGTCTCTCTCGAGCATGGTCAAAAAGCCCAGGTTATATACAGACTCTCGCCCTCTCAATACATTCCGTTTACATTCCAGTTCCAAATTCGTATCAAAAATGATCACTACCTGTCAATTTGATCGATGTACCTAAACAAATAAATAGGTGCAATGCTGTTTCATCAGATTCCGGCATGTGTGTTGTGAGAAAAATGTTTTATTATGCATTCAGGCACGTAATGATAGATAAATATGGTTAAATCAATGATGTTTACAATGAAGGAATTCAATAAGAATGTACATGCAATGTTAAAGTACAAAGCAGTCACCCTTTTTGCGAAAGTTATGCAGGTAGTATTTTGCTATGTTAAATTGGTCTGAATTTCTATAGTTGATTGATGCTTTAAATTTGAATTATAAGACAAAAGTAAAATGGCAGCAATGATCAGGAACTGTCTCACTCATACAGCCTTTACATACCCTTAACAGTACTTCAATCATAAAACTCTCACATACTTTCAACATGCTTTCATTCATTCAGAGCATGTATACCCACACTATGTTACACACCTTACAATCTTTAAGAAATCAATTTATGCTAAACATAAATAGAGGATATTCAAGTTTTTGGAGTGAATATGAGTTTTATTTCATTGAGTGAAGTGAAAAATTTTTATATTTCATGAGTGCCGAAGGCACGAATGAAATATATAATTTTTCACTTCACGAGATGAAATAAAACTCATATTCACGACAAAAACTTGAATTTTCTTTTTATTATATTGCATGTAGTCATTGTAACGTTGCGCGCTAAAGCATATGACGTCAAAATCTTAAATGACGTCATTACGTCACGTCATTACGTCGCTATTGTGTGTGAACGTTCATTGCGTCAACAATAGCATAGATTATAAAATTTAGTTATGTATAAAATTAGAAATGAAATGGTGGAATCGTAATTTGCGTATTCCCAAATCTTATATTTTCACATGCGAAAATATAATTTTTTATATTTTCACATGTGAAAATATAACTTTTTCAAATATTGGTTATATTTAATACATATTTCTCTATATTTCATCACTTGCCATATAATAAATTGATTTACCTTAATGACTATTAATCTATGATAGTATATGCTGTCTGACCATGACTTCGACATATGAAATATATTCTAAATTAAACTATGGATTATTCTTTATAACCATGCACATCATAATACAATTTCATTTGTTCAATATATACAATAATATTTTAACATGCAACATTCAATAAAATAAAACACTATGTAACTCATTATGCATTTGTAGTTAAAGTTCATATAGTTTATATCCCTTTGTCTTCAAGCTTAGTATCGAAACACTATTAACTTTATTCATGTCGTATTTAGTCAGTTTAATTGTCACTGCTGTATGACTGTTCCAAATAAAACATGTATGAATAAATAGTTACACAAAACAAAAGTCACTTTATTGTTGATTAAGAGTCTTGGTAGGCATCCAACAGTAAATACACAAGTCGATGACGGTTGGCGGTCTGGGTATGGGTATCATTGGATATCGGTATCGGGCGTTCGTCTGAAGTGTGACACCTCCTGGCATGACATCATGGCAGTGTTGGTTAACTACCAGGTAAACAGGATGTGGATGAGCGGAAACCGTTGGAGTTGATGAATAATATTGTTTCATCACATGATAATCGTGCATCTGGAACAATTTATGTATTCATACAATTCTGTATGAATATTAGCTACATAGTGTTCATTGTAAATTAAATATTGTCTTCACCTAAGCATGACCTTTAGGGTCATACTCAGGACTTTAAAATTATTATACATGGTTATAATATAAACTAATCATCTTCACCTAAGCATGACCTTTAGGGTCATACTAAGGACTTTGTAATTAGTTTAATAAAATTTACATGTCTATAACTATACACAAAAGTTAATTCAAAGAATCCATTGGTTCATCACAAATTAGTCCTCTTTGGCCATGCCCTGGTGGCATCCGTCTGTCCAAGGAAAGGTTGATCCTTGAAAGTAGCACTGGTACTTTTGCTATCAAGCAGGACAGACTCTTCTGGATCTTTGCACATGGATTCAACATCTTTAGTTGGTAACTTCATGACTGTCAACTCCGTTTCATGCTCATTAACGTTCCTTCTCAAACAAAATGAATGGCTTGATATATATTTGAACTTGAAAGTGATGACCACAATGGTTAAGGCAATTATGGCAATTAGAATCAGAATTGTGACATTAGCGAATGTCCAAAAGCTTACAGTCTCAGTATGTACTTTTCTTAAGTTATGCATTCCATGTATAAATGTTTGCATTGGAATCTCTTTTAAGTGTAAAAGGCGTGATGGGATTTCAAGTTTGCTCAAGTGTTTGAATTTATTTTGTACTTGCTGCCCTAGGATAAAATGTGATATGTTGCGCAGTCTCAACAATGACTGTATATCTGATGTTTCAAAATAACTGTGTTTATCAAAGTGACACGGCAAATGCATGTAGCTGTTTGTGGCAAAACAACTTTTGTTGACATATAAAATACTATATGGCGAGTTAATATCAACAACTGTCAAATGATTTGATATAGTTTTATAAGTTATCGTAAACTGTAGATGTTCATTCGTAATAATAGCCCAAATGCCATTTGACAAATACATTGCAAGCGGTAGTTTCTGGTTTAACATGACAGACTGTTCACACAATCTTTTAATGTCTGCTTCATTCTGCGAAAACAACGCAATGATACAAAATTTGTTCATATTCGTGGGATAGAACTCAGTGTTGGAATTACAGGACTGTACAGTAAGTTCACATCATAACACATATGATATTCTTTTTCTAATAAGAGAGCATATGATTGTCTGCTTTTAGAAATGATTGGATCTCATATTTAACTGTATATTCAAAGCCATTTGTATATATGCATTTCACAAGCCAACTCAAATGCTAACCGTAATAAGACATGATTAATCAAAGTTACCACTTAACAATACATATGCACTATTGTGAACCTTCTAGAACAGCTGAACAGAAGGTTCAGGGAGTACCACAATAAAATAACACTTACCAAAAAAAGTTAGAATAAAACAAAAGCCGTAAAACAATGAGAAAATGAGGTGTCACTTGAGGTGTTATGTAAATTTCAACTTTAACCTCTTCACTTAACCTCAGCAATGGCGAATGCATAAATGGACAACATTATTTACAAAGATTTAACCGTTACCTAGCCTTTTACTTAGGCTCTCAAAATACTCAACCAATCCCAAATCAAGTATTGTACTCTCTATATAAATTCATAACCCATAGAAATCCTTGGATGTCCCGGAATTACCGAAAATACATTCAAACACCCAAAAGAGATCTAAACCGTTACATAACCCATAGAACTATTTGGATGTCTCGGACACACCGATAACAAAATGTTAAAACATCCAAAATAAGATCTAAAACTATACATCTACTCAATCAAAACAGGAATTTGGACTGCATGATTATTTAATAGTAACGTAACATGCCTTATAATAAATCCACAAAGAAAGCAAGAGTGCCACAGAGCTTTCTTTTCTTATTCATTATTCAGCATCAATGCTTTAATCGAAACGAAACTTAACATGCATAATAAAATACATGTACAGAATTTTGACCAACTTCGGTCTAAGGTTCCCACTTGTGTTTGATTATTACTCAATCAATCCCACTTCAGAATATAGGTCAATGTTACAAGGACCCATACGTTTACTTTTTTTTAACAGGCATTATGTGAAACAAGCTCACAATCCGATGCCAAGAATTTGACATATCTCCCACGTTATTACAACATGTTTTAGTGCGTTGCTTCATGTTCATAAAAGGAAAAATGCTAACCAAGAAATGAAAGCCCATTATACCCTATACTATGCCAAATATAACAGCCAAATTCGAATGTTGATTTGTTTCTGTATCCTTACTTGTTTAAAAAAATAAAATAAAACATTAATAAATAAACTTGTAACTCTACATTTTAATGTTTTCAAATGACTTAACAAGCTTCCTCATATTTTCTACCTTATCAGTTATGTGTTTATTATTGTTTTCTTTTTCCATTGACCTCAATTCTTGTGACATTTGATTTAACTCGTGCATCAAAGTTTCAAAGCTTTTAAATGTTAAGCCCTGGTGTTTTGGATCTGCAGTATCTGATAAATTATTAACCGAAGCCATGTCCAATAGCGTTTAAAGTGCATTGGCCTTAAAAATAAACAAACAATACTGGCTATGATGAGAATCAGTTAAGTTCATTAATTTTGTGATCAGCTTTTTGATTTATATCAGACTTCATAATCATTTAAGACCAGACTATCTGCACCAATTGCATACCAAAGTAACCCAAAAACAGCCTTCTATCATCAGCAGCATTATCATTTTCAGCTCTTACGTTAATTATGACAAACCCTAGCAATTTCTTCTCTGTCTGCCATTATTTAAAGGTTACAGATTTTTTTTTAACTTAAATATTTAACCTACTTATTTATTTATTTATTTTAGTACCAGTAGTCTTATTTACAAAATAGCCTGCAGCCTTACTCCTAAATTAAACTATTAAATCATTAAAGCCATTCATGTTTAAGAAAGTTAGTTAATTTACATAAAACGTAAGAAAACAGTGAAGCTTACCTTCTGTGACGTTGCGTCCATTTTGACCAGATCCGCAGGCGCGGCACCAGTAAACAGCCGTGAAACGTAGTGACTAAGTAACACGAACTGTTAAAGCTGTGATCGTATAGATTTTAATAACATTAATTTCACAAGTTCATCATATAATTTCGTGGCTTCAAAGCATTATAACATCATAACTGCCTGACACACTGAACCGAACTGAAGCCGTCTGAACTCGTCTCTCTCGAGCATGGTCAAAAAGCCCAGGTTATATACAGACTCTCGCCCTCTCAATACATTCCGTTTACATTCCAGTTCCAAATTCGTATCAAAAATGATCACTACCTGTCAATTTGATCGATGTACCTAAACAAATAAATAGGTGCAATGCTGTTTCATCAGATTCCGGCATGTGTGTTGTGAGAAAAATGTTTTATTATGCATTCAGGCACGTAATGATAGATAAATATGGTTAAATCAATGATGTTTACAATGAAGGAATTCAATAAGAATGTACATGCAATGTTAAAGTACAAAGCAGTCACCCTTTTTGCGAAAGTTATGCAGGTAGTATTTTGCTATGTTAAATTGGTCTGAATTTCTATAGTTGATTGATGCTTTAAATTTGAATTATAAGACAAAAGTAAAATGGCAGCAATGATCAGGAACTGTCTCACTCATACAGCCTTTACATACCCTTAACAGTACTTCAATCATAAAACTCTCACATACTTTCAACATGCTTTCATTCATTCAGAGCATGTATACCCACACTATGTTACACATCTAAGGTCAACTACATTGTCAACAGATACCATTCAGTTCAATACAAAATATTAAGTCATTATTGATATTATTAAGGTTTTAATTAACATGTCGAAAATAAAACTCCATTTTGCGATAATGTGTTCACTGATTTTTTCTGTTTTTCCCGTTTGGCCAAATGTCTGCTACACAAACAAATGCATGTCAGTATATCAACCATGGTTTTCAGTGTTCAAACATTCGATGGATCACGAGGAAGGTGTTTGAACACAAGGCCGCAGGCCGCGTGTTCAAACACCTTCCGAGTGAAACAAACCATGGATGATCGCTATTCTTGCATTTTCACTGAAATGCATTTTAAATCGCATGAAAATAACATTAACAACGTCAAAACTCACAGAAAACCGCGGAGCTTCTTCAACGTCGGCCATTTTGTTTCTACGAAAAACATGACGTCATGTCGCATTGACCAATGACGTCGGCCAAAACCCATGTTCAAACGGCACGTGAATTTCATGATTTGAACATGGGTTTTGCTGTTTGAGCACGGCTTTTGACCAATCGAAAACGGCTTCAAACAGCTCTGCGCATAGATATCTATGCAAGAATAATGGTTTGAAAGGACCCAGCAGGCACCTGACGTCTGTTCGACGTCAGATATTGGTTATATTTTGGTCGCGACGTCATATAACCAATTTCCAACGTCTATCAGACGTCATTTCCTGACGTCTTTTGGACGTCTGGATTGGACGTTGTTTTGACGTCCAACTAGTTCGTCACTTAGACGTCGTAATCAAGACGTGATTTAGACCTTGTGTTTTTCATACTTCTGACCATGTGTGGTGTGCAAATTAATGAAACTTCACTTTGGGTAAAAATCAGATCATTCGTTTCGTGTGTTTCTTTTGCTTTCTTTCTTTCTTTTTTCTTTTTTTCTATGTTACTTCCAGCAGACATTTGACGTCCGTTGGACGTCAGTTCCTGACGTCTTTTGGAAGTCTGGATTGGACGTTGTTTTGACGTCCAACTAGTTCGTCAGTTAGACGTCGTAATCAAGACGTGATTTAGACCTTGTGTTTTTCATACTTCTGACCATGTGTGGTGTGCAAATTAATGAAACTTCACTTTGGGTAAAAATCAGATCATTCGTTTCGTGTGTTTCTTTTGCTTTCTTTCTTTCTTTTTTCTTTTTTTCTATGTTACTTCCAGCAGACATTTGACGTCCGTTGGACTTCAGTTTGACGTCAGACTCCAACGTCATAATAACGTTGGAGTAAGGTTGATTTTGAAAGTTTGTTTGTTGTCAAAACTAGACGTCAGTCTGACGTGCTAAAGCCAACGTCGGTTTAACGTCTGAAAGCTGACGTCAATCTGACGTCCTAAAACCGACGTTTGAATTAATGTCATATAAATAGTTTAAGGTGTATATTTTTTCGCATTTTTGAATAACAGTGGATTCAGAAGAGCAGTGATGCACTTTTGATAGTCCCTTTCACTCCTTTTTTCTTTTTTTTTTTTCCTGGGCGAGACCAGTACTATAGGAGGTTGTTTTTTGTGGGTTTGTTGTTCCGGGAGCACCCGAAGGCTCAACCGGAAGGAGGTTTTAGGTTTCACTCCTTTGATAGAGTTTTTCGGGACATACACAATGTTCAAGATATTAATTCAGCCTGATGTTGATACATCTTATTTAAGCAAAATTTTATTTCTTTTATGGTGCTAAAACCAATAAGACATGAGTGTGAGAAATAAGATTATTCTGAACAAACAATTATTTAAAATGGTGAAATAAATATTAAAATATACAAATTTTATTTTCATCTTAATTGAAAGTTTGATAATTTAGTGAAAGACTTTATTTTGATTAATAAATAATCATTTTTTCTACATTAATTAAGCATGAGGGCGAAATATGGGATTTCCCATACGAGACTCAGATATGACTTTTAAGTGGCAAGGTTGAAATTATTATTTGAATTTGATATTATTACATAATATGTGTAAGAAATTATGTCAGTTTAAGGGCAGCTACCTCTGACGACATATACGAAAAACGCGTCCCCAGCAGGCATCTGACGTCAACTTGACGTCGGATATTGGTTGTATTTTGGTCACGACGTCATACATACTCATTATTACTTCAGTAACTTGATCTGATGGGTCGGATCACGTCGAGTAGCTGCGCCAGGAAAGACCAGATCACGCTAGTCGGAGACGAGCGTGATCCGGTCTTTCCAGGCGCAGCTACGAGACGTGATCCGACCCATCAGATCAAGTTACTGAAGTAATAACGCGTTTATTTTATACCTACAAAAGTAATCAGCCACAAGAATTCAAATCGTAAATTTGCGACATTATGACGACGTACCATACGACGTTGCGTCAAATCTTTGATGACGTAACATTGTGCCAGTTCTTACGTCAAAGCTAGAAAAGTCGTTAATTTTTTGTTAATTATGTTGCTTTGATGACAAGCGAACCTCTTTAACTTCTGAAACAGTTGTTGTTTTATAAATTAAAATAGAAATTACTCTGGTTGTCATTCAGATTTAGATTCCGGCTTTAGGTGCTGGATTTTATATTGTAGGGTAAAAAATGGAGGATGGTGATACGGAATCGTATCAGGACAGTGTGGTGATACAAGATTCCGTATTTTTGCCTCGGAAAATGGGTAGTATCAATGGTTATTTTTGGTAGGTATATAATAAAACCAATAATCAACGTCCACCTGACGTCCAGTCCTGACGTCAGTGGACGTATTGATATGACGTCGAAATGACGCCGGATTCAAACGTAAGTCTAACGTCATATGTCGACAGAGTTAGCTGCCCTTGAACTGACATAATTTCTTGCGCACATTATGTAACAAAATCAAATTCAAATAATAATTTCAACATTGCCACTTTTAAAAAAGTCATATCTAGGTCTCGTATCGGAAATCACATATTTCGCCCACCATGCTTAACTTAGAAAAAACAATTATTTGCTAATCAAAATAAAGTCTTCCACTAAATTATTAAACCTTCTATTAAGACGAAAATGAAATTTGTATATTTTAATACTTATTTCACCATTTTAAATTATTGATTGTTCACAATAGTCTTATTATTTACACTAATGTCTTATTTGTTTTAGCACCATATAGCAATAAAATTTGACATAAATAAGATATACCAACATCAGATCTAGAGTGATTTAACATCTTAAACATTTTGTATATCCCGAATAACTCTATCAAAGGAGTGAAAGGGAATAACAATAGTGCATCACTGTACTTCTGAATCCACTTCAGGATTTCGGAATGTTAATTATAATTACATTCACGATATCGGTTTTAGCACGTCAGATTTACGTCTGTTTTTGACGTCAAACAAACTTTCAAAATCAACCTAACCCCAACGTCATAACGACGTCACATTTGAGACATCAAACCAACGTTGTTTTTCTGACGTCAGAATGACCTCTGTTTTTGACGTCAGAATGACGTCTGTTTTTGACGTCAGAATGACGTCTGTTTTTGACGTCAAACAAACTTTCAAAATCAACCTAAATCCAACGTCATTATGACGTCGGAGTCTGACGTCTATCTGACGTCCAACCGACGTCAAATGTCTGCTGGGGACAGCCCTTGTTACAACTTGGGCTGAAGTTAAAATACAATTTTAGCAATAATGGAAGGCTCAGGGAGTGTCAGAGCAAATATGTCTAAAACAAAATCAGAGAAAGAGAAAGAGTTTAACCTAGTTGATTATTTTGCTTTCTGCAAGAATAATGGTTTGAAAGGACAGCCCTTGTTACAACTTGGGCTGAAGTTAAAATACAATTTTAGCAATAATGGAAGGCTCAGGGAGTGTCAGAGCAAATATGTCTAAAACAAAATCAGAGAAAGAGAAAGAGTTTAACCTAGTTGATTATTTTGCTTTCTGTTCTTCATATGCATGTATCATATCACTTACTTTTGAGCTGTTGAACACGGTTTGGGTGGACCAATGCTCTATTCGACTTTCTGAACTGTAGCCTAGTGCAGTAGCTACAGAGAAACCATGAAAGCTATGCTAAAATAGATGAATTTATGTACATATGTGTATTCCTTTGCAATTATATCCAAAATTTCAAGCTTCTATCTTTATGCTGTCACTGTACAGCCTGGTTTGTGTCGGACCTGGTCGGAAACCCAAATTGTTGGTTTTGTCATGTACAGGCTCATTTCTTTGTATGTACCAAAACTATTTATTTTGGTTTGAAACTTTGAATATAGCCACCCAAAGTCTTCAGAAACTTATAGAATTAGAAAACCGTACTGTAAAAAAAAAATAAAGTGATACATCACGCAAACATGTACATATATTGAATACCACCTTGAACCCCATTTTATACAGAAAAATAAAACATTAAAACATTAATATACATTCTAAAATTGAATTATATTAAAACCATCATTTTAAAAATTAAAAGTCCTACTCGTGCATAGGCTACTAAGCAACAGTGAAGTTTGGTAGTGAGTGGATTACGAACCAGGTCGCGAAACATCCAGAGAATCCGGGACGTTTCGCCCCAAAACCATTTCGCCCCCTAGTCGTTTCGCCCCCAAGACGTTTCCCCCCTAGTCGTTTCCCCCCTAGTCGTTTCGCCCCCACTAGTCGTTTCGCCCCCCTAGTCGTTTCGCCCCCTAATATATAGATATAGTATAATTACCTTATGTACATCATTTTGCTTCATGTAAATAATTATGCTAGGCAATAAAAAATTCAAACTTGTATAGTAAAGTCTTATTAAGTTGTTCACTTGGGCAATCAATGCTGTAAAAGAGTTCGTTTGCAAAAGACATGTCTTTTCGCTGGCTTTTGTAAATTAATATCTGGAAAGAAATTTATGATGGAGCATCGTCGCCCTGTCACGTCAGCCTAAGGGTAAGGTTTATGGGTACCTTTCCCTTAGTTACCGGCCAGTACCAGGCCATTAATAAGTATTGGCTGAAAAAGAAATCATGGGTTCAAAGTAAAGTGCCTTTGGAATTTTATTACAGTTACGTGCCAAATCAATTTCCGCAACGACGAAACCTCCATAGAATTCAATGTATTTTAATGTGTACTAAACTATCCTGTTTCTTATTTTAAACTTATTTTCATGAATTAGGTATCATTAGATAGGCAAATGAATTATGCAATAAACCACATATTTTCGTTAAATTCTATCTATGCGTTTTAAAGCTGCAAATAATTAAAGAGAATGTAAGAATTTTCCGACAAATGTTTGGCAAAGTTGCTATTGACGTCAATAAATAATAAATAAATAAAACAAAAATATGAATGATGCTTAATGACTTAGAACACCTTATATACCCGATAATCGGTCTATTAAAAGAAATCGCTGAATAAAAGATAATTAGATTTAAAATTCCACTGAGTCATTAAGTTCTTTTAAAGACAAAGCCTGTCGCATGCCGACAAAACCATAGGATTCGGAAAGCAATCTTTGATTAAAGAATCTATTTTTCACACTTTAGTTAATCATCCTTCAGAAGTCGGTGTCAATAATTAATGACATTAATTCTGCGCATTATTATACCGTAAGTTTTTCACACCTTCACTTTATTACCACACCAAACCTGATATCTATCTATCTATCTATCTATCTATCTATCTATCTATCTATCTATCTATCTATCTATCTATCTATCTATCTATCTATCTATCTATCTATCTATCTATCTATCTATCTATCTATCTATCTATCTATCTATCTATCTATCTATCTATCTATCTATCTATCTATCTATCTATCTATCTATCTATCTATCTATCTATCTATCTATCTATCTATCTATCTATCTATCTATCTATCTATCTATCTATTCGTTTTGTCTAATCTATCTATCTATCTATCTATCTATCTATCTATCTATCTATCTATCTATCTATCTATCTATCTATCTATCTATCTATCTATCTATCTATCTATCTATCTATCTATCTATCTATCTATTCGTTTTGTCTAATCTATCTATCTATCTATCTATCTATCTATCTATCTATCTATCTATCTATCTATCTATCTATCTATCTATCTATCTATCTATCTATCTATCTATCTATCTATCTATCTATCTATCTATCTATCTATTCGTTTTGTCTAATCTATCTATCTATCTATCTATCTATCTATCTATCTATCTATCTATCTATCTATCTATCTATCTATCTATCTATCTATCTATCTATCTATCTATCTATCTATCTATCTATCTATCTATCTATCTATCTATCTATCTATCTATCTATCTATTCGTTTTGTCTAATAAACTTTGACCTTAATAAATAAATAAATAAATAAATAAATAAATAAATAAATAAATAAATAAAAATTGGGGGCGAAACGACTAGGGGGTAAATGGCATTGGGGGCGAAACATCTAGGGTATTGGGGGCGAAACGACTAGGGTGGAAAATAGAGGCGAAACGACTAGGGGGGAAACGACTAGGGGGGAAACGTCTTGGGGGCGAAACGTCTTGTGACCCATCCAGACACCAATCGGTATTTATTCCGGGAAGCACGATAAACGTACCAATAGATCCATGAAACCTGATTTGACTGAACATGAAAACATGTTTTTGGAGAATTAACATTTTTCACAACGGTCAAATTAAAAATAGAATAACAAGTCTTTAAGGTAATTCACTAGCCTATAAACTGATGGACTGAGTAGCTCGCCAATTATCTTAACCTTGAAAACGTGTGATGTAATATATTCATTCAGACGGTATACCTTATTTCGCACACTGATAAAACAACCCAAAGATTACATGCAAAAATATGAAAACAAAGTACAAAAAAAATCATTGAAGCTTTGCCAGTGCAGGCCTGTCACCACAATCTGAAAAGTGGTCTGGCGAAAAACAAGTTCGAGTGTCGAAGGCACGAGGGTGAGAGCATGAGAGGGGGGCGCTATCTATCTATCTATCTATCTTCTGATACTGAGTCGATCAATTTCTGATCATCACCTCAGGTGTGGGGTGGGTGGCTAAATTTAGAATTTAGTCAAGGGAAAATAAAACATTTGGGGTGGACCATTAAAACTATTTACAAGATATAGATGAGAGGCATACTAAAACGCATGCCTCTGGGCTAATGATTTAAATAGAAGCCTTAAATTCCTCAATGGTCTTAGATAGGACCACTGAAGAAGGGAGACTATTCCAAACCGCAATAGTTCTGGGGAAAAAGGAATTTTTCAGGGCATCACTATAGGCAAATGGTCTTGTGTATTGTGATTCATGTGATGCCTGAGTATGCCTTAGATTGGGTGCCGGGGTCAGGTATTTGTCTTTATCAAGAGACACTGTACCGGAGTGTATCTTGTAGAAGAAGGTTAAGGAGGACCGCTCCCTGCGAGACTCCAGGGATGGCCACTCAAGTTCGTCTAGCATTTCACCGACGCTACTGGTGTTCCTCCATCGCCTGCAGGTCCACCGGGCAGCAGTCCTCTGCACCTTTTCCACCATCTCAATCTGAGTTTCATGATAGGGATGCCAAATAGGAGCTGCATACTCAAGTTGAGGCCGAACCAATGTTTTGTATGCAACTTCCTTAGTATGCCTAGGTGCCAGTGCCAAATTGCGCCGAAGAAAACCCAAAGTCTTAGTTGCCTTGCATGTAATTTCAGAAATGTGTTGACCCCAATCAAGATCATCTGTGATAGTTAAACCGAGGTATTTAGCGGACTGAACCTGTTCTAATGTTTGCTGATGCAGTGTGTAATTGAAATCTATATGCCTGCTTGGATGTAGCCGCGTCACCCTCATTGAATGACATTTGCTAACATTGAATTTCATTTGCCAATCCATTTCCCATTTGGCCAAGCTATTCAGGTCATCTTGTAAAATTTGACAATCCAATGGTGACTTGACATTTCTGTATAAAACACAATCATCAGCAAATAGCCGAACAGATGACCTGATGTTGTCAGGAAGGTCATGAATGAAAATAAGAAATAGGACCGGTCCTAAGACCGATCCTTGTGGGACACCAGAAAGAACCGGGACTGGATCTGAGGCACGGCCATCTAATACCATTTTTTGAGAGCGCTCAGAGAGCCACGAGTCGATCCACTTATGTGTAGATCCTCTAATCCCGTAGAAGTCAAGTTTGTATAATAACCTTTTATGTGGGACCTTGTCAAAGGCCTTAGCGAAATCCATGACAATCACATCCGTCTGCCTGTGGCCACGACCCACTGCTCGGTCCAGATTACTAACCAAATCATGATAAAACTGAACTAATTGGGTTTCGCAAGACCTTTGACTTCGGAACCCATGCTGACAGTCAGCAAGAATGTTTTCAAGAGCCAAGTGTTTGTTTATGTTGCTGACTATTATATGCTCTAGAGTTTTGCAACAGATACAAGTAAGCGACACCTGTCGATAATTAGCTGCATCATATTTCTCACCTTTCTTAAATACCGGGGCTACATTTGCCTGTCGCCAATCGTCTGGTACAGCACCCTGAGCAAGCGACTCATTGAAGATATAGGTCAGTACAGGAGCAATTTCAGAACTACATTCCTTCAACACCCTAGCACTCAGGCCATCTGGCCCAGGCGCCTTATGTATATTCAAATTATTCAACAGTTTAATGACCCCATTGGGGTCAACTGTAATTTCACCCATAGCGGTGAAAGGACTTGTGCCTTTGGAGGGGATTTCATCATCTGATTCGCGAGTGAAGGCTGACTGAAACTGCCTATTACAAATATTAGCCTTATCCAAAGTGTCAGTCTTCAAGATACCATTTTCTCTAAGAGTATTGATCCCAGACGCGTCTTTCTTAAGGGACTTGACAAATGACCAAAACTTTTTTGCCTTTTCATTTTTTCGGGGACAATTGGGATCAGGGTTATCATTTTCAAAGGAGAAGATATTGGTAATATGCTTCCAATATGCATCTCTAATGCTCTTTTGAACATGTGCTCTGAACCGTTTGTAATGGTTCTTAATGTCAGGGCTGCTTGACTTGCGCTCGCCGGATCTGCCGCACCGGAGATGACGGCCTTGCAGTGGCAGATTTAGAGGGGTTCAAGGGGTTTGCTCAAACTCCCCTCTTGACACAAATTATTAGCTCACCTAAGCCGAAGGCTCACAAGGTGAGCTTATAGCACAGTAGTCGAGCCTGCGTCTGTCCGTCCGTCGGAACGTCCGTGTGTCCACACTTTCATACTCAAATATCTCCAAGAAAACAAGGCCAATGGTGATCAAATTTTATCTTAAGCATCATTGGGGACCCTGGGGTCCATACCAGTCTTTGCAAAAACTTCAAAACAGCTGCTGGACAGCTGTCTGACAGACTGAAAATTTTTGTTGGTCAGAAAAAAAATTTGTCGGACAGAAAAAATGACCAAAAAAAAAAGCTTTGTAAGCTCATTGTTTTCCACAAATGAACACAGGGATTTTTTTTAGTGTCTCAGGGGCCGAAATAAGGCCCCATTCCCAATGCAAATTAAGTGACTTTTTTCCCAATTTGTAGGAAACAATTCCTAATCACGGCTGAAAATAATTCTCAACAGTTCCTAAACATTGTGAAAATCAAACTGCTGTTTGAAATGATGTTAAACTTTGATTTTAAGATATCATTTAATGATTTAAAATGATTAAACTTAATTAACTGTGTCAAATTGGAAAATATCATAATCTTTGAATGTTTTGAAAAATTCCCAAATTCTGGGTTACGTCGCTAATTTTCCCAATCAGAAAGGCCCTAGGGCCCCTTCCCAAAATTGCAGAAAAAATCCTTGTGAACAAAAGAATTACAGGCCGACTTCGCTATCTCGAAATCAAGGGGAATTGAGAATTCACTTCGAGTTTTCCGAAGTTCGAGATAAACAAATTGTGACGAAACATGAAAATTGTCACGTACGATCTACGCTATATAAATAGAATCAACGTTTCAACAACACATTTGGAGCATGACCGTAGTAACGCTGTTTCTATTAAATTGGTAATGAAATAAAGACAACAAAAACAGAACACTTTGTTTTTATTTTTTCAATCCATGTCATATAAAGGTTTAACACACATGAATAACAAATAAAATGCACAAACGAGAGCACAAAACACAAACATGCATTCGTAGTTATACGTGTAGCACATGTTACACAGTCAAAATTAGCACTCGTGATTTGTAAAACCAAACATGCTTTCATCGC
The DNA here is from genome assembly GCA_964017185.1 of Rugalucina vietnamica. NCBI lineage: Eukaryota > Metazoa > Mollusca > Bivalvia > Lucinida > Lucinidae > Rugalucina > Rugalucina vietnamica. Next base: position 11,866,744 of record OZ024883.1, read on the forward strand.
TATACATGTAGCGCATGTTACCTAGTCCATTTAGCACTAGCGATTTGTAAGTCCATTTTGCACTAGAGAATTGTAAACTTGTCCAGTTTGCTTTTAGATATTCACTGAATAAGTCACTGACACTAACACATTTAAACTCGGAAGAAGTCCGTTATCATGGATTGTTTAGCACACCTCTTGCTTAAGTCAATCTGCGTAATACACTTGTCGACGTGGCAAAGTTTCTCAACCACGTCGGTCACGTCGTTCTGATGTTGAAGGAACAATCTTATCGTGTCACAGGCTTTCAGGGCCATGATTTTGAGACGATATTGTGACAGTTAAAGAATACCCCTGATAGCTAACATCAAACACCGCCGCTTAACAGTGTTCAAACAATTAAATTTCAAAGGCGCCGATAACTGCTTTATTGTCTAATCAAACGCGCCGCTAGTGTGACGTATTACGAATCAAGGTCAATTGGTTTACACAAAGCAGCTGACCAAATCAATTAACCCCATTGCTGTGTGTAATTATCGGATACCGCATGGAAAAGTGAAAATGAAACTAAAATTTTGATGGATTAAATGATAAATTTCTGTGGATTAAAAACTCCATTAGAGGTAAATTTGTCTTTTTTTTTTTTTTATTTTTTTCGGACTTTGTATCAATTTGCTAATTGTTGTGATAAATTGACAAAAATGACCATCGTCTTTTGATTTTCTACATCTTCCTTTTTCTTCTTCGCTGATCATGAAGTCGGGCCGATAATTTTCGATTTCAAAGTTCGACACAGACAGGGTGAAACTAATAGATTTTTTTCTGTAGGGATCGAAATATCACTTCGACACAGCCGGGTTTTTGCCATAACCGAGTTCGACACAAGCAAGGTTGAAATACAATAACATATAGGGAGAGACGCTCGGGAGTGGGAGATCACTTCGACATAAGTGGGGTATTCGAGACAACCGAGTTTGAGATAGCGAAGTCGGCCTGTATTTGTTTTCCTGTTTACTACTCCTTGAACAATATCGTTTGAACCTCTTTTTAGGGCATTCGAATTACCTATTGGGAAATTACGGCAGCGCTCAAATTATTCAAGAATTTCACAACAAAATTACGCGACATCGATCGGAGGAAGGTCAAGGCCAGTGCTTTAAGAGTTTATTTCCCTTCTCTTCGGGTCCGGTATGAAAGCCATGACCACGCAGTGCCTGCTCTTCCGAACCAGCTATAATATTCATGTGTATTTTCACGAAATAAAACGATTTTACATTATTCCGTGTGTATCAATATTTCAAAATAATAGACTCATATAAACCGCGTTAGTTATATTGTAACTGTGTATTATTTTCACACTTTAAATGGTCATTCTAAGTTCCGCATACCCAGCATGGCAGGCGCAGTGCGGTCGAAGGTTTCATACCTGACCGAATATTTCTGTACGAAATTCTATTGGATTGGCTGAAATTCTTGGCTGACCAATCAAAATTGTAACCATGAAACCAACATGGTCGCCCGCACGCATCTCAACAAACTGCAGAAAACAATCGGAACAAAGTTGATTTATTTTATCATTCGTCGCGAGATGACAATTTTATAGTATGAACTGGACTTTTTCTCGTCGGACGGATCGACCGGGAACATGACAGAAATCGCTGGTCAGTTTAAAAATTTGTCGGAAATGACCGAGAGACCGACACTTTTCGTGAAGACTGCCATACGGGCCCGCCACGGGGGCGTCATGGGGAAAATATAAAAAAATCTTCTTCTCTGAAACCACAAGGCCCAGAGCTTTCATATTTTGTATGTAGCAGTGTTTAGTGGTCCTCTATATAAATCCTGCCAATCATGCCCCTAGGGTCAAAAATGGCCCCGCCCCAGGGGTCATTAGCTCCCATAGACTTACAATGGGAAAAACATAAAAAAAATCTCCTCCCCGAAATCACAAGGCCCAGAGCTTTCATATTTTGTCAGTAGCAATGTATAGTGGTCCTCTTTATAAATCCTGCCAACCGTGCCCCTGGGGTCCATACGGGCCCCGCCCCGGGGGCGTCATGGGAAAAACTTTAAAAAATCTTCTTCTCCGAAACCACAAGGCCCAAAGCTTTCATATTTTGTGTGTAGCAATGTATAGTGGTCCTCTTTATAAATCCTGCCAACTGTGCCCCTAGGGTCCATATGGGCCCCGCTTGGGGGCGTCATGGGAAAAACATAAAAAAAAAATTCTTCTCTGAAACCATATGGCCCAGAGCTTTCATATGTTATGTGGACCAAATGCTGCCAACGGTGCCCCTGGGGTCCATACAGGCCATGCCCCAGGCATGTCATTATCTACCATAGTCGTATAATGGAAATATATGAAAAAATCTTCTCTGCAACAGCATGGCACAAAGCTTGTATATTTGATATACAACATTGTCATGTGGAGCTCTACATAAATCCTGCCAATCTTGCCCATGGGGTCAAATATGGCCTTGTTAGATGATTTTTTCAAGTGAACCAAAATGGCAGAAAAGAGGATACACAATCCAGACAAGAGCTCTTCTGCTGATGTAAGTAGGGTTTCAAGGTCACATGACCAAGATGGCCACCATACCCATATATGGTAGAAACCCCAAATACTTTGTCCAGTGACTGTACTTGTTGACTCTCAGGTGAGCAATTGTTGCCCCTGGGCTACTTGTTTCATTTTCATTTCAAGAGATTTTGTGTGAAATTTGGCAAGCGAATCCCCATTTTCTACATTTGAACCCCCGCTTCAGAAATCCTGGATCTGCCCCTGTTTGCATATATATTTAGCTCACCTGAGCCGAAGGCTCACAGGTGAGCTTATACATGTAGTATACCCATGCTTATAGTATACCCATGCTCCGGTGTCCGTCCATTGTCGTCCACAATTTCAAAGATTTTCTTCTCTGAAACCGCTAGTCTGTTGAAATTTTATGTGGAGCCTCCATGGGTAGGGGGAATGAAAGTTTGTTCACGGGATCTTGGTCACTTGACCAAGATGGCCACCACTCCCATATATGGTAAAAACCCATCAAAAATCTTCATTAGAACCGGTGGGCCAATTTCCACGAAACTTGGTATGTAGCATTTGGGACTCCAGCTAGTAACTTCAGCCCACCATAATTTGCTAAAATGATCACCTTGCCTTGGGATGACCTTGACATATTTTGTGGCAAGGTCAATTTTGGAAACATAGGCTTTTACATTGGTAAAGGCGAAAACAATTGATATTTTGGAAATTATTGCGGCCTGAGACTTGAAAGTTGCACGATGCAGACAACTAATGGAGTGAATGAAGGTATGTAATTAGTTAAGGTCAAGATTGACCCAAGGTCATTGAAATATCAAAATTCAGTCACAATTTCAAAGATTTTCTTCTCTGAAACCGTTTGGCCGATCAAGTTGAAATTTTATGTGGAGCCTCCATGAAAAGTAGCATTGAAATTTTGTTCACAATATTTTGGTCACATGACCTAGTTGGCCACCATGTCCATATATGGTAAAAACCCTTCAAAAATTTTCTTCTCCTGAACCAGTGGGCCGATTTCCACGAAATTTGGTATGTAGCACGGGGGACTCCAGCCCATCATAGTTTGCTCAAATGATGAGCCTGGGATGACCTTGACTTATTTTGCAGCAAGGTCAATTTTGGAAACAGAGGCAAAAAGTGAAAACAATGGATTTTTTTTTTAAACTTGCAGTCTGAAACTTGGCAGATGCAGACAACTTATAAAGTCAATTGAGGTGTGTGAGTATTCAAGGTCAAGGTCATTTCGTGATGAAAAAATGCTCCGAGATCAGGCTTCAGGTGAGCGTTCTCAGGACCAATGGTCCTCTGGTTTAGATTTTTATTATTTCTTTAGTTTAAGATTAAGTCAAGTTATGGGATCTGTAATATTTCTTTTAGTTTTAAATAGTGATTTTATCGTCTAAAATGATTAAACAACAACAATATTGACAAGTTATACCTCTACCAAATGAGCCAAAAGCCTGGAAAGGTGCAGTTCTGGTAACAATATTGATTTCTTCTCATGAAAGAGTAGCATGCCAATCGGATCAATAGGCCATGTCTATGGGTGGAGGGACATCTATTTTCACCAGTGACATTGTTTAATCATGCTGGTGTGCATGCTGGTGTGACATGCATGATGTAGATCATTCGAGCCGCCTCGTGGGAAAACCAACAATGTGGTTTCCGAACAGGTACGACACAAACTGGGCTGTACCAGCACAGAAGATGGCTAGAGACTGGAAATTTTGGATTTAGAAGGTAGAGGAATTGTACTATCCGTGTAGCGAAAACAAAGGCGCTGATCAGCTTCGCAGTTACTGCGAAGCTGATCTGCGCCTTTGTTTTCGCATATTCAGATTGTTGGTTTTCTCATGAGGCGGCTCATATATTGCCATGGGTTAGAGCCCCGCACTGGCCACATGTGAGATAAGCCAAGTTTTGCATGCGGGTGTGCCAGGTGTTTTATTCTCGGGATTCTCCCGTTTTGGCCCACCAATTGATTGGCCCATCTCATATGAGCTGAAATAATCTTGAAAGGGACGTAAAACTGAATTTAAAAGATATAAATAAATATATTGCCATGGTGTTAAGTGCGAAACTTTGATGTGATGGTTCTAAATCTCTGTTTAATATAAATGTCGGATTTTATTTTAAATATTCTAAAATTACTTTAATTAGCAATGTATATTTTAAATGAACATTTGATAATTGATTGATAATATGAAATATAAGAATTGAAATTCACATACATACAGGGATTTTTTCTGCAATTTTGGGAAAGGGCCCTAGGGCCTTTCTGATTGGGAAAATTAGCGACATAACCCAGAATTTGGGAATTTTTTAAAACATTCAAAGATTATTGTATTTTCCAATTTGACATAGTTAATTAAGTTTAATCATTTTAAATCATTAAATAATATCTTAAAATCAAAGTTTAACATCATTTCAAACAGCAGAGTTCAATTTTCACAATGTTTAGGAACTGTTGAGAATTATTTTCAGCTGTGATTGGGAATTTTTTCCTTCAAATTGGGAAAAAAGTCACCTAATTTGCATTGGGAATGGGGCCTTATTTCGGCCCCTGAGACACTCGAAAAAAATCCCTGACATAATTTATAGCTGTCAGTGGATAATGAAAAACATTGTTGTGTCGCTCCTCTGAGAAATTGAAACCCCTTGTCCTTATGGTTAACCATTTTTTTTTTTTTATCATCAAGTGAAAATTAAAATCTGAGTTTAATTCTTTAATATATGCAGTTAAGATTCTTTACTGCATCAATCAGAAAATGACTGTATCAATAAAGATGGTAGATAATGCTATTCAAACTGATCTCTCCATGTGAGCTCATTGACTGTATCTGCATTGATGCTTGTTTCCAGCATCACAGGGCTGATTCAAATGATGCTACATGTACCTGTGCTGTCGTATGAGTACTTTATATATTGCATACAAAAGCTTACTGTCATCCGAATATATATGATCGACGGTCATATCATGTATTGGACTACAGCAAAATCACTAGTATCATACTTACGGCTGTCGACCATATACTTGGTATACAAAGTACTCGGACGACAGAACAGGTAGCATCATTTGAATTACCCCTGTGAGCATACAAGAAATCAATATTGGAGAAATAGGTAACAATTTGTTACAAGCATTTTTAAAAAACTGAATAAAATATATAACAAAATCTTTGGCTCATATCAAGGAGATTTGCAATTTTTTATGTAGAGAAGTTTCTGTTATTTTTTCATCAGCCCTGGAACAAATCCCTAGCAAATGTATGTAAAACAAATTGAGAACCTTTTATTAGCTCACCTGAGCCAAAGGCTCACAGGTGAGCTTATAGTATACACATGCTCCGGCGTCCGTCGGTCCGTCGTTGGCGTCTATCGGCGTTCACAATTTCTAAGATCTTCTCCTCTGAAACCGCTTGGCTGATCAAGTTGAAATTTTATGTGGAGCCTCCATGGGTAGGAGGAATGAAAGTTTGTTCACGGGAACTTGATCACATGACCAAGATGGCCGCCGCGCCCATATATGGTAAAAACCACTCAAAAATCTTCTTCTCATGAACCAGAAGGCCGATTTTCACAAAACTTAGTATGTAGCATATGAGACTCCACCCCATCAAAGTTTGCTAAAATGATGACCCTGGGTTGACCTTGACCTATTTTACGGCAAGGTCAATTTTGGAAACATAGGCTTTTACATGGGAAAAAGTGAAAACTATGGATTTTTAGAAAACTATTGGAGCCTGAGGCCTGAAAAGTGGTAGATGAAAACAACTAATGGAGTAGATGAAGGTATGTGATTAATTTAGTTCAAGGTCATCTCTTGACCTTGGCCAGTCTGTCGTCCATACACACTTTTCAAAGATCTTCTCCTCTGAAACCGCTTGGCCAATCAAACTGAAATTTTATGTGGAGCATCCATGGGTAGGGGTGACGAATGTTTGATTGCGGAATCCAAGTCACATGACCAAGATGGCCGCCATGCCCATATATGGTAAAAACCACTCAAAAATCTTCTCATGAACCAGAAGGCCGATTTTCACGAAACTTGGTATGTATCATTTGGGACTACAGCCCATCATAGTTTGTTCAAATGATGACCCAAGGATGACCTTGACCTATTTTACGGCAAGGTCAATTTTGTAAACATAGGCTTTTACATGGGAAAAAGTGAAAATTATGGATTTTTCGTAAGCTATTTCAGCCTGAGGCCTATAAAGTGATAGATGCAAAACAACTAATGAAAGTATGTGATTAATTTAGGTCAAGGTCATCTCTTGACACTTTTCAAAGATCTTTTTTTCCGAAACTGCATGGCTAATCAAACTGAAATTTTATGTGGAGCATCCATGGGTAGAGATAATGAAAGTTTGATCGCAAAATCAAGGTCACATGACCAAGATGGCCGCCATGCCCTTATATGGTAAAAACCACTCAAAAATCTTCTTCGGCGGCCCCCGTGGCCGAGTGGTTAAGGTCGCTGACTTCAGTGCTCTTAATCATTCGATCATCTCACCGCTGTGGGTTCGCGCCTCGCTCGGGGCACGAGTCACAAGTGGGACAAGCCAAGTTCTGCTTGCGGGTGTGTCAGGTGGTTTTTCACCGGGTACTCCGGCTTTCGCCCCACCTACCGATTGATTCGTCTCGATATGAGTAAAAAAGCTTGAAAGGGATGTAAAACTGAATAAAAAAAAAGTCAAAAAAAAAAAAAAAAAATTCTTCTTCTCATGAACCGGAAGGCCGATTTTCATGAAACTTGATATGAAGCATTTAGGACTCCAGCCCATCATAGTTTGATCAAATGATGACCCTAGGATGACCTTGACCTATTTTACGGCAATTTCAATTTTGGAAACATAGGCTTTTACATGGGAAAAGTGAAAACTATGGATTTTTTTTAAAACTGTTGCAGCCTGAGACCTAAAAAGTGGTAGATGCAAACAACTATTGGAGTAGATAAAGGTATGTGATAAATTTAGGTCAAGGTCATCTCTTGACCTTGGCCAGTCTGTCGTCCATACACACTTTTCAAAGATCTTCTTCTCTGAAACTGCTTGGCCAATCAAAGTGAAATTTTATGTGGAGCGTCCATGGTTAGGGGGAACGAAAGTCTGATCGCGAAATTCGGGTCACATGACCAAGATGGCCACCATGCCCAACTATGGTAAAAACCACTCGAAAATCTTCTTCTCCAGAGCCGGCTGGCCGATTTAGGCAAAACTTGGTATGAAGCATTTGGGACTCCAGCCCATCATACTTTGTTGAAATGATGAACATAGGATGACCTTGACCTATTTTACGGCAAGGTCAATTTTGGAAACATAGGTTTTTACATGGGAAAAGGCGAAAACAATGGATATTTTGGAAACTGTTGTAGCCTGAGACCTGAAAGTTGCTAGATGCAGACAACTAATGGAGTCAATGAAGGTAAGTTATTAATGAAGGCCAAGGTCATTTCTTGACCTTGACCCAAGGTCATTTAAATATCAAAATTAAAATTATGGTTTTCTCAGAAATCACTTGGTTTGGAAACTATTGCAGCCTGATCATGAGACCTGAAACTTTGCAGATGCACACAACTTATGAAGTTAATAAAGGTGTGTGAGTATTCAAGGTCAAGGTCATTTCATGATGACTTAATACTCCAAGATCAGGCTTCAGGTGAGCGTTCTCAGGACCAATGGTCCTCTGGTACTTAAGTGTTCTAGTATACCTTTTAAAAATGACATCTCATATTATTTGATGCTAGTCCCAATATTTACAGTTTTTACTGCATGTATTTTAGTTGGAATTTGCTTGCAGTCGACCTATCAAATACCAGACAAAGTTAAATCCAGTGTAAATGATGGTATTCTGCATTTGACATTTTAGGTTCTTAATTGTTTATATAAATAGGACAAAAAATATAAGGGTTGACATGAAATTAAATGAGTCAATTCATGGAAAATCTGTCCACATTGTCTCTGAACACAACCAGGCTGTGCAGCCACACAGTCTGGCTAGGTGCTTAAAATTTTAACTTGAGGAAGGAAGGGATGGTACATCATATTTGACAAAAACAAAGATTATGGGTTATGCTAAAGATAGTTTTTTCTCATGACAGTACTTTTTTCAGTATTTCAGTATTGGACGGTTGATGCTTGTGCTGATCTGGTTTACATCTGCATAAACTGGTATTTCATGGTGTTTTTTGCGTATGCCAGCAGCTTCTTATTTATTTACTGTATAAAGTTTGAGGTGCTTTAGTTGAATAGTTGGTGTTAGATTTGTTTTGAGACAAAATAACACATATTTTCTTGCAACATGTTTTACATGAATGTTTGTAGATTGTTGTGACATGAAGATGCAGGATGATGGTATGACAAGATGCTGGTAACCTATATAGAAGGGATCAGAATTGGATTATTCAACTAGAGGCAGCAAGGCTGATAGAGGTGATTGTTTTTACTGAGTTTATAAAAACACATACATTTGATAACTTTGGGTTTTGCAAGTGATATTCTAGAGATTTGTCTCATTTTGCTGAACTTTTTGCTCTTTCTTAAAGTGTTAAGAGAATATAGCAAACATTGAATAAAAAGGATGCAAGTTTTCATTTTTCATTCAATTGCATAATTTTGAAAATGAAATTATAGTGCTTATTTCCTTGGCTATAGAATTTATTAGAGAGCATGTTGAGTTGCAGATTTGAAACAAGCATATGAAATACAAAATAATACTGTATTCGTTCTAATTAGCGCACAGTGTGCTTAAATTTTCGAAGTAACTTATAGTTAAGGTAACAAAATATCGTTTTGATAAATGCACACTACGAATGAAAACAAGTCGTCAAAAACTCAAATGATCATGCCATTTAAGTGTCAAATGCGTTGTAAAATATTTCTTATTATAATTTAAGGTAATTTTAAATGTGGCTAATATGGTTTTAATGTGTAAAATTGATGTAAAATAAACCAATATGCTAGCCAAGGAGTGTGCGCTTATGCACCTGTTTTTGGCAAACAACCAGGGGCCAGTTGTTCAAAATTAACGACGTCGTTAGTTAACGTTTCGTTAAAATTTCAAACATTAATATTACAAATACACTGTTATTTTTTGTTGAAAAAATGTGAGAATCCTTTGCACTGCAAAGGATTCTCACATTTTTTCAACAAAAAATAACAGTGTATTTGTTACTTTAGCTGATATTTGCGTAACAAATTTATGTCTTAACGATATCGTTAAGCTAACGATGCTTTGAACAACTGGGTCCAGGGAGTGCGCTTATTGGAGCATGTGCGCTTGTTAGATTGAACACTGTAATTATCATACCTTTGTCAGAATGAAGGCTGAAGCATGTACGCTTGAAAGTTCAACATCATTTGAAAAGAATCTCTATTCTATATGACTCATTCACATTATAGACTGATACTTAGATTTGTTGGCGAAGCACCAGTCAGCCATAGAAGATGGGAGATAAAGGATTACCAGTAGACAGGGGATGGGCCTGGATGATAGTGGTTGGTAAGCAGTTTGAAAATTTCATCCTTAGTTATTATTGGCAGTTATCAGGAAAACATATCCGTACAATGAATACCCCCTTGAACCCCACTTTTATATAGTATAACTGGGGTATACAGGGGTATACATATTTTGCTTATTTTTAGCTCACCTTAGCCAAAGGCTCACAAGGTGAGCTTATAGTGTAGTAGTCAAGCCGGCGTCCGTGCATCCGTCCGCCCGTCTGTCCATCCACATTTTCAAACTTGAATATCTTTAAGACAACAAGGCCAATCGTGATCAAATTTTATCTAAAGCATCATTGAGGAGTGGGGAAGATTGTGTTAGGTTTTGGGCCAGGTCGGATCAGAACTCTGGTTTCCATGGCAACAGATAGCTCCCATTGACTTACAACGGGAAAAACATAAAACAATCTTCTTCTCTGAAACCACAAGGCCCAGAGCTTTCATATTTTGTGTGTAGCAATGTATAATGGTCCTCTTTATAAATCCTGCCAACCATGTCCCTGGGGTCCATACGGGCCCGTTAGGTTTTGGGCCAGGTCGGATCAGAACTCTGGTTTCCATGGCAACAGATAGCTCCCATTGACTTACAACGGGAAAAACATAAAAAAATCTTCTTCTCCGAAACCACAAGACCCAGAGCTTTCATATTTTGTATGTTGCAATGTGTAGTAGTCTTCTTTATAAATCCTGCCAACCATGCCCCTGGGGTCAAAAATGGCCCCGCCCCGGGGGTCATTAGCTCCCATAGACATACAATGGGAAAAACAAAAAAATCTTCTTCTACGAAACCACAAGGCCCAGAGCTTTCATATTTTGTGTGTAGCAATGTATAATGGTCCTCTTTATAAATCCTGCCAACTGTGTCCCTGGGGTCCATACGGGCCCCGCCCCGGGGGCGTCATGGGAAAAACATAAAAAAAAAATCTTCTTCTTCGAAACCACAAGGCCCAGAGCTTTCATATTTTGTATGTAGCAATGTGTAGTAATCTTCTTTATAAATCCTGCCAACCATGCACCTGGGGTCAAAAATGGCCCCGCCCCGGGGGTCATTAGCTTCCATAGATATACAATGGGAAAACATAAAAAAAAATCTTCTTCTCCAAAACCACAAGGCCCAGAGCTTTCATATTTTGTGTGTAGCAATGTATAGTGGTCCTCTTTATAAATCCTGCCAACAGTGCCCCTGGGGTCCATACGGAACCTGCCCTGGGGACATCATGGGAAAAACATAAAAAAATCTTCTCCGAAACCACAAGGCCCAGAGTTTTCATATTTTGTGTGTAGCAATGTATAGTGGTCCGCTTCATAAATCCTGCTAACTGTGGCCCTGGGGACCATCGTACAGGCCCCACCCTTGGGGCATCATTATCTGCTATAGGCTTACAATGGAAAATACATGAAAAAATCTTCTTCTCTGAAACCACAACAGCTGAAGCTTCTATATTTGGTATGCAGCATTGTTATGTGGAGCTTTACATAAATCCTGCCAAGCATGCTCCTAGGGTCAGAAATGGCCCCACCCCTGGGGGTCAATAGCTCCTTAGACTTACAATTGGAAAGACATAAAAAAAATCTTCTTCTCCGAAACCATATGGCCCAGAGCTTTCATATGTTGTGTGGACTAATGTACAATACTCTCCTTTATAAATGCTGCCAACGGTGCCCCTGGGGTCCATACAGGCCACTCCCCATGCACGTCATTATCTTACCTAGACTTTTAATGGAAATACATGAATAAATCTTCTCTGCAACAACATGACACAAAGCTTGTATATTTGATATGCAACAGTGTCATGTGGAGCTCTACATAAATCCTGCCAATCATGCCCCTGGGGTCAAATATGGCCCCACCCCGGGGTCATTATAGGACCCTGACCTTGTTAGATGATTTTTTCAAGTGAACCAAAATGGCAGACAAGAAGATACACAATCCAGACAAGAGCTACGGTATTCTGCTGATGTAAGTAGGATTTCAAGGTCACATGACCAAGATGGCCACCATACCCATATATGGTAAAAACCCCAACTACTTTGTCCAGTGACTGTACTTGTTGACTCTCAGGTGAGCGATTGTTGCCCTTGGGCTACTTGATTGTCCAAACCATAGATTGTGGGTACTAATTAGAACCGCTTGGGCAAGGCAGTTCTGATGAGTACCCACAATCTATGTTTTGAGCAAAAGTAAGCAAAATATCAAAAATATTCTGCTGAAAATTTTCAATTTTTACAACTTAAGGAAAATCTTTATATTTATATGGGCATGTTTTCGTAATGATTATCTCTTGAGCCCCTCTCTGAGACTAAATTATTTCAATTTCAAGGGATTTATAAAAAATCAGGTGAAATATGGAAAATGATGCCCAATTTGTGGATTTGGCTGTGCTGCTGGGCATGATGGATGGAAATCCCAGACAGATGTACTTGTGAAATAGTTTATATTCCTGTAGCTGAACAGGATGTGGTTTTAAATGCAGAAATTGGCTGGAATATTGTTGCATACACAAAGAAAAAAATAATAACTTATATTCTCTGTTTTTCTACCAGGGTATTTCTTCAGTGTGTTCTGTATGGTTGGGATTGCAAAATCATTCGGAATACTCTTACAGCAGTTTGTATCATACTTCAACATTCCTGTCGCCCTTGGGGCACTAATCATGGGCGTGAGTGGGGGCATCTATACTATTACAGGTAAATATTTTGAATTTTCGGATGCTTGAATTTTGTAATTACGAATTACCCTGCTGTCCGAATTAAGTTCTTTCATTGTGTATCTATGCTGTCCAAAAAGACAAAACATAATGGGTAAAATGCAGACCTTTAGTATATCCGGTAGTGCCCATAGTCAGATTTGGAGGCATAAATGGTAGAATATATCTGTGCTTTTAATACTTGATTTCTTGTCAATATTCATTTCATTCTTATAGCCTTTACTGTCAAAAATGTCAATTATTTTTCAGCTTCTAGTCCCCTTATATGCTTTACAGTATGGAAACATATTTCATAGTCTGTTGTGGGTTTGATTATGGATATAAAAGGAGGGTTTTAATTATGTTCTACTTACTTACTGGAGACGTCAAGCCAGGCATTTCTACTTGGCTAAGCAATTCTGCTTCTTAGACGCCTCTGTCTAGTGGTAGACGAAAGCCAGGGCAGTTCTCGATGTTAGGTCAGGAAATATCCTGTGAAACCACCGTGCCTGGAAGGTGACAGTCAAACCATTGGTTCATACTGATGCAGGAACCATTGATAGTTTTTTCAATAATCAATTTTTTACTGGCAACACCAGTGGGATTCGAACCTGCTTGGCAGAGGTACGTACATAGCTAGTGAGAAGCCAAATGCGCTATCAACTATGTCATTTTAATTTGAATCTGTTTTGACATGAAATAAATAAATAAATAAACCATGTTTTGTTTTTTCTGCAACAGTCGGTGTGACAGCAGGGACTCGTATCTCTCAGCCTGTTGTGGTTGTCGATCAGGGATATAGTCGGAGGGATTGGGCTGTGTTTGAGTTGCTTCCTTGTCTAAAGACATATATATTTACTGACCGATAACAAAAAATATTACTCTATTTCTGACAGCATCAATCTGCATGAAAGCAGGGAAACATCTCTTAGCAAGTTATGATCGGCCCTGTAGCTGGTGGGATAGGACATGTTTTCATTGTTTCTTTGTCAGTTGAATGAGTTGATATGGTGAATTAGAAGGTTTTGTTGCTGTAAATGCTAAAATTTACTCTTCTTTACTTCAGCACCAATCTGTGTGACAGCAGGGACACATATCTCTCAGCGTGTTGTGGTTGTGATTGGGGGAGTTGTCGGAGGGATTGGGCTGTGTTTGAGTTGCTTCCTCGTCAGTATAGAATATGTCATAATCATGTTTGGAGTATTTTATGGTAAGCCCTTCTTATCATATGAGCTGCCTCATGAGAAAACCTGTCTTCAGGGTTTCAGACCAAGTTCGACACACACTGGCCTGTAACCACAGAATGCAAGGTACTTAAAATTTCGAATTTAAAAAGAAGAGGAATGGTAAACGTTTGCTAGCCAGGAAGTGAAAACAAGGGCACTGATCAGCCGAGCATTTACTGCACAGCTCACCTGCCTCTTTGTTTTTGCATATGCTAAAAGCCAGCTAGCTAACTCTTGATGCGGCACATATGTTCTTTGGGCATGGCAATCTCGTCTATATTTTGACTATCTTTTAATGACTATACCGGCATGAAACGAAACTAAATGTCAGAAAGTTAAGCAGTTATTCATACTACATTCCACAAGTATGATTGTTAGTTTGATATTCTTTTCATTCCTATTCTTAAACTTGTTAATATCTTTACTCAAATTCCCAAGGAAGATAAGAGGCTATCTTATAAGCATCGCTTTTCATTACAGGTATTGGCAATGCATGCATATTTGGAAATGGTCTAGTGATGATTGGGCATTACTTTTCAAAGCGGCGCTCTCTTGCTAATGGTCTATCCCTGGCCGGTGCTAGTTTAGGACAGTTTGTCCTTCCACCAATACTTCAATTCCTACTTGATACATACACTTTAAATGGAACTCTGCTCCTCATAGGTGGATTATACTTCAATGTGATTGCATGTGGGCTCTTGTACAGGCCTACCTCATTCTACACCAATAGACACAGAAAATCAAAACGCAAATCCGAAACGAAAAAATTAATGAAAGAAAAGGATGCCAGTGAACAAGAGCAGTTGAAAAGTAACCAGTCTGATGACAATGTGACTAAAGAAATGATGGAAGAATCTGAAAATAGACTGCTGGGAGAAACTGTGGATCGGTCTGGAGGGAAAAACTCGGTATTGACAGGAAGTGTGGACAGTCTACACACTGCTGTTGTACAATCAGAGAGCCAGTCAAAGAAAATGGAGGGAAAATCTAACAATAGCTCAGGGAAATCCATTAGAACATTTTGTAAAACATTGTTAGATTTCAGTGTCCTTAAGAATTACATTGTCATTTTATTTGTGTGTGTAAGTTTCTTAGCATTCTTTGGACATTTCAATTTCATTCTGTTCATGCCGCCAAGTGCATATTTAAAAGGAGCTACAAACTATCAGAAAGCATATTTAATCTCAATTACAGGAATTTGTGATCTCGTAGGTAGGATTTTAATAGGTTTAATTGGAGATATGAATATCATTGCTCGCTACAAACTTTATGCTTTAGCTGTTCTTATTACTGGAATTAATATTTTCATTTTCACGTTTGCTGATAATTTCTGGTGGATGGCGATACATGTCGGTCTGTATGGTTTCTTTGGTGGGTGCTATGTGTCAATCAACGGGCCAGTGCTAATAGATCTAGTTGGTTTAAAGCAGATGCCGAAAGTCCTGGGTGTGGTGCTGTTTATCCAAGGTCTGGGGGCTGCCTTTGGACAACCTGCTTTAGGTAAAATTGCTTCAATATTGAACCAACTTTGAAAAGAAGTATTAAAGATGTTCAGATATTTTGCTGATACTCTGAACAGGAATAACAAAGTAGATCGTTATTTTCATCAGTCATCAGAAATAAAAGAAATAATAAATACCGTATTCGTTCTAATTAGCGCACAGTGCGCTTAACTTTTCAAAACAACTAAAAGTTAAGGTAACAAAATATCGTTCTAATTAGCGCACACTACTAACGAAACCAACACATCAAAATGCTGAAATAACCATGTCAATTCTATCAATGGTGATGTCATTTAAGTGTTCTTATTGTTGAAAAGTAGTTTTTGATCATTTACCGTTACGTTTTATGCTGCATAAATGTGCAAAATACCAATATGATATTCGTGCAGTGTGCGCTTATGCACATGTTTTTCGGAAATGGCCGGGTTGTGCGCTTATTGGAGCATGTGCGCTAATTAGAACGAATACGGTAAATAAAAATGTGGGTGTCATTTACTAAAGATAAGTCAAGTTGGTCTCTGTTTTGCTTTTCTGTGCAGTGCTAAACTGTGGTGTTAGTGAGTAACCTAGTACATGTATGTTTCATGTCTAGCAGAATCTTATTAAATACCTTTGGGAAATGATGCTTTAAAAGCAATTTTACCTTGCAATAGCCAATCTAGCACCATATATCTAAGATCATATTTGATGCCATTATTGTATTGTTTTAAGTTTGGAGTGTTTTCAACTTAAATAGGCTTGAGGGTTTCACAATATTTTATCAACAAACGAATTACAGGTGCTATTAGAGACAGTTTGGGTTCTAATGATGTTGTCAACTATATTGAGAGTGCTACACTAGTGATCAAGGGCCAGTTGTTCAAAACTTTGTTAGCTTAACGTCATCGTTAAGACCTCAACTCGTAAATTAAATGCCGACTACATAAGCAAATACACTTTCATTTTTTGTTGATAAAATGTGAGAATCCTTTGCATTGCAAAGGATTCTCACATTTTATCAACAAAAAATAACAGTGTATGTATTTGTAATATTCATGTTTGAAATTTTTAACGAATCATTAACTAACAATGTCATTAATTTTGAACAACTGGGCCCTGTTCTTGACTTAAGCTGTTACAGTAGCTTTTATATTTGCAAATCTAAAGTAATATTCGAGTTAACAAACTGTAATTTTCTTCAACTTATTTATTGTAGGTGCTATTAGGGACAAATTAGGATCCTACAATGTTGTCAACTATATTGAGAGTGCTACACTAGTGCTCAGTTCAGGGCTTCTGTTCTTGTACCCGGCTGTGAAGAAACTGGAAGAAAGAGATGACCCAGAGCAGGGAACCAACGAACAGGAGATGGAACTCAAAATATGATTTTTGTGATGATGAAACCTTTATTCTTTACTTGGCAGTGAAAACATTGGATCGAAAATACATTTTGTATCATTTTCAAAAATCTTGTTGTACTGAAGTTTCCGAAAAAGTTTTTGTCTTTTGGGTTAAAAGAAAATAATCTCAAGTTGTCCTAATAAGAGCAGAGAAAACTGGTCTGATAATGGATAAGAAAAATTTTATGGCTAAAACAAATTTTGCTTTAGAAAGGGAGATAATCCACAATATGATTTTTTCATTTGTTGTATTGAGTCATATGTCTTGAACACATATTGTATGCATTTCTTAATATTATTGACAGCTTATATGCATTATAACTTACACTGTACATGTGCATTCCTATTTTCAGCTCATTTGTTTGTTAGATTTTTATTCATTATTCTCATACTAGGTATATAGAAAATAAATATAAAGATTACAGTCATGTCAAACTTGTATCACTGGACATACTGGTAATTTAACACCCAAAATTTTGCTAAAGATATATACCAGAACCATCACCGTGCAAATGTACCATCTTTTTTTTCGTGTCGCCTGCGAGTGCTTCTCGTAGACTTGCAGAAACGATGGAACACCCCTGAAGTTGAAGTCATCACTTCTGTCTACTCTATCCAAGTCTGTCATTTACCCCCTCTTACTGGTTCATTCAACTGCAAAACTGTTGGGATAATCGTAATGTCGATACCTTTAAGTCTAAAAAGCACTTTGTGAAAAATTCAGAAATCTGTGATTTTTCGTAAAAAAAGAAAAAAACACTTTTTTTTACCAAAAGTTTTTTTTTCGTTTAAAATGTTGGTTCTGCTACATATTTGTAGCAAATGTTTGGGTGTTAGATTACCAGTATGTCCTGTGAACAAAAATAAACTTTTGATGCTTATCAAAGTTTGAGTAGTGTATATCTATATATTTTTAATGGTTATTAAATGACACTGCCAAGCAGTTATATATTTTTTCTGTGGTTTATAAAATGGAGAGAGAAGAGATTAATTTAAATAGTACATTACGAAAACTTGCCCATGCAATATACAGTGATTTTTAAATTTGTAAAAAATGAAAATGTTCAGTAGAATTTTTTTTATATTTTTCTTATTTTTGCTCAAAACATTGTGGGTACACGTCAGAACCGCCTCGCCGAGGTGGTTCTAACGAGTATCCACAATCTATGTTTTGGAGCAAAAATAAGAAAAATAGGTATACCCCTGCATACCCCAGTTTTGCTGTATAAAAGTGGGGTTCAAGGGGGTATACTTGTTATGGACATGTTTTCCTGATGACGAGTAGTGTCAGAGACCTGTTTTTGGGTTGAATTTTCTGACCAGGTCTGACCAGTAGCACAGCTATGGAAATTAATTCAAATATTTGAATTTGGATTTAAGAAGTTAAGGATTGTAATTAGTGGGAATAACAAGAACCACTGTCGGGAAACAAACTCTGTGGAAGCTGTCATTTGTGTACATAACGGTGACGTTACACGTAAATTTAACATTTCAAATTAAACCCAAGTTCGGAAAATTTGTGAGTCATTTGTTAAACATTTTACATATCCTTTCATATGTAGAGCACATATTGGATTGTATTACTGTAAAAAAAAACACAAGTCTTCATCTGGTCGCTTAGAACACTTAGGAAACTTTTAAGTTCTGAAGTGTTCTAAATGTTAACAAATGTTTCAAAGAAAGAAAATATTGCTTAACAGTGATTATACAATGCCGCATATGATAGGATATGTCTTAAACATTTGGTAATTTCCAAAACTATGTGCATCTCTATCGTATGACGTATACACAAATGATAGCAAACATGAGTTTGTTTCCCGACACTGAAGGACTCTGATCAGATATTGGGGGCACACATCACGAAAACATGCCCATGTAATATAGAGATTTTTCCTAAAAAATTTTCAATTGCAAAATTTTGATATTTTTCTTATTTTTACTCAAAACATAGATTGTGGGTACACATTAGAAAGGCCTCACGGAAGCGGTTCTAACGAGTATCCACAATCTATGTTTTGGAACTAGGTATATCCCTGCATATCCCAGTTTTGGTATATAAAAGTGGGGTATAAGGGGTATATATTACAGGGAAATGTTATCCTGATGACATGCCTCTTTAGTTCTGTTATGACATTGCATAGATTACACAATATTTGATTATTTAAGATTACAATTATCACTTGTTTTTTATCGCACCTGCTTATAGCAGGGTGCGATATAGGAGTTCAAATTTCTGTCCGTCCGTACGTTCGTTCGTCCGTCCGTTCGTTCGTCCGTCAACATTTACGTCGAAGTTTAGTTTTCTCGACATCAGAGATAGCTGCGAGTCTGAAACCTTGCAGAGTAATTGTCCCTGACATACCCTTCAAGTATGCACATTAACCCGGTGCCCTTGACCTATATTTCACGGTCCACTGACTTTGAAAATTTTTACGTCAAAGTTTTGTCAACATTTACGTCGAAGTTTGGTTTTCTCGACATCAGAGATAGCTGCGTGTCTGAAACTTTGCATAGTAATTGTCCTTGACATACCCTTCAAGCACGCACCTTGACCCTGTGCCCTTGACCTATATTTCACGGTCCACTGACTTTGAAAATTTTTACGTCGAAGTTTGGGTTTCTCGACATCAGAGATAGCTGCAAGTCTGAAACCTTGCATAGTAATTGTCCTTGACATACCCTTCAAGCACGCACCTTAACCTGGTGCCCTTGACCTATATTTCACGGTCCACTGACTTTGAAAATTTTTACCCCGAAGTTTGTTTTTCTCGACACCAGAGATAGCTGCAAGTCTGAAACCTTGCATAGTAATTGTCCTTGACATACCCTTCAAGCACGCACCTTAACCCTGTGCCCTTGACCTATATTTCACGGTCCACTGACTTTGAAAATTTTTACGTCGAAGTTTGGTTTTCTCGACATCAGAGATAGCTGCAAGACTGGAACCTTGACATACCCTTCAAGCACGCACCTTAACCCAGTGCCCTTGACCTATATTTCACGGTCCACTGACTTTGAAAATTTTTACGTCGAAGTTTGGTTTTCTCGACATCAGAGATAGCTGCGAGTCTGAAACCTTGCATAGTAATTGTCCTTGACATGTCCTTCAAGCACGCACCTTGACCCGGCGCCCTTGAACTATATTTCAGGGTCTATTGACTTTGCCCGATGCAGGTGCGATATCGACCTCCGCGGAGTTCTTGTACTGTGTATAGCTTTACATATATGAGACGCATGTCTTTCATAAAATCGTCTTCTAGAGATTATTTTTGATGGGATGTTTTTAAAGTCTTGTTACCTATCAGTTCAACTAAACAAGCAGTTACATGACAAAATGATTCATGACAGAATAGAGGGATTAAACACGATTTTCTGTTTGTTAACATTTGCTAGGTCCCGAGGGGAGTGTTGAAAATCCAGAACACAGCCTTCGGTTTTCAACACTACCCGAGGGCCCTTGTGAATGTTAAAGTCAAAATCATGTTTGAATACTATTTATTGCAAAGAATTTGCAAAATCAAAACAAATTATGATGCAGTATATTTTATTAGCTCACCTGAGCCGAAGGCTCACAGGTGAGCTTATAGGATAGGCAGGCATCCGTCGTCCGTCCGTCCACAATTTCAAAGAAGAATATTTCTGAAGCTAGTAGGCTGATCTTGATCAAATTTAATGTGAACCATAATTGGGTTGGGGGATTGATGGCATTAGGTTTTGGAGCAGATTGTATCAAAATTGTGGTTTCCATGGCAACAGATAGGTCCCATAGACTTACAATGGGAAAAACTAAAAAAATCTTCTTCTCTGAAACCACTAGGCCCACAGCTTTGATATTTGGTATGTAGCAATGGCTAATGGTCCTCTACATAAATTGTGCCATTCGTGCCCCTGGGGTAAAATTTGGCCACGCCCCGGGGGGTCGATAGTCTCCATAGACTTACTATGGGAAAAAAATTAAAAAATCTTCTTCTCTGAAACCACAGGGCCCACAGCTTTGATATTTGGTATGTGGCAATGGCTAATGGTCCTCTACATAAATTGTGCCAGCCATGCCCCTGGGGTCAAATTTGGCCACGCCCCGGGGGTCGATAGTCTCTATAGACTTACAATTGGAAAAACTAAAAAAATCTTCTTCTCTGAAACCACTAGGCCCACAGCTTTGATATTTGGTATGTAGCAATGGCTAATGGTCCTCTACATAAATTGTGCCATTCATGCCCCTGGGGTCAAATTTGGCCACGCCCCGGGGGTTGATAGTCTCCATAGACTTACTATGGGAAAAAAATAAAAAAAATCTTCTTCTCTGAAACCACAGGGCCCACAGCTTTGATATTTTGTAGGTGGCAATGGCTAATGGTCCTCTACATAAATTGTGCCAATCATGCCCGTGGGGTCAAATTTGGCCACGCCCCGGGGGTCGATAGTCTCCATAGACCTACAATAGGAAAAAAACTAAAAAAATCTTCTTCTCTGAAACCACTAGGCCAACAGCTTTGATATTTGGTATGTAGCAATGGCTAATGGTCCTCTACATAAATTGTGCCATTCATGCCCCTTGGGTCAAATTTGGCCACGCCCCGGGGGTTGATAGTCTCCATAGACTTACTATGGGAAAAAAAATAAAAAATCTTCTTCTCTGAAACCACAGGGCCCACAGCTTTGATATTTTGTATGTGGCAATGGCTAATGGTCCTCTACATAAATTGTGCCAATCATGTCCCTGGGGTCAAATTTGGCCACGCCACGGGGGTCGATAGTCTCCATAGACCTACAATAGGAAAAACTAAAAAAATCTTCTTCTCTGAAACCATTAGGCCCACAGCTTTGATATTTGGTATGTAACAATGGCTAATGGTCTTCTACATAAATTGTGCCATTCATGCCCCTGGGGTCAAATTTGGCCACGCCCCGGGGGTTGATAGTCTCCATAGACTTACTATGGGAAAAAAATTAAAAAATCTTCTTCTCTGAAACCACTAGGCCCACAGCTTTGATATTTGGTATGTAGCAATGGCTAATGGTCCTCTACATAAATTGTGCCATTCATGCCCCTGGGGTCAAATTTGGCCAGGCCCCGGAGGTTGATAGTCTCAATAGACTTGCTATGGGAAAAAAATTCAAAATTCTTCTTCTCTGAAACCACAGGGCACACAGCTTTGATATTTTGTATGTGGCAATGGCTAATGGTCCTCTACATAAATTGTGCCAGCCATGCCCCTGGGGTCAAATTTGGCCACGCCCCGGGGGTAGATAGTCTCCATAGACTTACAATGGGAAAAACTAACAAAAATCTTCTTCTCTGAAACCAAAAGGCCCAGAGCTTCTATATTTTGTATGTAGCTATGTTTGGTAGTCCCCATTATAAATTGTGCCAGTCATGCCCCTGGGTCAAAATTGGCCATGCCCCGGGGGTCAATAGTGTCCATGCATAGACTTTCATTGGTCGATTCTCAATTAATTTAAATCTCATGAGCTTACAATGTGATAATCTCTCAGGTGAGCTACAGGACCAATGGTCCTCTAGTTATATAGCCTTGTCACTTTTTCATATGCGAAAAAACTTTTATTCTTATGCATGTTCCTGGCCTCCTTCATTTCTCGATATTAACATGTTTTGGGTGGTGCCTGGTACTGAGCATAATTAAAAGCCATGTATTAACAGTGTGAGCACACATGAATTGCCTGATTAATACACAGCTCCTGTTCATTAATACACACCTGTACACGGCCGTGGTAGTCTAATGGATAGCGTATTCGCTATAATAGCATTATGTTGTAACTTGCATTTATCTTTATGAGATTTGAAAACCTTTACTTTACAATGACCCTAATTTTATAGTGTTTTGTTATTTTTTGTTCTGGTTTGGTGTTTGATCATTTAGTTAATGATAATAAATGTCTGGACCCAGTTATTCAACGCATCGTTAGCTTAACGATATCGTTAAGACATAAATTTGTTAAGCAAATATCAGCTAAAGTAACAAATACACTGTTATTTTTTGTTGAAAAAATGTGAGAATCCTTTGCAGTGCAAAGGATTCTCACATTTTTTCAACAAAAAATAACAGTGTATTTGTAATATTAATGTTTGAAATTTTCACAAAACGCTAACTAACGACGTCGTTAGTTTTGAACAACTGGGCCCTGCTTGTTTTTATCGAGGTTTAACAATTTATCTGTCATGTTGGGACAGAGCCACCGCTTCCTGGGTATCATCCAGTACTCAAGGGGGGAGGGGGGGGGGGGGGTTAATGTGTCCTGTTTGAAGGATACAACACGGTCCCACATATGGGAATCAAACCCATGACTTCTCCATTTGGAGGCCAGTGCTGTACCACAAAGCCACCTCACTCCCTAAATGATAATAGTAAACTCATTTGAGCCGTGTCATGAGCAAACCAACATTTTGCATATGCGAAAACAAAGGTGCAGATCAGCTTCGCAGTAACTGCGAAGCTGATCATGCCTTTGTTTTCGCTACATGAGTAGTACAACTTCTCTGCTTTCTAAATCCAAAATTTCCAGCCTCTAGCCATATTCTGTGCTTGTACAACTTGGTTTGTGTTGAACCTGTTCGGAAACCACATTGTTGGTTTTCTCATGTTGCGGCTCTTTGTTTAATGTTGATGGTAAACAGTTGAGGTCATATTGAGATTGTCAGTGAGCATACCATCGCGTTGAACGTGTTTCACCTGAACAGCTTACGAATATCAATACTTATTCTGATTCCACTGGCAAACAAGTAGGGAATGACTGTACCAGACATGGCAATAGCCCAGCAGGCACCTGGCGTCATAATGACGTCAGATTGACGTCGATGCGACGTCATAATGTCGCATCGACATTGATATGACGTCATTATGACGTCATGTGCCCGCTGGGAGGGCGCTACTGATTCAATAGGGTGTTATAGCTGACCATTCCTGAAATACATGTACAGTTCAACCTCATTACAATGCGGTTTTCAAAACAAGACTGCCATGTCATGGCTCCCAAAATGATTATTTTGCTATTTGTCTATTGTAAATAACCTCATTATACAATGGTTTCACTTATAACATGGTCTGTTTCTATGGGCTCCAAAGATAGCGTTGTAACGAGGTTGACTTGTAATAGGTTTGTTTCCTTCATACTTATAGGTGCTTATAGGAATCTCATATTATTATACAATTATGGCATTGTCATGACCCCTAGTCTTTAAATGACCGGAAATCTTGGAAATAAAAATGATATTTAACACAATAGCTGAATACTCGTAGTTGCCTTTTATTTCATACCTTGTCAAATACAGACCAGGGGCACTAAATCCAGACGAATTCAGCAATTCCAAAATTGGTCTGGCACAAAGAAAGTATCATGCATTCTTAACTTTAATACATGTTTTCTTGAAATTTCAGCTTTATTAAATAAACCCTAATCAGAAGAATAACATTCACAGTATGTTAAGTCATGAGAAAACCAGCTTTTTGCATATGCGAAAACAAAGACGCAAATCAGCTGCGCAGCTGATCGTCTTAGTTTTTGTTACACAGATAGTACAATCCCTCTTCTTAAATCAGAAATTTCAAGCTTCTAGCCTTCTTCTGTGACCGTGCAGACCAGTTTGTGTTGGACTGGGTCAGAAACCCAAAAGACTCCAGTCGTGGCTCATATATCAAGTCAATTCCAGTAAAGCTGCACATGTATAATAGCCTTCAGGTCCAAAACTATGTCTCTGTGATAAATGTATGGTATCCACCACATGGTCTCCAAAATTATACTGGGCAAATTTCTGAAAATAAAAGAAAAGATTATCACAATCAATTCTAGTATCTTAAAGATAGGAAGTTGCATTATATCTTCTGCCTGGATCTCAGGCCTGATCATCTGACAAAGCAGGCTGTTCAGTCTGATGGTTAGACATCTGAAATTCTTGATTTAGAAAGCAAAGGAAACTATGAAGATGTGCCCTATGAAGAGTTGGTTACAGCAATCATATTTCTGAAATATCTTCATTATGTGTAGAACCTTGATATCCAGAGCTTATTTCACCTGTGTATTAGCAGAGATTTGTTTCAAATTTGTTTGCTTTTTTTTTATTATGTCCCTTTCAAGATCATTTCAGCTCATATGAGAATGGCCAATCGGTAGGTGGGGCGAAAACGCGAGAACCCCCGAGAAAAACCATCTGGCACACCCGCAAGCAGAACTTGGCTTGTCTCACATGTGCCCCGTGTGGGGCTCGAACCCACGCAAGACACTGGTGAGATGATCAAATGGTTAAGTGTGGTGATGAAATATCAGCGCTCTTAACCACTCTGCCATCTGTTTGCTTTGTGGTTAAACACCTACTATAACTGAGCCGCCTCATGGGAAAACCAACAATCTGCTTAGGCGAAAACAAAGGCGCAGATCAGCTTCGCGGTAACCGCGAAGCTGATCTGCGCCTTTGTATTCGCTACTTGGATAGTACAATTCCTCCTCTACTTAACTCCAAAATTTCAAGCTTCTAGCTCTTTTCTGTGCTTGTACAGGCCGGTTTGTGTCGGACCTGTTCGGAAACCACATTGTTGGTTTTCCCACGAGGCGGCTCATTACTGATTAAGTAAACTCGTTTTTGGCTGGTTGGTCGTATTGGTGATTTACATCCCACTCAAGTAAGGTAAGGTCATATGGGGACAGGACCTCAGTTTCAAGGCTCATCCGACGGACTGAAGAAGACTGGAGTTGAAAAGGTACAAGTAGGCAAAGATCAGGAAAAGGCGCAATCAGAAAAAGATTCCCACTCCAAAAACCGAGGTGGGAAAAAACCAAACTAACAATCAGGTACTTATACCATGAAACATATCGTAAGCCGAATGAGCAGCTATTTTCCCAATAGGTGGCCACTCAGCCACCTTACTTAACTAAAAATATGAAAACATACATAAGGCGCCAACAACACAAAAATTTTTAAACACCAAGACATAAAACAAAAAGAACCACCACAGAAGTATCGACTTGGAACGATCAGTAACACAAAGTTACTAGCAGGCTTAAACCGGTTTTACAGGTACCTAACCTCACCCTCAGCTGCGTTCCCTGGTTTACAGGGCGAGTAGCTTTACCACTATGTCACAGAGGCTTCTACATGTTTTAGAGGTCACTTTGTGTTCTTTAAGAAAAGTAAATCCTAACCTCAAAATTTTTAAACTAAACTACACCTCACCTTTAATACATTATTTGCATCAAAAGACTCCCTCTCTCCCGGCCGCCGACCGTCAGCAGTTTTTCTCAGGTCTGTGGTCCCGGTCGGATCTTTGCGGAATATCGTGTTCATGACGGTAGCATGTAGTTTAACTCTGTCATACTCTTTCTGCATCAGCCCTGTGCCAGTGAATCTGTCTACCAATCTGTCGCTTAGGCTTTGTAATCTTGATGAGAATAGAAGAGAATATGTATGCGAATTTTACTTAGCTCTAGCTGATGAAACATATGGGCTGCCGCATGGAAAAACCAACAATCTGCATATGCGAAAACAAAGGTGCAGATCAGCTTCGCCGTAACCGCGAAGCTGATCGCCGTAACCGCGAAGCTGATCAGCGCCTTTGTTTTAGCTACTCAGATAGTACAATTCCTCCTCTACTTAACTAAAAAGTTTCAAGCCTCTAGCCATCTTCTGTGACGGTACAGGCCGGTTTGTGCTGGACCTGGTCGGAAACCACATTGTTGGCTTTCCCACAAGGCGGCTCATATCAGAATAACATGTCTGTGAAATGTATTATGTATCTCCTAAAATCCCACTTAAGGCTGGGATGTACAGAGGTACACATTTTTCTTATTTTTGCTTCAAAACAGATTTTGGGCACTCATAAGAACCGCTTCAGTGAGGCAGTTCCAACATGTACAAACAGTCAATGTTTTGAGCAAAAATATTAAAATTATACATATTTTTTCTCAATGAAATTTTTTAAAAGTACTTACAACTGAAAAATCTTTGTATATTGCATGGACAAATTTCATAATGTGAATTTAAGCCTTGATTTGAGCAGCCGCACTAGAAAACCCACAATCTGCATAAGTGAAAACAAAGACGCGGATCAGCTATGCTGTAACTGCACAGCTGATCAGCGATTTTTGTTTTCGCTACACAGATAGCACAATCCCTTTTCTACTTAAATATAAAATTTCAAGCTTCTAGCCTGCTTCTGTGACTGTACAGGCTGGTTTGTGTCAGACATGGACGGAATCCCAAATTGTTGTTTTTTTCTTGCAGTGGCTCCATTGATTTTTCCAAGTCAACATTTCTAGATAGCACCACCATTACTGTGTGTAGCTATAGTGAAATAAATGCGTCTTGCTCAAGGACACAGCCTTGCAAACATATGACCTTTGGATTCAGAGTTCTATACCCGTAGCCATTAACCATACCTAAAGAAAATGCTTAGATGCAAAAGATGAAGAATGTAGGTGAGCAGGCTGTAACTAATTTTGTCAGAACTTGTGGCCCTACCCAACATACATGTCCATTGGGTCATTAACTTGAGCATAGAGAACACCAACCTTAGCAGGGTCATCAATCATTTACATATATTCCTAACCTGCCAACTTCACTGTCAGTCAATCCCCTTTCAGTACAGGACTACTATAAAAATAACCAAGCCAAAAGAAGAGCACAATTTGTAAGCATTGGAATACCAAAACTTAACCTGTCTGTTGGGTCATTTACTTGAGCATACAGAACATGAACCTCAGCACAGTCATCATTCATATGTTCTAGACTGGACAATTTCACTGTCTTTCACCGCTGTGACTGGTGTGGGTTCAAGCCCCGCACTGGCCACATGTGAGACAAGCCAAGTTCTGCTTGCGGATGTGCCAGGTGGTTTTTCTCGGGGGTTCTCCCGTTTTCGCCCACCTACTGATTGGTCCGTCTCATATGAGCTGAAATAATCTTGAAAGGGACATAAAACTGAATTAAAAAAAACCAGAGGACCAATGGTCCTGTAAACGCTCACCTGAGTCTGCTGCATATACCAATAAACATGTTTGAATATTATGGTATTTAACCCCAGTGCAGGGGCAGATGAAGCCCTTGGGCTGTTTTCTTTTTTCAGAATAATCAATATTCTGTCCATTTGCCAATTTCTTGCTGGCTTTTCCCTTCAAATGACATTTTAACAGTTTTTCCCATTCAAATGCATGGGCAACCCATGTTGACCTTGCCATAAACTTGGTCAAGGTCATCACAGGGTCATGATTTATATATACATTGTAGTACTATAGCCATGGATGCTTCACGCCAAGTTTCATTGAAGTCAATCTATTGGTTTCAGAGAAGAAGATATTTGAAGGGTTTTTACCATATATGGGCATGGCGGCCATCTTGGTCATGTGACCTAGATTATTAATATATACATTGGTTCCCCCATCCTATAGATGCTTCACATAAAATTTGGCTTCAATTGGCCAAGTGGTTTTAGAGGAGAAGATGTTTGAATATTATGGTAACATACATGTATATTGCCTCCAGGTGTGGGCATATGAGCCCTTAGGTCCATTTTTTTTTTTCAGAATCATTAATATTTAGTCCTACTACCCATTTCCTGCAAGATTTTCACCTCAAATGACTTTTTAAAAGTTTTCCCAATTCCAATGCATTGGCGACCTATGTTGACCTTGTCTTAAAATAGGTCAAGGTCACCACAGGGTCATAATTTATATACACATTGTAGTACTTCAGCCATTGGTGCTTCATGCCAAGTTTCTTTGAAATCGGTCCACCAGATTCGGAGAAGAAGATTTTTGAAGGGTTTTTACCTTATATGGGCATGGCAGCCATCTTGGTCCTGTGAACTAGATAATTTATATATACATTAATTCCCCCATTCCATAGATGCTTCACATAAAATTTGGCTTTGATTCGCCGAGCGGTTTCAGAGGAGAAGATGTTTGAATATTATGGTAATATACATGTATATTGCCCCGGGGTGGGGGCACATGAGCCCCTGGGGTCCATTTTCTTTTCAGAATCATTAATATTCAGTCCTACTGCCCATTTCCTGCAAGACTTTCACTTTAAATGACATTTTAAAAGTTTTCCCTATTCAAATGCATTGGCGACCTATGTTGACCTTGCCGTAAAAAAAGGTCAAGGTCATCACAGGGTCATGATTTATATACACATTGTAGTACTTGAGCCATTGATGCTTCATGCCAAGTTTCTTTGAAATCGATCCACCGGTTCTGGAGAAGAAGATTTTTGAAGGGTTTTTACCATATATGGGCATAGCGGCCATCTTGGTCATGTGACCTGGATTATTTATATATACATTGATTACCCCTTCCTAGTGATGCTTCACATAAAATTTGGCTTTGATTGGCCAAGCAGTTTCAGAGGAGATGATGTTTGAATATTATGGTAATATACATGTATATTGCCACGGGGTGGGGGCATATGAGCCCCTGGGGTCCAATTTTTTTCAGAATCATTAATATTCAGTCCTACTGCCCATTTCCTGCAAGACTTTCACTTTAAATGACATTTTAAAAGTTTTCCCCATTCAAATGCATTGGCGACCTATGTTGACCTTGCCGTAAAATAGGTCAAGGTCATCACAGGGTCATGATTTATATATACATTGTAGTGCTTGAGCCATCAATGCTTCATGCCAAGTTTCATTGAAATCAGTCCACCGGTTCTGGAGAAGAAGATTTTTGAAGGGTTTTTACCATATATGGGCATGGCGGCCATCTTGGTCATGTGACCTGGATTTCTTATATACACATTGGTTCCCCCTTCCTATAGATGCTTCATATAAAATTTGGCTTTGGTTGGCCAAGCGGTTTCAGAGAAGAAGATCTTTGAAATTGTGGACGGACGGACGACGGACGGACAGACGCCGGATCATGGCCATCCTATAAGCTCACCTTGTGAGCCTAACGGCTCAGGTGAGCTAAAAAATTGCACTGTCAGCCAATCCCCTATAAATGAAGGACTAACAGGTACAAACCAGCCACCCACAAGAGGAGCACAATTTGTACACACTGGAATACCAAGAATTACCTGTCTGTTGGATCATTAACTTGAGCATACAGAACATCAACCTCAGCAGAGTCGTCATTAATGTATTCTAGACCTGTCAATTTTACTGTCAGCCGATCCCCTTTCAGTACAAGACCAGTATAAGAACAAACCAGCCACAAGAGGAGCATGATTTGTGCCTGTTGAAATACCAAAACCTACCTGTCTGTTGTGTCATTAACTTGAGCATAGAGAACATCTACTTCGGCAGGGTCGTCATTCATGTATTCCAGACCAGCCAATTTCACTTTCAGCCTATCTCCTTTTAGGATTGGACTGCAAGATAAAGTAACTTTAAGCTTTTTCAGCATTAGAAACCATCTACAAGCATAAACTTGTATTGGAAAAAACAGGATTTATGTTGAGACTCAAATGATTTTTTTTCTTCTTGCTTACCGGTAAAATGACTAAAATTTACATAACTGATTAAATTCACACTTTCTGTTTTACACCCTTACGCGCTGTTTAAAAAGAAGTACCATTCATATAACATATAGTTAGGTGGCCATCATGACCCTGTGTTTAAGGTTGCTGGTTTCAGCACTTTTAATCAATTTTGATAATCTTGATGTTGGTTTGACAGACAAAATGACCAGGAACATCATTACGAAAACTTGCCCATGCAATATACACAGACTTTTAAGTTTTTTGGCTTTAAAAATTGAAAATTTTCAGCTGAAAATGTTTGATATTTTTCTTATTTTTGCTCAAAACATAGATTGTGGGTACACGTTAGAACCGCCTCGCTGAGGCGGTTCTAACGAGTACCCACAATCTATGTTTTGGAGCAAAAATAAGAAAAATAGGTATACCCCTGGATACCCCAGTTTTGCTATATAAAAGTGGGGTTCAAGGGGGTATACATAACACGGACATGTTTTCCTGATGTCATGTCAATAAAAGAGGAATTCTGTACAATGGTTGGATGGCTGACCTAGGTTTGAGCATGAGCGATGGCTCATCCAAGGGATTTTGGACCCTTGTTATACAAAGTTGTCTCTGTCACTCTCAATATAGGAGAACATGTTTATTGGTGCTTACTCAGCAAGTTCTTCTTTGGATTGTTGTAAGATATCCGCAGCTTTCTGTATTTCTGCATCATCCAATAACACTAGACAACCAATAGTCAGGTGTAGTTTTAATGGATTCTGGAATATACTGCTGTCAATGCCTCGGTCCTAGAAGAAACAACTAAAAAATGATACAGAACACATGAATAAAGTCAGCAGTTTATAATTTATCAATAAGACAGCTTCACAATTTTATCATGAAAGACAAACTTTTTTTAAATCTTTCTGATGAGCATATTTATTTGTTGCATGGGAGTTGTTTTCATAGATAAAAACTTAACTGCTTTTCCTAAAAACTTTCTTTGTTTGATTTTAGGATAAACACCCCTGTCATCAAATATTAGTCATAGAGCCAACCTTTCCTGTAGTACAAGTACTATGGGATGTAAATGTACCTTGCTCAAGGAGTCTAATACAGACCTGACAAGGTAGGATTCAAACCCAGCACATCCTGCTTGGAGTCCTATACTCCACCACTAGGCTACTGTACTCCACTCCTAAAACCTTACGGATTGAATCAAGTAAACTATACCGACTTACCCCATCACATTCTCTAAGCACATCAGCCTTGAAGTCTGCCAGACTGTCTTGTATGTGTTTATCAGTGAGTGGTACAGACAGGAAGTGGGTGAATGGTTGTTTTTGTCTCCCAGAATCCAACAGCACTTCCACACGAGTCTTTGCCGACTGTACGCCATTTCTGTCATGTCCCAGTATAACTGTTGAATAGAATTGTAAGTTCATTAAAACAATAAGTTCAATAACAATATAATTGAGCCGCCTCGTGGGAAAACCAACAATGTGGTTTCTGAACAGGTCCGATACAAACCGGCCTGTACAAGCACAGAAAAGAGCTAGAATCTTAAAATTTCGGATTTAAGTAGAAGAGGAATTGTACTATCCGAGTAGCGAAGACAAAGGCGCTGATCAGCTTCGCGGTTACCGCGAAGCTGATCTGCGTCTTTGTTTTCGCCTATGCAGATTGTTGGTTTTTCCATGAGGCGGCTCATATATTTATATTAGAAAATATGTACATGTGTTGAAATTCATTAGAATAAGATAATCCTGCATTTACAATGCCATATAATGAAATTATTTACAATACATTGTATATCATTTTGGGAGCTAAATCATAGCTACAGTATTATGAATACCCCAATGTATTAAGGCATGTTATAATGATGTTGAGCTGTATTATTTTGGAATACAAGTCTGAAGCACATGTCAACCAAACCCTGTTTTTCCTGCATTCATGATTGTCATGAAATTGTTCATTTTTTTCTAAATAAGAACTTGTGACTTGTGAGTCAATACAAGCACTTGCATTTTCCCATAAAAATAATTCTTGCACACCAGATAGAGAAATCCTACGTTTTACCCCATGTGAGAAATTCTTATCTCACCCTCGTTATCTCACCCCGGTCGCACCCTGCATTCAAGTGTTCTTTTGTAACATTGGTTGTAAAGAACGTCACGTAATTTCGTCGCTAAGCGCACACGTCACGATGACGTCAAAACGTTTTAATTCAAAATGGCGTACGCCGCGATTGTAGCATTTTTCTAGGTAAATAATATAAAAATCAAGCTTCGCCGCATTACGGCGTGCAAGAAAAAGAATCCATCATTCATGTCAGGTATGGATAGACAAATTTGTCCCTCGGGTCACAATTTGGCATCACTCGGCGAGCCTCGTGATGCCAAAATGTGACCCTCGGGACAGATTTGTCTATCCATACCTGACACTCATGTAAGATTCTTATATGGTTACCAATATCTCCCTCCTGTCCTTGTCTCGGTATTCTGATCTGGGTCCTGGTTTCAGTCTCCAGCCTTCTCTTTGTCTCCCCCTTCTTTCCAATAATGAACTTAAACAGGACACTGGGGGCACTCACAGTAGACCGGTGGCCATCAGATGTCTGCTCCACGAGGCCGCAGTCTAGCGTACAGGTCTCGTCATTCCAGCCAGAGGTGTCAGGGATGAAGTCTGCAATATAAAGTGAATTGAAAAATTTCACATGTGCGTATACATCAGGAATACATGTCCGTGTAATGTGTACCCCCTTGAACCCCACTTTTATACAGTCAAACTGGGTATGCAGGGGTCTACCCATACATGTATTTCTTATTTTTGGTCCAGAACATAGATTGTGGGTACTTGTTAGAACCGCCTCGGTGAGGCGGTTCTAACGTGTACCCACAATCTATGTTTTGGACCTAAAAAATTAGAAATATCATTTTTTTTCTTGTGAAATATTCTATTTTTTCAGTTGAAAAAAATTCTCTGTATATTGCATGGGCATGATTGTGTATTAAATGTTTGATTTGTATACATGTCACAGTTTTACTGTTGACCTGAAAGTATTTTTTGCTCAATCTCTGTTGACGGACTTGTTTTGTTTTCCTGTTACTCCCATCAATCAATTTCTGATTATTCTTGGGAGGAGTACATTGTACACTCCGGTGTGTTTGCAGGATGAGCCTACATGCATGAGGATAGAACCTGTGTAGGGATCTTTAACCTGCACAGGGGATGACTGTCCCTGCACAGGGTGCCTCCAGTTAACGTCCCGATCCGAAGGACGGCACACTGTATCATGTCATTCCTGCAAATGACACGAAGGGAAGCAAGTTCGGACCAACAAATTTTCCTCGCCGCAGGCGGGGATCGAACCCGGGACCTCTAGCACAAAAAGCCAGTGCGCTAACCACTCGGCTATCTTGCTTCCCTTCCGCACCAGGTGTTAATTAATCTTTAAAGCATTTTTTTTTAAAGCTTATCAATAGCTCGTCATATGGAGACAGCACAGAGAGATCATTTAATCAATTTAAAACAATTATTTAGACAGGATCTTTTGTAAGTGGGAAATCGTTGTGAAGGTTGTTCCTGAACAATCAGTGAAGGCGGTTCCTGAACAATCACGTTCAAACAGAAGGCTTTGTAACTGTGACCAGAAAGCCGACTCCATCTGATAATCTAATGTGTAGAGCAATTTTTATGGCCGAAGAGTTTTATACTTTACCAGTGACATCTTGGTCAGTTGTGTCTTGGTCTTGGTTTAAGATAGGATTTTTTCTGTAGCACCTGTTCCCAATACGTATGATCGGGGGTCGTAGAGTCTCCATGCTCCTTCACCTAAAAACAAACCATTTACCATAATCAGTCACATTACGGAAACTTCTCCATGATAAGTTGGGATTTTTTTTAATTACATAAAAATATCTATTTGTGAACTAAATTTTAATTTTACAAATATTTACCTTGCCTATCATAAAATAATGGTTTATTATGTATTGATTTTTGTTAGAATTTAGCATTTTTGACATTTAAATTACATAATAACATCAGTTATTGATTTTTTCTCTTGACCCCGTCAAACCTCAATTTTACTATATAAGTATAGGTTTGAAGGGGTTAAATTCAACACAGAGATGTTTCCATGATGTTTAGAAATTACCCTGTGCGAAGAAGCTTAGAGCTGAGCTACACGATGCAACAAGTTGTATCTTATTTGATAATCCAACTTTTGCTTCATCAAACTTGCAGAGCTACACGGTACAGCATAGACTAGCTACTAGTCTGATAAATATGTTTTGCCCTTTTTGTAACATCTTTAATTGTCCTTTTTGATAGCTAGTACATGATATTTTCTAAAGTATGCATCTTGGCTTAGATTTATCAGGCGTTAAAATCGAGACAGAGGAGTAGACCATGTTATGTCCAAATGACGAACATTTTATATAAAAAGATTGTTACCTTTGTAGATTTGTCGTTTTAACGCCTAGTGGCTAGGCTAGGTACAGCATGCTAGATCAAACTTGTACTTTCCTTATCAGAAATCCATGACATTTCACAACAAAATCAATGTTGTGAAAGAAAGTTAATAATCAGACTGCACAGGTGCACAGGCATGTATTTTCTTTTGCTGTTCTCAGCAGAAAACAAATAATTTCCTACCATTACATTAACATGGCTATTATGATTATAAGCCACATCATAAAAACCATTTGAGAAAGCAGACACAGATCAGCTGCACAGGACCTACATGCCTGATCAGGACCTTTGTGTTTGCTCCAGTCCTGCTTCTATCTAAATGTTTGCTCCCATACCCTCCCTATTCCCCGCAACTTTATTGGCTACATATCAGTGAGTCACTGAGATATAACGAAAAAGTTGCATCTCTTGCAAGGTGGATGGAATAGGACATGTTCTATCTTCAAAACAGGTTGATGAAGTTTGAAAAAATTGCATACAACATGGACTACACGGTATATCTTGATATTTATTTCATGCTAGATACAGCAAAAGTTGCATCGTCTAGCCTGGCTCTTAGTCTGAAAAGGTCCGTAGGAGAAAGACAGTTAAATATCTAAGTGGATCATAAGGATATCCATTTGCGTGCTTCCACCACAGCAATTCAATGCCACACATTATTTCTGTAGCTACAACCAGCTGACAACAACTAGCGCCAGATTATTTTTCATTACAAAAATTTGTATGCACACCGTTAAAATAATACCAGTTGTGTACCTTATTGACAGTTTGAATCGATAATGTAAACGTGCAGAAATGGAAAGATAATGTGAATAATTAGAATGAGATATATATATATCAATTCCAAATTTTCGTGTGTGATACATAAAAAATTGTTTCAGTGTCGCGAGCCTACTTTCGTTTTTGCTTCTTCAGCCCGGCGGTGTCGATGTAAAAGTTTTACTTCCTTTTAAACCGGAAGTGCTGTCAGTGGATTAAAAAATAGAAGCAGGATGTGAAATTCCCCATTTTCATTTCCATTTTTGTTACATTCATTCAATCCAGGTGTTTTTCATGATTATCCTTGATTTCCACTGTGAATGATTGAGCTAAATTTGTGGTTGGGTGCAAGATTTTTTCACATCAACATCACCAAGCCAGAGGCCCAGCCCATCCATTGTCAT
Source organism: Rugalucina vietnamica (assembly GCA_964017185.1). NCBI lineage: Eukaryota > Metazoa > Mollusca > Bivalvia > Lucinida > Lucinidae > Rugalucina > Rugalucina vietnamica. The sequence continues at coordinate 11,902,611 of OZ024883.1, forward strand.
CTAGTCATTGGCTTTGCACATTCTATACTTGCAGTATCTGTGCTTAAAACCCCTGTCAGACCAAGCCACATTTCCATTGTGTTTTCAACTGAGTTGTTTGATTTTACTGAGTGCAGGTTCACAAAAAGATGCCAACCTGTTAAAAATTGACGACTGAGGCCATGAGGCTACTGGCGGAACCTGACCAAGATTCAGTCCGTACTGGCGGAACCTAGTTGTGTCTTTGAATAAGGCACATTAATTCCCCACAGTACTGGTTAACCCAGGAAGCAGTTGCTCTGTTCCTACATGACTGAAAATGATCAAATGACCATCTTGTGTGTTGAAAACATTCAAATTTTTATATTTATCTCTATATCTGTATCTCTATATACTGCCATATATCCTCGAGGACATTCTCTGCAGGGTTGCGCATGGTCTGTTTTTATCAGACAGTTTAAAAAGATGAAAATTTACTTTAGACAAGAATGAAGTGTGATAATGAAGGGTAAAAACAGATGATAGGTTAAAATAGATGAGAGTAGCTAAAGTCAGGTTAAAAACAAGCTTTAGCTGCACACATGAAAAATCAATATTTTCCAATGGTCTGACATAAACCGAGCTGTACAAGCACAGAAGAGGCGGAAATGTTGGATAAATTAGAAAGAACAGAAATTGCACTAAAATTAGAAAGAACAGAAATTGCACTATCTGTGTAGCGAAAACAAAGGCAGTTACTGCAGAGCTGATATGCACAGGTCTTTGTTTTCACATATATACAAAATGTTGGTTTTCTCATGACATGGCGCATGTAGTATTTACATCAATAATTAGTCATGAAAATATTTATTATAAATTTATAAGACAATTTGTCCTCTCCCTTTGAATCAGGTTATTATTGGTCTCACCATCTGCGATTAATCTATGAAAAGGCAAAGGCTCCTACTAGCAGCTAGGTGTATCTTTGATCAAGGAATGCAATTTATAACATTTGAGATGCAACAACTTTAAATAACTGCCTAATAAACAGGTTTCATAAGTAGTCCCATTATTAAGCTACTGACATAATAAAGGACTCCTCTTCTGACTAAATAAAAACTGAATTGTGATTTTGATAAATACATCAAAATTGAAAAAGAAGCACGCTAGTGACATCAATTTTAGTGACGTTTTGTGACGTCAATTTCTGCCATTTTTATGCAGCATGAGTAGATGAAACAATAGACAAGAAAAACATAAATTATCAACAAAATGTACTGCCTTGTTGGTGAATTTTTAGGAGTCCTTCCGCGGAGTGTTGCATTATAAAGTAAATAGTAAACCATTTACCAAAAATGAATGGGTTTATCATGCTTGGACCATAAACTGATGAAATGGCTCGGTAGAACCTCATCATTTTATCAGTTTACTAATCCTAGTGTGATAAACCTGTGTATTTTTCAAATTTGGTCATTGGATAGTTATTTACTATTTATTGTTTTCCCATTTCAGAGCCTGAGACTTTCAACCAAGTTGAAGGATGGCTTCATCTGCTAACAATGCAGACCAGAAAAATGCAGCAGTCACAGACAACTCACCCCCAGAAGTGGCAGGTAACACTCATATGAACTGCCTCATGGGAAAACCAACAATTTGGTTTCGGACCAGGTCCGACAAACCGGGCTGTACAGTCACAGAAGATAATAAGAGGCTGGAAATTTTGGGTTTAGAAAGTAGAGGAATTGTACTATCCATGTAGCAAAAACAAAGGCGCTGATCAGCTTCGCGGTTACAGCGAAGCTGATCTGCGTCTTTGTTTTTGCATACACAGTTTGTTGGTTTTTCCCATGAGGTGGCTCATATATGCTGATCCAGATATTTTTTCAGAGGGAACATAGGAAATGTTTGACGACAAAAAATTTTAGTTTATCTTTTCAAACCACATTACGAAAACATGCCCATGCAATACACAGAGATTTTTTTAAATTGTAAAAAATGAAAATTTTCATAGAAAATCATTGATATTTTTCTTATTTTTGCTACAAAATATAGATTGTGGGTACTTGTTAGAACCGCCTCGGCAAGGCAGTTCTAACGAGTACCCACAATCTATGTTTTGGAGCAAAATTAAGAAAAATAGGTATACCCCTGCATACCCTAGTTTTACTATATAAAAGTGGGGTATAAAGGGGTATTCATTTCACGGACATGTTTATTTGGTGTGTAATTATGTTTTTAGATGCCCCAGTAGGCGATATGTCTGCCCCAGTGTATGGCCCCTATCTTCTTGCGCCGGACAATAACACGGTGTCTACTACAGGTAATAATATGAGTTGATGCACCAGAAACCCAACATTCAGCATATGCGAAAAACAAAGATGCAGATCAGCTGTGCAGTAACTGCACAGCTGATCTGTGTCTTTGTTTTCGTTCCATAGATAGTAGTCTACATGTACAGGTATAAGCCTCTTCTTACTAAACCAAACTTTTCAAACTTCTAAATATTCTCTATTGCTGTACAGGCTGGTTTGTTTGGGACCTGGTCAGAAACAAAGATTGTTGGTTTTCACATGCAAAGGCTAATATTTCTATGGCCATTGTTCTTCTGTGGATTCAGGAAAAGCAATAATTGTCACTTTTGACAAAAGCAGTGTGCTCTGAGTACTGGCAACCTGCCTCTGGAGGTTTGTCAAAAGAAAAGTTTGGTTTGAATGACTGTCCTGACATGATTTGACCATGTGGATGTACATGTAACACACTTTAACCATGTTAACATGTTCGTACAAAATACTGAGATTTTTAAGTTGAAAAACTTGAAAATTTTATTGGAAAAATTTTGACAATTTTAATATGTTTGCTCAAACCATTGATTGTGGACTCATTAGAACCGCCTCACGGAGGCGGTTCGCCTCACGGAGGCTGTTCTAACGAGTACCCACAATCTATGTTTTGGAACAAAAATAAGAAAAGTAGATATACACCCATAAAGTTACCCCAGTTTTACTGTATAAATGTGGGGTATAAGGGGGTATACATTACACAGACTTGTTTTCCTGATGACAAACAAACAAAAAAGCTGCTTTGCTTCTCACATTCTATGACAGAAAGGCCGGTCTCAGAAAAATGTGTTGACAGATTTATAAGCTTTTCCAACTTTGAACTCAATTTGACTACATGAAGGTGTTCATGATATGAGCCACATCATGAGAAAAACGGATTTTTGCCTATGCAAAAACAAAGGCGCATATCAGCTTCGCAGTAACTGCGAAGCTGATCAGCGCCTTTGTTTTCGCTACTCGGATAGTACACTTCCTCTTCTACTTAAATATGAAATTTCAAGCTTCTAGCTCTTTTCTGTGACTGTACAGGTCGGTTTGTGTCGGACCTGGTCGGAAATCCCGAAGACCGGTTTTCTCGCGTCACGGCTCATATGGTGCAGCGGCGGATTAAGAGGGGGTTCGGGGGGTTCACTCAAACCCCACTTTAGGGCCAAATTATTTTAAATTCATGGGAAAATTGAAGAAAATTCAGGTAAAGTGTAGCAAACGAACCCCCTTCCTTGGTTTGAACCCCCCTTCCAGAAATCCTGGATCCGCCCCTGTGGTGGTGTTTGACATGAGATTTGTCTATTCTAGTGAAAAGCTACCAGTAATTTCTGACACATTCTATGATATTGTTCTACCAATAACTTGTAAAACTTCTGCTATTGTCTTTGTAGATACGTCAGTTGCCTGCTATAACAAGGATGTTCCAGGTTTGTTATTTATAGAACTGCATTGTAATTCCATTATTTTATTGGTCAGAAAGGCACAGTCAGTCCTAAGCTAGCTAGAAGTTTTTTTCTTGCACACCAGATAGAGAAATCCTACGTTTTACCCCATGTAAGAAAATCTTATCCCACCCTCGTTATCTCACTCCGGTCGCACCCTGCGATCAAGTGTTCTTTTTTAACATGGGTTGTATAGGACGTCATGTAATTTCGTCGCTAAGCGTACACGTCACAATGACGTCAAAACGTTTTAATTCAAAATGGCGGACGCCGCGATTATAGCATTTTTCTAGGTGAATAGAATGGAAATCAAGCTTCCCTGCATCATGGTGTGCAAGAAAAATAATCCATCATGCGTGCCAGGTATGGATAGACAAATCTGTCCCTTGGGTCACAGTTTGGCATCACTCGTGATGCCAAAATGTGACCCTCAGGACAGATTTGTCTATCCATACCTGACACTCATGTAAGATTTTTATAATCTTTGAATATAGAAACTTGAGAAATTATACTATTATTGGGGTGTGAAGATAGAGGTCATTGACAGCAGCTTCTTGTGTGGCAGCACTTGTAGATTATGCGTAAGTTGCTGATATTTTCAGAAGGAGTTTTTATGGCAGTGTTCATTTTGATAAAGAAAATATTGCAGTATTTGAAAATCATGTTTATCTGACCAATAATACCGAGTGATATAACCATATTTGGTTTCTTTGTCAACTCTCATTTGGTGAACAGCAATCTGAACCTTTGATGTTTGTGGTAAAGAAATGTGCACTAAGTACTGGAAATCAGCCTCAGGGAAGCTTACCGAGGAACTGTATGAGTAAGATAACTGACTGTCTGGACGATTTAAGCTGTTGGTCATGGATTTAGAGCATACATATTAGATCAAAGAAACAAACAAAATGATCAGTATGACAGTATAACAATGACATTCTTATGTGACTAGATTCTGAAGCCATCCGTGGACGATGCGGCCTGCATAACCTGGGTAACACATGCTTCATGAACTCTGGTCTGCAGTGTCTTCTCAGCTCTATACCTCTAGTGAAATTCCTGTTCAGTTACAAGATAACAGACCAGTCTGTCTACTCGACATTGCTGGGACAGTTTCATGAGCTGTTTGGGAAAGTTTGGAGTGGGAAGTTCTCTATGGTGTGCCCGAGGGAGTTTAAACAGACATTGGGACTTTTTCATCCACAGTTCCAAGACTATAGACAGGTTGAGTATACAAACATTATCCGAGAGTATACATACAATTATAAATGATGTAAATTGGATTCTACCAAATACATGTCAACCTCATTATGACGCTACCTTTGGGGTCCATGGAAACAGACTGTGTTATAAGTGAAACTGTGTTATAATGAGGATATTGGTAACAAATATATAGCAAAATAATCATTTGGGGAGCCATGGTATGGTCGTGTTATATTGAAAACTTCACTATCGTAAGGCACATTATAATGAGGTTGAACTGTAAGTAAAAAATGTTTTTAACATTTTAGTAAGAACGTAAGAAGTTCAGGCTCAAACTTGCTAGATTCATTCTTTGAAAACAAAAACAGTGTTAACTTTTTCAAAACATGAAAGCTTAAATGTTGATTATTATTTGCTGTAACAATACAGAAGTCACGTTTGGTTTTGATTTTTAGCTCACCTGAGCCGAAGGCTCACAAGGTGAGTTAATAGGATAGCCATGATCCGGCGTCCGTCCGTCCGTCGTCCGTCCGTCCATCCTCGTCCACAATTTCAAAGATCTTCTTCTCTGAAACTGCTTGGCCAATCTAGTTGAAATTTTATGTGGAGCCTCCTTGGGTAGTGGCATTTCAAGTTTGATCGCGAAATCCAGGTCACATGACCAAGATGGCCGCCACGCCCATATATGGTAAAAACCCTTCAAAAATCTTCTTCTCCAGAACTGGTGGGCCGATTTCCACGAAACTTGGCATGTAGCATTGGGGACTTCAGCCCATCATAGTTTGATAAAATGATGACCCTTGGATGACTTTGACCTATTTTACGGCAAGGTCAAATTTGGAAACATAGGCTTTTACATGGGAAAAAGTGAAAACTATGGATTTTTTGAAAACTATTGCAGCCTGAGGCCTGAAAAGTGGTAGATGCAAACAACTAATGGAGTAGATGAAGGTATGTGATTAATATAGGTCAAGGTCATCTCTTGACCTTGGCCAGTCTGTTGTCCATTCACACTTTTCAAAGATCTTCTTCTCTGAAACTGCTTGGCCAATCAAAGTGAAATTTTATGTTGAGCATCCATGGGTAGGGGAGACGAAAGTTTGATTGCGAAATCCAGGTCACATGACCAAGATGGCTGCCACGCCCATATATGGTAAAAACCACTCAAAAATCTTCTTCTCCAGAACCGGTGGGCCGATTTCCACGAAACTTGGTATGTAGCATTGTGGACCTCAGCCCATCATAGTTTGATAAAATGATGACCCTTGGATGACCTTGACCTATTTTACGGCAAGGTCAAATTTGGAAACAGGCTTTTACATAGGAAAAAGTGAAAACTATGGATATTTTGAAAACTATTGCAGCCTGAGGCCTGAAAAGTGGTAGATGCAAACAACTAATCGAGTAGATGAAGGTATGTGATTAATATAGGTCAAGGTCATCTCTTGACCTTGGCCAGTTTGTTGTCCATACACACTTTTCAAAGATCTTCTTCTCTGAAACTGCTTGGCCAATCAAAGTGAAATTTTATGTGGAGCATCCACGGGTAGGGGAGACGAAAGTTTGATCGGGAAATCCAGGTCACATGACCAAGATGGCCGCCACGCCCATATATGGTAAAAACCACTCAAAAATCTTCTTCTCCAGAACTGGCTGGCCGATTTCCACGAAACTTGGTATGTAGCATTGTGGACCTCAGCCCATCATAGTTTGATAAAATGATGACCCTTGGATGACCTTGACCTATTTTACGGCAAGGTCAAATTTGGAAACATTGGCTTTTACATAGGAAGAAGTGAAAACTATGGATTTTTTGAAAACTATTGCAGTCTGAGGCCTGAAAAGTGGTAGATGCAAACAACTAATGGAGTAGATTAAGGTATGTGATTAATATAGGTCAAGGTCATCTCTTGACCTTGGCCAGTCTGTTGTCCATACACTTTTCAAAGATCTTCTTCTCTGAAACTGCTTGGCAAATCAAAGTGAAATTTTATGTGGAGCATCCATGGGTAGGGGAGACGAAAGTTTGATCGCGAAATCCAAGTCACATGACCAAGATGCCTGCCACGCCCATATATGGTAAAAACCTTTCAAAAATCTTCTTCTCCAGAACCGGCAGGCCAATTTTCATGAAACTTGGTATGTAGCATTTGGGACTCCAGCCCATCATAGTTTGTTGAAATGATGACCCTATGATGACCTTGACCTATTTTACGGCAAGGTCAATTTTGGAAACATAGGCTTTCACATGGGAAAAGGCGAAAACAAACTGTAGTAGCCTGAGACCTGAAAGTTGCTAGATGCAGACAACTAATGGAGTCATTGAAGGTAAGTAATTAATGAAGGCCAAGGTCATGTCTTGACCTTGGCCCAAGGTCATTTAAATATCAAAATTAAAATTATGGTTTTCTCAGAAATCACTGGGTTTGGAAACTATTGCAGCCTGAGACCTGAAACTTTGCAGATGCAGACAACTTATGAAGTCAATAAAGGTGTGTGAGTATTCAAGGTCAAGGTCATTTCATTATGACTTAATACTCCAAGATCAGGCTTCAGGTGAGGGTTCTCAGGACCAATGGTCCTCTGGTTTTTTCTTGATTCAAAAGTGTCTTAAATCTAGTACCTTCACATGCACAGAATTATACTTTATATCTTTTAGCATGACTGCCAAGAATTTCTAGCACTTTTGTTGGATACCCTACACGAACAGCTCAACTACAGTCATCAAAATCCAGCCAATCAGACCTCAGCAATGGGACCAACTTTCCAGCCTCAGCCAATAGAATCAGCTGATGTCAGTATGAACAACCAGTCTCTCAACACAAGTCTGGGCAGTGACAAAACCGAAGACCAGTCTAGACATTTGACTAGTTCCCACTCAAGCCTCACTTTCGAAAATATCAAACATGGTGAGAGACTGTCAAACTCAAATGAACAAAATGAAGGCAAATTGGATGGTAATGAGGAAAAAGATGTGAACAGTTCTAACACTGTGTCTTTTACACCAAATTTGATCTCAGAAGAAAGTAACCATTCCACAGCTTCAGGATATAGTTCAGATTCTGAGCAGTGCTCGGTCATCAAAAATCTGAATTTAAGAAACAGCCCTATTGTTGGTCCGTCAAATGAAAAATTGTCACCTAAGTCAGTCAATGAAGACATAAATAGGGAAGAAACTTTGTCAGTTTCGACTGATAGTTTGAAAGTTTCCCAACAATGTTCAAAAGATATCGAGGAGGTGAAAATGGTCAGTATGGAGGATGAGATTCTGGGTGGGATGAATGATACTTTGAAAGACAGATCAGTCAAGAATAAAGATTCTCACGACGTTTTGATGGAAGCGTCAGTCAGGTCTAAGAAAATGAACGATGATACTGTAGATTTGGATATTCATAACAGTGATTCTAAGTCAGAGTTAGGGCTTTCAACAAATATGGGCTCTGGGCTTTCAGCGAATATGGGCTCTGATCAAGCGGAACAGCCTGTGATACTAAATAATGCTCTCGCTTCTAAAAGTGTTCATTCACTGGAGGACATATATGCCAAAGAAACAAAAATATTGAATACAAATGTTCTTGCAGAAGAATTCTTGTCTGAACTTGTAACAGTGGATTCGGACAAGTTTATGAAGCAAGATAACACGAGATTAAGCACAAACCGTCCAGAAGTACTTGAAGAAGAGGGACTATTGAATAACATTATGGAAGCATCGGCTAAAAAAGACGATGCGCCAAGTGCAAGACCTATAAAAGACGTAAATCTAAGAGCAGACAAAAAATCAAAACTTACTGGTGCAGCATGTGCATCGAATAAGATCCAGAATGTAGAACAAGATGATTATTCATCAAACAGCGTAAAAAGAATGAAATTTGAAGGAACAGAGAAAAACTTACAAATGCAAGAGTTAAGTAAGATTAATAAGGAGCGGCTTTTGTTCGGTACTAGAAGAGTCAATATGGAGGCTGAACCTAGTATAGACATTGACAATGACAGCGATAGCGATGCAAGTGAAAATCGTGATGGCGAAATGGAAATCTCTGAAGAAGAGGAGGAAGAAGAAGAGACCGACTGCGGAGAAGCGGAACTCGTAGCTGCGGGAAACAGTTTTACTACGTCTGAGGTGGTTGCCGCTGAAGCTGCCTGGCAGAAGTACCTCAGTAAGAATGACAGTATAATCGTGGACACATTCCAAGGCCAATTCAAATCAACTGTAAGTACACAGTCTGTGTTTTTGTCAGGGAAAAATAAATTTTCTGAATCTCTAATATAAATCTTCAAACAGGTTGGACTGGCCTTGGTAGCACAGTAAGAAAAATCCTGCTTCAAGATCTCATTTGTCAAATACATTACGAAAACTTGTCCATGCAATAAACAGAGATTTTTTAGCTTTAAAAATTGAAAATTTTCACCTGAAAAATTTTGATATTTTTCTTATTTTTGCTCAAAACATAGATTGTGGGTACACGAGTACCCACAATCTATGTTTTGGAGCAAAAATAAGAAAAATAGGTATACCCCTGCATACACCAGTTTTTCTATATAAAAGTGGGGTTTAAGGGGGTATACATTGCACGGACATGTTTTCCTGATGATAAGCTACTATAAAAAAGTCAAGTAGGCAATAATCAGGAAATGTTGCAATTAGAAAGAAATTCCCACTCCAAAAGCCGAGGTGGGAAAAGAACTAATTTAACACTAAGGTACTTATACTGAGAAAACATATTGCAACTGAGTGAGCAGCTATTTCCCAATAGGTGGCCACTCAATTACCCAAACTTCACAAAAAATATGAAAACGCACATAGGGTTCAAACTGCACAAAAATTCAACACCAAAATATAACAAGGTTGTTTCAGTATGCAGAAATGGTTACACATGTAATTGGGATAAATATATAACATGCATACTTGGAAACATACCTTTAGGATGTTCATGAGAAAAATCTTGTGTGCGCTGACAAAGTATGATTTATGGCAAAAGTAAAAAGGATCCTCCAATATGAGCTGCGTCATGAGAAAATATAATTTTTGCCCAACATTTCAAGATTCTAGCTCTTTTTCTGTGGCACTATAGGCCAGTTTGTGTCAGACCTGGTTGGAAACCCTGAAGACTGATTTTCTTGCACCACGGCTCGTATGTAAGTTTCGTATGTTTCATCTTTCTATTTCTAGGTGATATGTTCAGTGTGCAATCAGGTATCTGTGACGTTTGAACCTTTCATGTACCTCTCAGTTCCTATCCCTCATGCCATGGAGAGGCAGCTCTGTAAGTCTTCTTTATGTCTTTGAAGATATACTATTGATCACCTAAAATTTTGCCGATAGGGGCAAAAATTGTCATTTATTGTTGCTGTCATGTTCAGTATGCAATCAGGCTCCGAGGTTATAAAACTTTTTTCATGCTCAGCTGATACTAAAATTTATCCTGCTCATAAATGTTAAAATGCCAACAATTGTTGACATTTTAACATTTATGAGCAGGATATATTACTGGATTTGATCATCTAAACCTGAAATTTCAATTCATTTTGCATATTTTGGCATCCATGAGCATTTTAAATTTTATGCTCAGCTGAGTTGAGCATGAAAAAAAGTTTTATAACCTCGGGCCAGGTATCGGTGACGTTTGAACCATTCATGTATCTCTCTGTCCCTAACATTTATGAGCAGGATAAATTACAGGATTTGATTATCTAAACCTGAAATTTCAATTCATTTTAACATTTATGAGCAGGATAAATTACAAGATTTGATTATCTAAACCTGAAATTTCAATTAGTTTGGGCTATTTTGGCATTCATGAGCAGTTTAGATTTTATGCTCAGCTGAGTTGAGGATGAAAAAAGTATAAACTCGGGCCAAGTATCCATGACGTTTGAACCTTTCATGTATCTCTAAGTTCCTATACCACATACCATGGGGAGACAACTCTTTTTCAAAGGACCTTAGGCCTAAATGATTTATATGTGTGGTTCCGGTTTCCCTACCTACCCTAATTTTTTCGCCCTACCCTAAACATTAAAATGGTCTTTGGAGAGAGAAACAACTAAAAATAGCCACATTTTCCAATTTTTAGGCCGTTTTCTGTGTTAAATGTTTTGGCTAAATTAAATAATACTCCTTGCCTACCTATCCTAATGTTTTGAGGCATGAAACAGGAACCACACATATATTTCATTTAGGCCTTAAATATCATATTTTGGAATAAGACATTTTGGGAACAGACATTTCAGCACGTACCCAAGTTCTATCCGAAGAATAAAGTAAATTCAAGCTTCCTTCAAACTTAGGGATTGTATAATGATTTTGTGGTAATATTGATGTTAGCAGTTTAAACAAGAGAGAAGAATATATTATGTTCTCTCTTGTTTAAACTGCTAACATCAGTATTACCACAAAATCATTATACAGTATGTTTTATGTTTATGTTATGTTACATGTACTTGTTCTTGTCTCTCTAGATTTGGTAACAAAAAGCAGAAATTCTCTCATGAAATTGTAAAAACAAATCTCAAGTTACAATGTATTTTAGGTGTGATTTTCATATCCCCTAAATGCGAGCCAACAAGATACCTCCTGAATATGAACAAACATGACAAGATACTCAAGGTTAAGCAAGAGTTATGTTCCCTTGCTGGTAGACAAGACTGTGAGATTATACTGGCCGAAGTTCTCGACTGGCATATATCAAGGATACTGGTAAGCTCATTTGAGCCGTCTCGTTGGAAAACAAACAATGTGGTTTCCGAGCAGGTCTGAGACAAACTGACTTGTACAGTCACAGAAAAGAGCTAGAATCTTGAAATTTCGGATTAAAGTAGAAGAGGAACTGTACTATCGGAGTAGCGAAAACAAAGGCGCTGATCAGCTTCGCAGTTACTGCGAAGCTGATCTGCGCCTTTGTTTTCGTCTGGGCAGATTGTTGGTTTTCCCATGTGGCGGGTCATTTATCAAACGTAAAATACCAAGATATTACAGCATTCGTATAATATAGTATCCGTGTAGCATGGAAAAATCACATACTGGGTCTTATGTCTTATTTGAAGTTTGAACAATTTTTGTTCATCAAGGATGCCTTTAGTATTGAAAATTATACTATTGCTGAAGTCAATTTCTTTGTAGTGGTCATCTTAGCTTTGGTGAGATGTAAAAGTGTACCTGTCAAAAATTGTAGTAGTAAACAATGAAATATTCAATGAGTCTTATTTGAGAAAAATGCATCCAAAGGACTATAGTAATATGTAAAGTAGTCTGGACACTGATTAAACTTCTCTATAAAGCAAGGCCTAATCTAGTCTCTTCTGTTTTCTTTGACGCGGTTGTCTGTTAAAAATTTAGGAAAATAACTGAGTTTTCCTGATTATCTGTTTCAGGAGGATAACTCAATGCTGCGATATGTAAATGACTCGTCACGAAAAATTTACGCTTTTGAACTGGAGCCAGTAAAACTAGACACACCTGATGATGACCTTCAAAACAACAAAACAGAAAACTTTGCAGTTGCCATGGAAACTTGTAGCCAAGGCAACAGTGCAGCAACAGATGATGTTTTTAGTCACATGGGTTCATTTAGCGCAGATTCCGTCATGTTTGATGCTCAGTCGTCATACTCAAATTATCAGAACCCATCTAGCACAGAGGACAGTGGTTTTGGTACTGCTCAGACAGGCATGACCTTTACATCTGACCTTGGATTGACCTCCGACCTTGGGATGACCTCTGACCCTCAGAATAGTGACATGATAGGCACCAGTATGTGGAACTGGTCCGAACCATCGGCAGACCAAGAAGGGAATTGGAACATGTCTAACTCTAACATTGGACAAGAGCAGAACTGGAGCATGTCCAACAGTGCCACCTCTGACCCTGGGGTCAGTGGGGTCAAGGTCACATCAGGGGTCAGTGACTTGGGGGCAGCTAACTCTGGCAAGGTCACAGAGAGTGGACTTGACGACAAGTGGAAATCGTGTGCAATATGTTTGGAAGAGTTGACAGATATGGAATTGATGGTTCACACTTCCTGTGGAGGAACCTTTTGTTCAAGTTGTCTAGAGGTATGGCTGGAATAATTCACCAAAATTGTGATTTATATAGGGCCCATCGTTTAAAGTTACATCATTTAATACAGTTTGAAGGACAAGTTACAAGGTTTGAGGTTGATAATCGCAAGAAGGTTAGCATCATTTTAGCTTGATCAAGATCAGAGTTATTACTGAGTCCAAAATAAAATGCACAAGAAGGGATATTTTGGTACAAGTAAGTAAATTTTAGTACATGAAAGATAGCTTTGCAACATGCATGTTTATAAAATTAATTATGTCTCCCACCGACAGGGTCGGGAGACATATTGTTTTTCCCCGTGCGTCTGTCCGTCCGTCCGTCTGTCACAAATCATGTCCGCTCTATAACTTGAAAATCGTTAAAGATTTTTCAATGATACTTGGTACACTTGTAAACCACGACGAGACGCTGTGTCATGCACAAGAACCATAACTCTAGCTTGAGTATTTTTGGAGTTATTTCCCTTTGATTATTTTCGATACAATTTCGTGTCCGCTCTATAACTTGAAAACCGTTAAAGATTTTTCAATGAAACTTTGTACACTTGTAAACCACGACGAGACATTGTGTCATGCACAAGAACCATAACTCTAGCTTGAGTATTTTTGGAGTTATTTCCCTTTGATTATTTTTGATACAATTTCGTGTCCGCTGTATACATGTAACTTGAAAACCGTTTAAGATTTTTCAATAAAACTTGGTACACTTATTAAGCATGATCAGACAATGTGTCATGCTTAAGAACCATAACTCTGGCTTGAGTATTTTATGAGTTATTTCCCTTTGATTATTTTCCATACAATTTTGTGTCAGCTTTATAACTCGAAAACCGTAAGAGTTATTTCAGTGAAACTTGGTACACTTATAAAGCACGATGAGATAATGTGTCGTGCTAAAGAACCATAACTCTTGCTTGCATATGTTTGGAGTAATTTCCCTTTGATTATTTTCCATACAATTTCGTGTCCACCCTATAACTTGAAAACGGTAAGAGAAATTTCAGTGAAACATGGTGTACTTATAAAGCACGATGAGACTATGTGTCGTGCACAAGAATTATAACTCTTGCTTTCATATCTTTGGAGTTATTTCCCTTTGATTCTTTTTCCATACAATTTCATGTCCACTCTATAACTTGAAAACCATAAGAACAATTTCAATGAAACTTGGTACACTTATAAAGCATGATGAGATGATGTGTCATGCTAAAGAACCATAACTCTTGCTTGCATATCTTTGGAGTTATTTCCCTATGATTATTTTTCATACAATTTTGTGTTTGCTCTATAACTCAAAAAGCATTACAGATTTTTCAATGAAACATGGTACACTTATAAAGCATTATGAGACGATGTGTCATGCACAAAAATCATTACTCTTGCTTTCATATCTTTGGAGTTATTTCCCTTTGATTATTTTCCATACAATTTCGTGCCCGCTCTATAACTTGAAAACCGTAAGAGATATTTCAATGAAACTTGGTACACTTATAAAACAGAATGACAGGATATGTGATGCACAAGAACTATAACTCTTGCTTGCATATTTTGGACATGCACGTAGAAGGTGGGGAGACATCAGTTTTCACATAGAAAACTAATTCTAGTTGAATTTTGAATTGCTTTACAGATGTCAGTCCAACATTATGGAGAATCTTCATATTGCTGTCCGGTATGTATTGTTTTACTTCTTTGTATTATGTTAAATCATGTTCCATAATTGGCCTGTTACAAGTAAATTACTAGTATCTAATGGTTTGGTTGCTTCCCAAGTCTTACATTTTATGAGCCATGTGATGAGAAAACCAGATTTTTACCTATGCAACAACAAAAGTGCAGATCAGCTGTGCAGTAACTGCACAGCTGATCAGCGCCTTTGTTTCTGTTATACATATAGTACAATCACTCTTCTTTTTACATCCGAAGTTTCAGTCTTATAGCCAGCTTCTGTGACTGTACAGACTGTTTGTATCAGACCTTGTCGGAAACACCGAAGACTGGTTTTCTCGCGCTGTGGCTCAAGTTCAGTAACAAGGAGAAAAGATAATACTATGTATTCAACATATATTTCTTCATGCAGACACCAAAACATAGGTTAATTTGAGTCCCCGTGTTTCACACTACTTTTAATTATGCGTTTGATCCTAATGTTTATTATACCCCCCGCAAAACGAAGTTTTAGGGGGTATACTGTTTTTTATACCCCCCGCAAAACGAAGTTTTAGGGGGGTATACTGTTTTCAGCCTGTCCGTCATTCCGTCATTCCGTGATTCCATGACTCCGTGATTCCGTCATTCCGTCATTCCGTCAACATTTGGACATCTTTGCTGAATAACTTGAGTAGCTTTTGCCTGATTTGTTTCAAATTTTCACCACACTTGCACCATCAGACAATACATGTGTGGTATGAATTTAGGGGCCAAAGGGTCAGTATTGCAAGAGTTATGGGACTTTTTAAGTCTTCCTATAACATGTTTGCCATAGTACTGAAAGTACATACTTTGTGAAATCAACTCCTCTTACAGCTTTCAATGTTTCCTTTTAATATTTTGCTGATATGTTTCAGATATATTGCAGATGTGCATGAACAATTGTCATGCTGAAAAAATCATTTTTGACAAATTTACAGCATTTT
Organism: Rugalucina vietnamica; assembly: GCA_964017185.1. Classification (NCBI taxonomy): domain Eukaryota; kingdom Metazoa; phylum Mollusca; class Bivalvia; order Lucinida; family Lucinidae; genus Rugalucina; species Rugalucina vietnamica. The sequence continues at coordinate 11,918,232 of OZ024883.1, forward strand.
TAACTTAGCAAATTTTTCTATGATTGCTGATATTCAATAATGGTTGGTAGTGCATACTTTGTGAAATCAACTCCTCCTAGGGCTTTCAGTGTTTCTTTTCAGTACTTTGCAGACATGTTACAGACATATTGAAGATGTGCATGAAGAATTATAATGCTGAAAAAATAATTTTTGACAAATTTACAGCATTTTTTAACTTTGCCATTTTTCGACTATTGCTTACATACATACTTTGTGAAATCAACTCATCCTAGGGCTTTCAGTATTTCTTTTCAGTACTTTGCAGACATGTTCTATACATATTGAAGATGTGCATGAAGAATTATAATGCTGAAAAAATAATTTTTGACAAATTTACAGCATTTTTTAACTTTGGCATTATTCGACTATTGCTTACATAATACTTTGTGAAATCAACTCCTCCTAGGGCTTTCAGTATTTCTTTTCAGTACTTTGCAGACATGTTACAGACATATTGAAGATGTGCATGAAGAATTATAATGCTGAAAAAATAGTTTTTGACAAATTTACAGCATTTTTTAACTTAGCCATTTTTCGACTATTGCTTACATACAATAATGGTTGGAAGTGCATCCTTTGTGAAATCAACTCCTCCTAGGGCTTTCATTGTTTCTTTTTAATTCTTTGCAGATTTGTTCCAGATATATTGAAGATGTGCATGAAGAATTTTTATGCTGAAAATTTTAGTTTTGACAAATTTACAGCTTTTTAAACTTAGTCAATTTTGACCATTTCTGCTTATATTCAATTATGGTTGATAGTACATACTTTGTGAAATCCAACTCCTCCTGAGGCTTTCAGTAATTCTTTTCAATACTTTGCAGACATGTTACAGACATATTGAAGATGTGCATAAAGAATTTTATTGGTGAAAACATTTTTCAACCATCGCTAATATACAATACGGCTGGTAGAGCATACTTTATGAAATCAAGTCCTCCTAGTGCTTTCATTGTTTCATTTGAATTCTTTGCACACTTGTTCCAGATATATTTCAGATGTACATGAATAATTCTTATGCTGAATAATTTATTTTTGACAAATTTACAGCTTTTTTTTAGCATAGCCAATTTTTGACCATTTCTCATGATAAATAATGATCAACAGTGTACAGTGAAATCAACAATAATTTTACTCCCTGAGCTTTCAGTATATTATTTAATACCTTACAGACATGAGTCAGACATACGGAGGATTTTCATGAAGGATTATAATGCTGAAAAGATATTTTTGACAAATGTTTTGCATGTTTGACTTAAAGGAAGTTATTGGCCTTAGATAATTTTGCGGGGGGTATACTGAAAGCCTTGCTTGCAGCCAATTTCTAGTTAGATAAGTTCTGAACTATTTCATATTACCAACTAAAACTTCATTCTCTGTTTTTGTGTATAGGTATGTTCTAGTCCAGCAGAGCTGAGTGAAGACTTTGTACCACTGGCTGATGCTGCTAGTCACAAACCTAAAACTAGGTAAGGAAATAACATGCATTGTGCTTTTGGAAACTTGTCTGTGTTTTACGTCCCACTCAATAGCGGAATTTATATGGAAACAGGGCCTCAGTTTAAAGTCTCATCCCAATGACTGGGTAAACCCAGGCTCTAACTTGTGTCCATCTAACCACTATGGTACACAGGCTTCTGAAACTTTTCTGGAGTAGATAGCATCTTAAATGTTCAAATTAATTGGTTTGACACAGATGCCTTTCAAATTGTGAAGGTCACTGGAGACTTTGAAGTATGGCTTTAACTCCGTACTAACAGCATTTTATTAGACCAAAAAACATGCTTTCTCCCTTTATATATGAGCCGCCTCATGGGAAAACCAACAATCTGCATATGCGAAAACAAAGACGCAGATCAGCTTCGCGGTAACCGCGAAGCTGACCAGCGCCTTTGTTTTCTCTACTCGGATAGTACAATTCCTCTTCTACTTAAATCCGAAATTTCAAGCTTCTAGCTCTTTTCTGTGACTATACAGGTTGGTTTGTGTCAGACCTGTTCAAAAACGACATTGTTGTTTTTCCCACGAGGTGGCTCAATTATATTGCCGCATGCCTTCATGGACATTCAAGGCTTCCAATACATGCTGTTGTTTCACATAGGATGTACATGTAATCATTTCTCATGATCTATTATGATTAATTTCTGATGCTTCTTTTAGGATTGTTGCTGTACCAGTAACTTTCCGCTATGAGACAGACAGCTTTGGAAGACCTAACAGGGGCCTCTTCGCTCACCCGAGCATCCTGAACCTACCCAGTAACCTAACGGGAGAGTATATTTATGGGAGATTGAAGGAAATGATGCCAGTAGCTGGAGATTTTAAAGTTATCATGACTGATGGACAGGTACTTTATTTTTGTCACTGAATAATTACTTTCATAAGTGTTTAATGAGCTTTAAAGGAAAAAAGAAATAGTTAACTAACTTAAAAGATCCCCTCTCACTTTTGAGTTTAAGAAAAGTGTCAGATTACCATGATCTCAGCTGTTTACAGTGGATCTAAAGCAGAATAGTTTACTGGTGACACACCAAATGACAATGTTTTAGCACGTGGTTTGGATGGGGTAGAAATTATAGTCCCTAAAATGCCAAACTTATTATGATAACTAATTGTCATGGCACAACCTTAGCTGTTGACTGTGGATGTAATACATTAAACAAACAAACAAACAAAAGACTACCTATTCTTCCTAAGTAACCGTAGAAGATTCATGATTTTCATTTGACAAAACAACACATCATATTTATAGCTCCGCTTTGGAAAAGTGGGGCTATACTGGATTCATACTGTCCTTCCGTCTTTCCGTGATTCCGTGAATATTTGGTTTCCACTCAATATCTTGAGAACGAATTGACAGAATCTGACCAAATTTTGTATACACACCAACATTGACAAGACCTAGCTCGGGATTGTTGCCCGTCATTTTTTGCAAAATTTTGACAGAGTAACTGCCCTTGATTGACGTCAGAATTTAGTTTCCACTCAATATCTTGAGAACAAATTGACAGAATCTGACCATATTTTTGTATGCACAACAACATTGACGAGATCTAGCTTGGGATTGTTGCCCGTCATGTTTCGCAAAATTTTGTCGGATTTACGGCCCTTGACTGACGTCAGAATTTTGTTTCCACTCAATATCTTGAGAACGACATGACATAATCTGACCAAATTTTGTATGCACATCAACATTGACAAGATCTAGCTTGGGATTGTTGCCCGTCATTTTTCGCAAAATTTAGACGGAGTTACGGCCCTTGATTTATGTCAGAATTTCGTTTCCGCTCAATATCTTGAGAAAGAATTGACAGAATGTGACCATATTTTGTGTGCACAACAACATTGACAAGAGTATATAGTTCTTTTACTCACAGCAAAAGTTTTATTCCATACCTGGAATTTTCGGAGATATCACATCTCCTTCATGGGCAGGTAAACTGAGCAGAGAAACCTCTTTGGATGTAACATTGACAAGATCTAGCTTGGGATTGTTGCCCATCATTTGTCGCAAAATTCTGAAGGAGTAACGGCCCTTGATTGACGTGAGAATTTCGTTTCCGCTCAATATCTTGAGAACGAATTGACAGAATCTGACCAAATTTTGTATGCACATCAACATTGACGAGATCTAGCTTTGGATTGTTGCAAGTCATTTTTCGCAAAATTTAGACGGAGGTACAGCCCATGGTTGACGTCAGAATTTCATTTCCACTTAATATCTTGAGAACTTATTGACAGAATCTGACCAAAATTTGTATGCACATCAACATTGACTATCTAGCTTGTTGCCTGTCATTTTTTGCAAACTTTTGACAGAGTTTTGACCCTTGATTGATGTCAGAATTTTGTTTCCGCTAAATACATTGAAAACAAATTGACAGAATCTGTCCAATCATTTTATGTGCATCAAAATTAACAAGATCTAGCTTTTTCTCAAACTGGCAAAAATCTCAGAAGCAGGGCTATAGTCAGATCCTCTGACAATTCTAGTTTCAATTAATAGTTTAATATTTTCTCTGTGTGTTTCAGGGTCTACACTGCTCCAGATGTTTGTACATGGAACATTGCTCCGGATGTGAGATCAAAAGAGAGGGTGAGGCCGTGCTACGCCCCGGGGATCACCTGACTGTCTGTGTACAGGAAGTGGCTCAGTCGGACATTGAGCATGCTCAGAGAGTCACAGACCATAAGTCGATGGAGAAACGGAGGTCAAGTGACCCTGTGACCCTACTGGATTGTTTCAGTGCATTTACTCAGAGGTATTTAGAGATAAAATATTTATTGACACCCAATACTTTTGCTGTTGACATTCCAAAATTTGAAATGTGGTTTGGTAGTAAGGAGTAGTTATAGAATAGCCAACAGGGCTGACCTGTGAGGAGCAATCTAATTTGGGTTGGCACTTGTTTTCTGATCTGTTTGTCTAAAAGCTAAGGGTCATTGTATTATAGTCTCAGAATTTTGACCCCTAAAATATTCAACTTAGCTCTGTCTCTATAACATGCCTACAGCAAAGCAAATAAGGGAGACCATAATTAGACCATCCCTTTACATAATTGAAGAGCTTGTAATATATCTGTATTACCTCCCTTTTATTTACAGTGAAGATTTAGATGAACACAACCCCTGGTTTTGTCCGCAATGCCGTAAGAACCAGTTGGCCAAGAAGACAATGACTGTCTGGCAATATCCTGATACCCTCATTATACAGTTGAAGAGGTAAGTGAGCCGCAACGCAAGAAAATTGATATTCGGGGTTTCCTACCAGGCCAGATGCAAACTGGCCTGTGGAGGTTCAGAAGAAGGCAAGAAGCTTGAGATTTTTGATTTAAGAAGAAAAAGGATCATACTTTCCAAGTGTCAAAAACATAGGCGTGGATCAACTGTAAAGTTACTGCACAGCAGATCTGCATCTTAGTTTTTGCATAGGCCAAATGCCAGTTTTCTCATGTTGCTATTAAAGTAAGGGTTCTAGGCTTTAGGTTATAAAACATTTTTCATGCTCAACTTTGTTAGCTTAAAATTTATCCACATTAATATAGAATTGTGGAGAATTGTTGGCTTTTCAACATTTATGAGCAAGATAAGTGACTCACATTGAAGCTTTAGATGATACGAAAATTTCACTGTTGTGGCTATTTTGATATCAATGAGCGGGGCCTCTAGATCACGTGACTTAATGTTTTTCATTGGGAAATGAAGAACATCAAGAAAGATACTTTCATCTAGGGCGATTGCAATAAAAATGTAAATATTTTGATATCAATGAGCATGATAAATATCATGATGAGCATGAAAACTGTTTTATTTCCTCTTGCTAGAATTCTTGTTGTCTATTCCGTTTTTAGACATTAGGGAATAAAAAGAATGCATTGCCTATGAAGAATTTTAATGGCTAAATAGGGATAACTATTGTGCCCCTTTAAACCAGAAAAAGAAGGCTTCATGTGCCCTTATAGCACAATTTCACACAAGTTTTTGCTAATGATTTGCACCCTGCCCCTTTTATACCCCACCACATGAAAAAGTGCAGGGTATTATGTTATACCCTCCGCAAAAAATTTGCGTTCGAGTGTCCGTCCATCCGAACTTACCAGAGGTACTATGTGGGGTGAGTTATGAGAATATTGGTGAAATGTGGGGTGTTCTGAGAGTAATGTGGGGTGCACAAGTGTATTATGGGCTGCGATTTATTCCGTAAATGGTGAATCACCCCACTATTTTCTATGGCATGGACATTGGTCACCCCACAATGTCTCTCTGGTAGGAACGTCCGTCCGTCCGTCAGCACTTCGTTTCCGTGCTCTAACTTGAGCATTTATGGGCCAGTTTTCTTCAAACTTCGTATAGGAGTTCACATAAGGAAGGAGTGGTATGGGATTGAAGATGGGCAAATTTCGTCAAATAACTTATTATAAGTACAGAGTTATGGCCCTTGATTTATGTTAAAATTTCATTTCTGGGCTCTATCTTGAGCATTTATTTACCAATTTTGTTCAAACTTTATAATTTCATTTAGGTCCTTTGAGATCAGTTAAGATATTCAGAGTGTTCAAAACACTCAGGTTTAGAAACATACTTCTAAGCAATTTATAAAATATTTGACCCCGTTTTGGATTGTGTCTTTGATTTAGACATCTCGTGTAAATTTTTCGAAATTACAGTACAAAAGTCTGGCTTTCGTTGCCGGATTTAAAAGGGCTACTGATGAGGGTTCATTACCCGAAATTGCGCAATATAGTCCATACTTTCTCCCTTTGAATGTTTTTACTGCTTCCAAAGGATCAAACTTTTATATTTTATTTGTTATTAGGAAGGAGTGGTTTGGGATTGAAGATGGGTAAATTTCGTCAAATGAGTGCAGAGTTGTGGCCCTTGATTTATGTTAAAATTGCGTTTATGGGATCTATCTTGAGCATTTATTGTCCAATTTTCTTCAAACTTTGTATAGGAGTTCATATTAGGAAGGAGTGGTTTGAGATTGAAGATGGATAAATTTCGTCAAATAAATGCAGAGTTATGGCCCTTGATTTACATTAAAATTACATTTCCAGGCTCTATCTTGAGCATTTATCGACCAATTTTCTTTAGACCTTGTATAGGAATTCATATTAGGAAGGAGTGGTTTGGGATTGAATATGGGTAAATTTCGTCAAATAAGTACAGAGTTATAGCCCTTGTTTTATGTCATTTCCGGGCTCTATCTTGAGCATTTATTGACCAATTTTCTTCAAAGTTTGTGTAGGAGTTCATATCAGGAAAAAGTGGTTAGGGATTGATGATGGATAAATTTCGTCAAAATAAGTACAGAGTTATGGCCCTTGATTTACGTTAAAATGTCATTTCCAGGCTCTATCTTGATTATTTATTGACCTTTTTTTTCAAATTTTGTATAGGAGTTCATATCAGGAAGGAGTGGTTTGGGATTGACGTTGGGTAATTTTTGTCAAATAAATACAGAGTTAATGCCCTTGATTTATGTTACAATTTCTTTTCCAGGCTCTATCTTGAGCATCTTTAGACCAGTTTGCTTCAACCTTTGTATACGAGTTCATGTATCTGGAAGGTGTGGTTTGGATAAATGTCATTAAGATATTCTGTGCATTTGTACTTCATTAAATTTGCGTGGCGGGGTATCATGCATGCCTGCAGCGCTTTTATTGAAACATAACTTTACAGCTGTTGTTATTAGTGCATGTAATAAAATGAGTGCATGTATATAAAATTACTATTGTTTGCCTGCTTGTAGATTTGTGTTCCACGAATTGTCAGGAACCAAAGTTGACTGTGCTGTCCAGTTTCCCATTGATAACCTTGACCTTCAGCAGTTCATATCAGGACCAAAGACAAAAGATCTGCAATACAGCCTATACAGTTGTGTTTGCCATTTTGGAGGTAAATTGGTGATAAGCATTTTCGGATTAGTAATGTGTTTTTTAAACTGGTGAGTACATTTTAGATTTGTTAAATTTTGCACAGAATTTTATATTTTTTCTACACCTAAATGACACAGGTAAAATGTGTCACGTGAAAAACAAATTTTGCCTTTGCTAAAACTTAAATGCAGATCAGCTGTGCAGTAATTTTACAGCTGAAGAGCACCTTGTTTTTCACTAAATAGTAGAATTTCTGTTTTTCATTGGTCAGAAATTTTAAGATTTTAGCTATTTTCTTTGACTGAGCAGAAGGGTTTGTGTCAGACCTGGTTGGAAATCCTGAAGACTGTATTCTTGTGCTGCGGGTCATATAAGATTTCATCCTCTGTCCTGAGAACAAGCATTATTATACCCCCCGCCAAAACGAAGTTTTAAGGGGGGTATACTGTTTTCACGTCCGTGCGTCCGTGCGTGCGTCCGTAACATTTTGTTTCTTTAATATCTTGAAGACCCATTGATGGAATTTAATGAAACTTTGCAGGCATCTGCACATCTATGGGGCAAATATGTACATGCAAAAATTAAGGGCTAGGGGCCAGTCCCTTTTGAGTTACTTCCCTTTATAGTTCTTGATGGCTTTTGTATACAGTGAAGATAGTGCATTTAAGGGCCGATCAACTCCTACCACAGTTTTTGTTGGAACTTTTTGATATTATGCCTAAATGATGTAGACCCTTTGGACATTTGCATGAAGAAATGTTATTGGGAAAAAATAATTTTTGACAAAATGACAGCTATGAGAACTTAGGCAATTTTTCTTAGTTTTTTTTACAGGTAAGGGCTTTCACGGGCCGATCAACTCCTACCACAGTTTTTGATGGAACAATTTGATATCATGCCTACATGATGTTCACCCATTGGACATTTGCATGAAGAAATGTTATTGCGAAAAAACAATTTTTCTTAGTTTTTTTTTTTTACAGGTAAGGGTTTTCACAGGCTGATCAACTACTACCACACTTTGTGATGGAACAATTTGATATCGTGCCTAAATGATATACACTCACTGGACATTTGCACAAAGAAATTTTATTGCGAAAAAATAAATTTTGACAAAATGACAGCTATGAGAACCTAGACAATTTTTCTTAATTGTTTTTGATGGAACAATTTGATATCATACCTACATGATGTACTCCCATTGGACATTTGCATGAAGAAATTATATTGCTTAAATAATTTTTATGGTAAACAATTACCCTGCGGGGGGTATTTAATAAGCATTGCTTATTGACTCTTTTTCTCATTTTGCTTGCAGGAGCTAACTCTGGTCACTACACATCCTATGCTAAACACCCAGTGAGTGGACAATGGTTCTACTACAACGATGAGACCGTGTCCTTACAGTCACCTGGGGAAAGTGATTTCAGCAGCACTTATGTTCTCTTCTATCAAAGGAAAGGTTTGTGTATTGAGATAATTTTTCAATTCTATTAAATCCATTTTCAGTTTAATATCAGGGTTATTGTTGTCTTGAAATTGATAGGGGCCATTTCCAGAAAAATTATCATCTAGAAACAGTATTGCCTATCTATTTACATTATAAAAACGGCCCACAATTTCCAAATGAAGGGGCCATTTTAAAAATAAAAGGGCATTTTTGCCTATGGCCCCTTCCAAATATATCCATGACTTATTGGCCTTAATCAGTAGCATTATTACGAAGGTAAAACTGTGTGTCTGCAGTCCCCTGAGAAAAAACGACTTTAGCATTACTTATTGTACTCTTCTAATGGAGGAAATGTTCGATTTGAATAATTACATTTACCAGAAACACTACCAATATTACCACTGAAAATTCCACCAAGGCTTTTGCTGTTTTTAAATTACGTTTAATTTGATGCCATGCAGTTGCTGCACGAAACACAGAAGTAACCTGGTGCTGAGTTTATAAAACTTTTTCATGCTCAGCTCAGCTAAGACTAAAATTTATCCTGCTCATAAATGTTAAATTGGCATTTTAACATTTATTAGCAGGATAAATTACAGGTTTTGGAGTTCTAAACCTTCAATTTCAATATTTTTGGACTATTTCAGTATTTATGAGGAATTCAAATTTCATGCTCAGCTGAGTTGAGCATGAAAAAAGTTTTATAACCTCGGGGCCTGGTCTTGTCCAAAGTCATTGTTTGATCAATTTGTTGGATAAAAAAAATCAGGCACAGTTACCAGATTGCCATAGAAAATGTTTTTCGAAATCCAGGCACAGACAAGGCTATACAGATCCCTGAAGCTCTTGAACTTGAGGAGAGTCATGTGACCATGACATCACCATTGACCAATCAGATGAGTTCTGTTACAAGTCATGTGACAGCTGTACCCAATGCGCTTGAGCCACCAGAAGAGGAAATCCCTCTGGACAGCAAACAGCAAAGGGACACACCTGCAGTGGAAAAATCAGAAGCTTCTTTGGATTTCTATTCTTAGACAATACTCAGAGAAACAATACATTATTTGCTGAATGAATTTCAGCCAAGTACATAGATGGGCATACTAAAATTTTCTTTGCCAAAGGTCACACACTATGCAATCTATCTGTCCAATTTACTTGAGATTATAACTGTTTACCAATGCATTCACAAATGCATTCTTGAATTTCAACAAAAACAGCAGCATTTGAGCTGCCTCGTGGGAAAACCAACAGTGTGGTTTCCGAACAGGTCCGACACAAATCAGGCTGTACAGTCACAGAAGCAGGCTGGAAGCTTGAAATTTCGGATTTAAAAAGAAGAGGAAGTGTACTATCCCTGTAGCAAAAACAAAGGCGATGATCAGCTTCGCTGTTACTGCGAAGCTGATCTGCGTCTTTGTTTTCGCATATCTAGATTGTTGGTTTTCCCATGAGGCGGCTGATTTCTTTATCGATATTGATTGCATCTCCCATGGTCTTTGGCGAAGAAACTCTGCTTGTCTGTGAGCCTCTTTTTGAAGTCAGTGTAGAAATTTGTTACATTGATGAAAAGAGAGTCATTGATGTGAGAAAAATCTTCAGAGTCAAATGATGAGAGAATCTGTCTTGGGAGTTTTGGACCAGCTCTCAAGGTCATAAAACCTTTTGCATGCTCAACTCAGACTAAAATTTATCCTGCTCAGCAGGGATGTGTTCAATATTTATGGACAATTTAAATTTCAGTCTCAGCCGAGTTGAGCATGAAAAAGTTTTATAAACTCAGGGCCAGGTCTGACATAAACTGGACTGTACAGCCACAGAGGATGGCTAGAGGCTTGAAACTTTGGATTTAAAGTGTGTTTCCTAGTCTCTGATAATGGGTTTTTGCAGATATTTTGCAACGTTTGAAATGTAGATGAACTTAAATATTTTCTGGGCACAATTGAACAGTTAGTTTGTCGCAAAGTGTGCAGCAAAAATTTTGAAAATTGGTTGACAAATAAAAAGGTTCTGGTCAAAAACAATTTTGAATAGGGATTTTCTGTACAAAAATTTCATGAAAGGGAGGGAAATATTTTCCCGCAAAAAATAAAGTTCTTGGTATCGCATAATGATTGCTCAAAATTATAATAAATGACTTAACTGAGATGAAATCTTTTAGAAATACCCATTTTCACGAACATGTATTACCTCCCTTGCCAATGCGAATCCCTATTCAAAATTCATTTTGGCCATTAAAACTATCTGCAGGCCGATTTTCAAAATTTTCGCAGGTCCTTTGATCAAGATTTTGACATGAAAATAACTTTCCTACCATACTCCACAAACATTTTCTGCAAAAAAAAAAAACATTATCACAGGCAAGTTTTTAAACTTTAATTGTGCTATCTATGGCCGACTTCGTTTGGGACTATGGTAAGGACTTTAGTTGCTACCATTTACCGTTTGTTTGGGACCATAGTGACTATAGTTAAGTACCTACCATTTATCGTTCCATTCATACTAAAGTAAAGCTCTTCAGTATAGGAGATAGAAATGACCATTACCAAAGGAACCAAGGCATAGGTGCTACCAAGGTTACTTTGGTAAAACTCTTCTGTGATAGAGGTTTCTAACAATGGCTGTGATTGGTCAGTCTCATTTGTCATTGGGAAGTCGGGTACCAGAATACAGCTGCCTTAGTTACACCATAGAATAGTTCCAACCGAAGTCAGCCTATGTTGTGAAGAGACAGATCAGCAGTTGTGTGATTATTTCACAGCTTATTTGGATGTGCAAAAATGTTTTATGGTTCTTTAAGTCCATTTTTCCAAGGGAAATATGGAAATACGCTTTTAAGATTGTATTTTTTGTTCACCTATGTCTTTCAGTAGCCTATATGAGGTTACTGCTTCGAGCTTTCAGTCTTTTACGTATCATTATGTTATTAATAGTGTTCAGTACTTAGATTTGTTTACCAGTACTAATTTATGGGTGTGGAATATGTTTAAATTACTTAACAGTAGTGCAGTAAAAGTGGGTAGGTGTCATGGTGGATGAGGAATAGTGTGTCTGAGAGGTTTGAATTTGAAACCTAGCCTCCGGGTTATAAAACCTTTTTCATGCTCAGTTCAGCTGAGTCTAAAATTCATCCTGCTAATAAATGTTAAAATGCCAAACATTTATGAGCAGGATAAATTACAGGTTTTGTTGATCTAAACCTGAAAATTAAATTTATTCTAGCTATTTTGTCATTTATGAGCAGTTAAAATTCTATGCTCAGCTGAGTTGAGCATGAATGTAGTTTCGTAACCTCGGGACTTGTTCTGTCTGTATGCAACACACTTTATGTTAAGTACACGTGAAGCAATGGGGTTTTCATGACAACTGAAAAATTGTTGTCAAGGATATGAGCCGCCTCGTGGGAAAACCAACAATGTGGTTTCCGAACAGGTCCGACACAAATCAGGCTGTACAAGCACAGAAAAGAGCTAGAAGCTTGAAATTTCGGAGTTAAGTAGAAGAGGAATTGTACTATCTGAGTAGCGAAAACAAAGGCGCTGATCAGCTTCGCGGTTACGGCGAAGCTGATCTGCGTCTTTGTTTCGTCTATGCAGATTGTTGGTTTTCCCATGAGGCGGCTCATATTAAGATTCAAATCTGACTACGTAACACTTAATTATGGTGTGTGTATGATGAGATATTTTATTATTATTAACGCCTATTCTACATGACTGAAAAATTTGTGTAGGTAAATATTACCTCTTATGTTTATTTGAGCCCTGTCACAAGAAAACCGGTCTTCCACGTTTCCAACCAAGTCTGACACAAGCTGGTCTTAACAGTTTAAGAAAAAGGTTAGAAGCTTAAAGTTGGGATATATACAAGGAATTGTACTATCTGTGAAGCAAAAACAAAGATGCTGATCAGCTGTGCAGTTACTGCACAGCTTATCTGCACCTTTGTTTTTGCATATGCTAAAATCGGGTTTTCTTGTGAGGCTGCTCATATGATTAACATCAAAAGAAACCTTCCTCTAGTTTCTGACACAGTATAACCAGGCTGTACAGCCACAGGGGTTGGCTAGTTTCTAAAATAAAAAAAAATCATTGCACCCGATTATCTAAGTTTCAAAAAGAAAGGACTGAATCAGCTGTGTATCCACACCGCATTAGCGGCAGTTGCAAACAACCAATTTGACATAAACAACTGTTCTCGATTACCAAAAAAAAAGGTGTTTTAGGGTGCCAAATGGAGGATTGTTGAACTTGAATTGAACGTTCTCCATTGCCAACACATGCTTTTCTGCAATCGAGAATGTTGTTTATGGAAGTTGAGAATGCAATTTTGTTTAAAATTACACATACCGGATTGCCGCTAATACAGTGTTATGTCACTTTTGTATTTGTTTTAAGATGTGTTTTATGTAATGTAGGGACAGGAAACAAAATCAAAACTACCGGTAGAAGGCCAAATCTCTGAATGAAGCTGGAGGTTTAATAGTATTGTTTTGACTAGAATATTTACAAAGTACATTAGCCAGTAGCCACGTCATGAGAAAATCAGCATTTTGCATATGCAAAAACAAAGGTGCAGATCAGCTTCGCAGTAACTGCAAAGCTGATCAGCACCTTTATTTTTGCTACACAGTACAATTTCTTTACTTTCTAAATCCAAAATTTCCAGCCTCTATCCATCTTCTGTGCTGGTAAAGCCTGGTTTGAGTTGAACCTGTTCGAAAACCAAATTGGGGGTTTTCTCATGATGCGGCTCACTTGACCAATAGGGCAGATTGAAGTTTGAAAATTTCTGTATTTGAGCCACCTCATGGGAAAACAGACAATGTAGTTTCCGAACAGGTCTGACACAAACTGGGCTGTACAAGCACAGAAGATGGCTAGAAGCTTGAAGAAAAGGCATTGTACTTTCCCAGTAGCGACAACAAAGAGGCTGATCAGCGATCTGCGTCTTTGTTTTCGCATATGCAGATTGTTGGTTTTCTCATGAGACGGCTCAATTTTAAGGTGATTGTCTTTTTAGTGCTTTTTGTTGCTCAAATGTTATGTTAAACTGTAATATGATCTATACTTATGATTCACTCTGTTGTATCATGTTACATGGTTTGTGTTTGTGCACAAATAAGAAATAGATTTTCTTTACATACGAGACTTGTTTTATGATTTTGTGGAGACACCATCCAACCCCCCCCCCCCCAACACACTCACTATATGTAAATTTTGAAAAGGTCAAGGGCAGTGAACTCAATCCATTGCATGAGTATTAATCTGGCGGAATTTCAAATTTGAGCATTTACATGACAAAACCAACAATTTGGGTTTCCGACACAAGTACAGTGGCAGAAGCAGGCTAGACCCTTGAAATTTCGGATTTAAGAAAAAGAGGGATTGTTCTATCTGTGTAGCGAAAACAAAGGCAGTTACTGCACAGCTGATCTGCGCCTTTGTTTTCGCCTATGCATTTTGTTGGTTTTCTCATGCAGTGGCTCATTTGTATATTCTTGTTCCTGGCAACAGGTTCTAAGAAGAATTTTTAGTACAGGTCACCTGCGCTATCTCAAACTCAGTTGTCTCGAAAACCCCACTTATGTCAAATGGATTCTTCACTCCCCAGCATCACTCCCTATATGTTATTGTATTTCAACCTTGCTTGTGTCGAACTCGGTTATGACGAAAACTCAGCTGTGTCGAAGTGATATTCGCTCCCCACAGAAACAATAACATTAGTTTCACCCATCCTGTGTCGAACTTCGAAGTCAAAGATCGGTCTTTGCCGATTTGATATCTACACACAACCTTTCATCACTGATATTGTTTAAGAACGTTTTGACTGCATGTGTCAGGTCGGGGAATATACATTTGAAAAACTATTGATGGGGTAAACATGGTGGAAAACGAAAGGAAAAGCACTCAGCAAATGTGAAAGAGTTGAGATTTTCTAAGAACCTTGGCTGGTCTCTATATGCTTATCTCGAACCTGGGAAAACTCAAAGTTGTTTTTATTCCCATTGATTTCGAGATAGCGAAGGTGGCCTGTATTTTTAAAAAAATTACCCCATATCAGGCCCCAGTAAATTTACCCATACCAGGCCCCAGCAAACAATCACAATAAGAGTAGTTTGAAAATGTTGACGGAGGGATGGATGGACAACGGATAGACGCCAGGTACCTGCCTATCTTATAAGCTCACCTTTGAGCTTTTGGCTCAGATGAGCTAAAGATTATGATTACAACTAAAATAATGCCAGTTATTGTAATTATTACATGTATTTGAGCCAATCTTGATTACAATTATAATTATATTGGAAATCATATTTAATTACTGATTACAATTATGCCAGTCCTGCTGAAATTTTTTTTTCTTTTCAGTTTTACATCCCTTTCAAGATTATTTCAAGATTATTTCAGCTCATGAGATGGGCCAATCAGAAGATGGGCGAAAATGAGAGAACCCCGAGAAAAACCACCTGGCCCACCCGCAAGCAGAACTTGGCTTGTCTCGCATGTGGTCAGAGTGGGGCTCAAACCCACACCAGACTCAGCGGTGAGATGATCGAGTGATTATGTAACAGCACTCTTAACCACTTGGCCGCGGAAGCCACCCTGCTGAAAGTGTCTTGCTGAAGAACACATTGCTGCAGTTTGTTGGTTTTGAAAATTACAGTCTTGATCTCTTGCTGAAGTTGCTGTGTAGTCTTAACACTAATCAATAAAACATATCCATGACAATGGCCCCCTTAATTTTTATTATAGTACATTGTAAAACTAGGGTTCAGCAATTTTCACTAAGTCTCTGCATAGCAATTTTCACTAAGTCTTTGCATTGCAATTTTCACTAAGTCGCGGTGTTGCAATTTTCACTAAGTCTGTATAGCAATTTTCACTAAGTCTGCATAGCAATTTTCACTTAGTCTCTGCATAGCAATTTTCACTTAGTTTTCTGCATAGTAATTTTCACTTAAAGTCTCTGCATACCACAAAAGTATATATTATAGCTTAGTCAAAATCAAAGATTACCCCACCAAATTTATTCAGTTCATCATATATAACAACTACAACGTTCCCTTCAGCTTGCTGAGTTGGTGGTGTCCACATTTCGATTGTTGTACAGGGACAGTGTTAGAAATAAGCAATTGCCCACTTGCCCCCCACGGGTTGAAATTGCTGGGGGCAAGTTGATTGACTTGTAAGGTTGCCCCCTGGACAACCTAAAATTCCAGAAAAATAATTTTGTTCAAGTAGTTTTACTTATGAAAACATTTTTTTATCTCTTGATAGCAGTGTAATAATCTTGAAACAGCTATTTAACTTATTCAAAACTAAAAACCAAAATATAGCTTTGATCGTGAAAATTAGCGTTTTAGTATGGGCAAGTTCGAATCCCATGGGGCAAGTTCAAAACACTCTCAGGTTGCCCCTGGGACAAGTAACTGTATCGGTCTTATTTCTAACACTGCAGGGATATGGTTTGCAGGCTGGATTTTGTTTTCTGAGCCTGACAACGTAGTTTCCAATGGTTCCAACGTCAGCCATGTCACCACTACTTGTTTGTTTGCTTTTGCTTCTCAAAGACATTCCGAAAAAATCTCTCCCCGCTCTTTTGAAGCTACCTCTCTTGGTGTAGACCTTAACCCTAGCTTCGGTTCGCTGTAGCGTTGCATCTTTCAACAGAATCTGCCTGATATTTTGAACCCTCCACAATATTCTAGCTTCTGCTACTACTTTGCGTGTCCCCTTTAGGAGTCTAGGAGCTACATTCACCCAGGCTCGTTTGCTCCTGGTACTCGCAGCATGATCGTTAACATTTTCAGGATCAACAGCATCTGCAGTAACGTCACTTGGTTGAATAACAGTTACAGCAACCTCGACTAAGAATAAGCAAACAAGTATTCTTATTATGAAATCCATTATGTATAGCAATTTTCACTAAGCCTCTGCTCAACAATGTTCACTAAGTCTGTCCGTAGCAATTTTCACAAAGTCTCTAAATAGCATGATACACAAAGTCTTGGTATACAACAAGAACAATTTCAACACTGAATGTTAACCACAAGCAGGATCAGTTGAGCTTTCTTTTGTGAAAACCTATCTTTCTGGATTGGATTACACATCAGGAAAACATGTCCGTGAAATGTGTACCCCTCAAACCCCACTTTTATATAGCAAAACTGGGTAATGCAGGGGTATACATATTTTTCTTATTTTTGCTCCAAAACATAGATTGTGGGTACTCGTTAGAACCGCATAGACAAGGTGGTTCTAACGTGTACCCACAATCTATGTTTTGAGCAAAAGTAAGAAAAATAGCCAAAAAATTCTTCTGAAAATTTTCATTTTTTACAACTTTAAAAATCGGTATATTGCATGTGCGTGTTAAGAGAAAAGCTATGTCATTATCCATTTTATCAGATAAAAGAAGTACAAAATCATTAAAAGTTATGTTTATAAAAATCATAACTTTATATGCATGTGTTTTATACTATGATTTCAAAAGATTTCACATTTCTGTTGATGCCAAAACAGGGCTATATGAGCCGCGTCATGAGAAAACTGGATTTTTACCTGAGCGAAAACTAGGCGCAGATCAGCTTCGCAGTAACTGCGAAGCTGATCAGCGCCTTTGTTTTCGCTAAACAGATATTACAGTTCCTCTTCTTCCTAAATCCAAAATTTCGACCTTTAGCCATCTTCTGTAGCTGCGTAGGCCGGTTTGTGTCAGACCTGGTCGGAAATCACGAAGACTGGCTTTCTCGTGTTGTGGCTCATATATGAGATCGGATGCATACAGTTTCTTTTGGCACAGCCCAGCCTTTGAAAATTTCCAATAGGTTTCAATCACATGTACATCTCAAATTCAGTTGACATGTAATAAGAGTTGAAGGCATAATAAATGACACTTTTATAGGGGGAAATGTAAAACCAGCATAAAAACAGGTTTCTGAAGGGTCACTGATGAGGCTTCGGTAGCTGAAACCGTGGTATGGCCCATCTCCATTTTCTTTAATATGCTCATTGCTCTTAATGGTTCTCAGTTTTTATTTTTATTCATTTATTTTTCCAAATAAGCTTCTTGTGTATGCTACACCCCTCAGTTTTCTTTATGTGCAAGCCAAATTTTTGGCTTTTTCTTTTTGAGCTAAAGTTTGCTTGATCTAGCATCAAGAAAACATGTCCATGAAATGTGTACCCCCCACTTTTATATGGGCCAAGATCTGATAAAAGGGGTCTTATGGCATAAAAAGTCAAAATTAAGATATTTATTACATGTGAGATACCAAGTTTCTCTGAGTATTTCCTGAAAATTTGAAGAGATAATCTTTAAAAATAGCAAAGATATAAACATAATCTTTAAAAATAGCAAACATTGAAAGGTGTGAAGTTGATGCAATCTAAACATGACGTCATAAAACTGTTGATGACGTTTGGACGTTAATGACGTTAACGTCTTTAAATCACTGCAATTAAAAGAAGGTAAGACTAAAATCTCGAAATTCTATGTGTATCTTGAAGTTTAACATCTATACTACTGCACAGACTGTGCAATAGGCACGAATTCACAAACTGTTTGATAAGACATGCAATACAAAGGGCATACCTGGTTTTTAAAATGAGGGTAGTCCTTATGGCGCAATGGTTGCCATGGCAACATACATGATACAAATAACGTTTGACCATAAGAAAAGTATGTGTCTTGGATTGTTTTACAATATTAAAGCTGTATGAAATAAATATCAGAACACGCCAAATATTTCAAATTTCGGTTTTTAAATTTTAATAGCATAAAATGTACTTGAATGCCCGAAGACACCTTTTACCAGATCCGCGCTCAATTATATAGAAAAACTGGGGTATGCAGGGGTATACCTATTTTTCTTATTTTTGCTCCATAACATGGATTGTGGGTACTCGTTAGAACCGCCTCGGCGAGGCATTTCTAACGTGTACCCACAATCTATGTTTTGAGCAAAAATAAGAAAAGTAGCAAACATTTTCTACTGAAAAATATCATTTTTTACAACTTAAAAAATCTCTATATTACATGGGCATGTTTTCGTAATGGGTACATGCAGAGCATGAACATGTGTCTTCATGTCTAATGGAGGACAGCTGCAAGCTATAATATCTGGCAAGCATGACGAAAACTTGCCCATGCAATATACAGAAATTTTTTTTGGTTGTAAAGATGAAAAATTTCAGTTGAAAATTTTTGATATTTTTCTTATTTTTGTTCAAAACATAGATTGTGGGTACACGTTAGAACTGCCTCGCTGAGGCGGTTCTAACGAGAACCCACAATCTATGTTTTGGAGCAAAAATAAGAAAAATAGATTTACCCCTGCGAACCCCAGTTCTCCTATGTAAAAGTGGGGTTTAAGGGGGTATTCATTGCACGGACATGTTTTCCTGATGGTTCTGATTGAAACCTGCACATTGAAAGCACTTGGCAAAAGCATCAGGAAAACATGTCCATAAAAAATGTATACCCCATTAAACCCCACTTTTATCTTGCAAAACTGGAGTCTACTATTTTTCTATTTTTTTTCCAAAACATAGTGGGTACTCGTTAGAACTGCCTCGGTGACGCGTACCCACAATCTATGTTTTGAGCAAAAATATTAAAAATATCAAAATTTTTTTAACAAAAATTTTCGATTTTTACTGCTGAAAATTTTTTATGTATATTATAGCATTGGCAAGTTTTCGTAATGTGTCTGCAATTCAGTTAGTCCATGTTGTTTTTTTGGTACATAGGTAATAAGTACTAGAACTAGACCATGTATCAATGGAAAAATGGATAGTTCAGCATTAAAACATTATCTGCCTTGCTGTCGTTTGGTGTACTGGTTGCATGTTACATGTCGTGATGACATTTAGTTAGGTTTAAATAGCTAAATGACCATCTGTTGGGTTCTCTTTGTATTTATAACTTGATTTACCAGCAGCTTGGAGCATGTATGGTTGTTTTTCCCTCACATGGGAACTTTGGTTCAGATTTTGCTCCATCTACTTTTGGGTTCATTTCATGAGCAAAATAATCTTGAAAGGGAAATAAAACTGAAATACAAAAAAAATCTCCCAAACAAAATGCAACATCATGTGAAGATGAAATTCTGTAGCAAATGAATGTTTTTTTTTCCCCCGAAATACAATCTGACAGTTGAGACCAAACTGCTATTTAAAGATTGGGGAATAGTGAATGAGTAACAAAATGATCATATTCTTTTTCAAACTTTCATGGTTAATTTGGCGTATTTGCTTAAATATCATTTATGACACATTCTTGGTAACAGGAGTATCTTCTCTACTGGGGCCCAAACAGGGAGTTAGGTCTACTCTTGTTTCCGATTTAATGTTAAATGAGTTCAAATAACACTTAGAATTTAATAAAAGGTTACAATAAAAGGATGGTCTTATTTTACCTTTTTTATATAGAATATGTATTACTCAGCTATAATAACTGCTATAATTCCATTATGTAAACATGTCATGGCAAAGGTCACATTGGTTCCTTGTTCCGTTAACAGGTAAACAGGATAAAGGCAGTCACAGGGGTGGGACAATAAACTAAGCAAGGATTATAGTGACTTGCATTTTGTAAACACTACAATGGCTTAAATTACCTGAGCCGGCCCCCGTGGCCGAGTGGTTAAGAGCGCTGATATTTCATTACCGTACTTAACCATTCGAACATCTCACCGCTGTATCTGGTGTGGGTTCAAGCCCCGCTCTGGCCACATGTGAGACAAGCCAAGTTCTGCTTGCGGGTGTGTCAGGTGGTTTTTCTCATGGTCCTCTCGTTTTCGCCCCACCAACCGATTGGCCCGTCTCATATTTTTTTTTCTTAATTCAGTTTTACTTCCCTTTCAAGATTATTTCAGCTCATATGAGACGGGTCAATCAGTAGGTGAGGCGATAACGGGAGAACCCTGAGAAAAACCACCTGACACACCCGCAAAGAGAACTTGGCTTGTGAAATAATCTTGAAAGGGATGTTAAACTGAATCAAAAAAAAAAAAAAAAAATAATAATAATAAAATAAATACCTGTAATTAACAGCATCTGGAATTGTTTTGATGGCTGTGAAACAAAAAAAATGTTGACAGTTGCAGGAGAAATATAGCCTCTGCATCATGAATGTAGTCAAACATAGCATTAAAGAATTTTTTTTTTTTTTTTCAAAAATATGAAAAGACACCTAGAGCAATTTTAGGAACAAATCTCCACAAAAGTATGTACAATAGGTTTGAGTTGTCTATTGTTTATTGGTTGCCTTCAGTATGGTAATTACTTGCCTCATTCAATTATTTTTGGTTGCATCATTAATTATTTGCAAGTTATGATAGACATACTGTTCTTTGAACAGTCTCCTGGTGGCAGAGTACCAGTACTTGATGTACACTCTGCCACTGTTAACTGACACATGCTCCTCCTGGATAAGCAAATGAGCCGTCTCGTGGGAAAACCAACAATGTGATTTCCGAACAGGTCCGACACAAACCGACCTGTACAAGCACAGAAAAGAGCTTGAAGCTTGAAATATTGGATATAATTAGAAGAGGGATTGTACTATCCGAGTGGCGAAAACAAAGGCGCTGATCAGCTTCGCGGTTACCGCGAAGCTGATCTGCGCCTTTGTTTTCGCCTAGGCAGATTGTTGGTTTTCCCTTGGGGCGGCTCAAAAAAATGATAAAGAAAGGTGGCAGTAATAAGACATTACAGTTAAACCTCATTATAACGCTCCTCACTAATAAGACATTACAGTTCAACCTCATTATAACGCTCCTCACTAATAAGACATTACAGTTCAACCTCATTATAACGCTCCTCACTAATAAGACATTACAGTTCAACCTCATTATAACGCTCCTCACTAATAAGACATTACAGTTCAACCTCATTATAACGCTCCTCACTAATAAGACATTACAGTTCAACCTCATTATAACGCTCCTCACTAATAAGACATTACAGTTCAACCTCATTATAACGCTCCTCACTAATAAGACATTACAGTTCAACCTCATTATAACGCTCCTCACTAATAAGACATTACAGTTCAACCTCATTATAACGCTCCTCACTAATAAGACATTACAGTTCAACCTCATTATAACGCTCCTCACTAATAAGACATTACAGTTCAACCTCATTATAACGCTCCTCACTAATAAGACATTACAGTTCAACCTCATTATAACGCTCCTCACTAATAAGACATTACAGTTCAACCTCATTATAACGCTCCTCACTAATAAGACATTACAGTTCAACCTCATTATAACGCTCCTCACTAATAAGACATTACAGTTCAACCTCATTATAACGCTCCTCACTAATAAGACATTACAGTTCAACCTCATTATAACGCTCCTCACTAATAAGACATTACAGTTCAACCTCATTATAACGCTCCTCACTAATAAGACATTACAGTTCTACCTCATTATAACGCTCCTCACTAATAAGACATTACAGTTCAACCTCATTATAACGCTCCTCACTAATAAGACATTACAGTTCAACCTCATTATAACGCTCCTCACTAATAAGACATTACAGTTCAACCTCATTATAACGCTCCTCACTAATAAGACATTACAGTTCAACCTCATTATAACGCTCCTCACTAATAAGACATTACAGTTCAACCTCATTATAACGCTCCTCACTAATAAGACATTACAGTTCAACCTCATTATAACGCTCCTCACTAATAAGACATTACAGTTCTACCTCATTATAACGCTCCTCACTAATAAGACATTACAGTTCAACCTCATTATAACGCTCCTCACTAATAAGACATTACAGTTCAACCTCATTATAACGCTCCTCACTAATAAGACATTACAGTTCAACCTCATTATAACGCTCCTCACTAATAAGACATTACAGTTCAACCTCATTATAACGCTCCTCACTAATAAGACATTACAGTTCAACCTCATTATAACGCTCCTCACTAATAAGACATTACAGTTCAACCTCATTATAACGCTCCTCACTAATAAGACATTACAGTTCAACCTCATTATAACGCTCCTCACTAATAAGACATTACAGTTCAACCTCATTATAACGCTCCTCACTAATAAGACATTACAGTTCAACCTCATTATAACGCTCCTCACTAATAAGACATTACAGTTCAACCTCATTATAACGCTCCTCACTAATAAGACATTACAGTTCAACCTCATTATAACGCTCCTCACTAATAAGACATTACAGTTCAACCTCATTATAACGCTCCTCACTAATAAGACATTACAGTTCAACCTCATTATAACGCTCCTCACTAATAAGACATTACAGTTCAACCTCATTATAACGCTCCTCACTAATAAGACATTACAGTTCAACCTCATTATAACGCTCCTCACTAATAAGACATTACAGTTCAACCTCATTATAACGCTCCTCACTAATAAGACATTACAGTTCAACCTCATTATAACGCTCCTCACTAATAAGACATTACAGTTCAACCTCATTATAACGCTCCTCACTAATAAGACATTACAGTTCAACCTCATTATAACGCTCCTCACTAATAAGACATTACAGTTAAACCTCATTATAACGCTCCTCACTATAGTGTGGTTTCAATATAAAACGGCCATGTCATTGCTCAGATTAATCATTTTGCTATATGTCTATTGTAAATAAACTCATTATACGTAACATGGTTCAGTTATAACACGGTCTGTTTCCATGGACCCCAAAGATAGCCTTATAATGAGGTTGACCTGTACTATATCTGGGTCTGGTTTCTAAGCATCCTTGCTACATGAGGGTCTGGATGGGGTATAATGATTAATGAATAATGGCCTAAAATTTTTAATGAGTGAATAAAGAGCAAAAAAAATAATGATTAGTAAATAATGAGGTCCTAAAGAATAATGAATAAATGTAAATTTTTAATGAATAGCAGAATAATATAATGAATAGTGAATAATAACATTTTAAAGAATAATGAATATGCTAAAATTTGGCTATGGAATTGTCTTAGATGGCCTCCCTGGCATTCCAGAATTTCATTTTTTTCTGTGGTCTGGACGCCCACAGACCCGATTTAGTTCAAATGTTGTATTCATATTTCAGAAATCCTTGAATGTTTGGAAAAACATGTCTGGAAGCCAAGCATGTAGGGGCTTACCTCATGGACCAATTGAAAAAGAAATGTGTCATTTGAAGGCAGAGAAAAATAAATCATTCTGGATTTTTACTGAGCCAGATATTATTTCACTGTTTTGTTTGCTTATGTATATGTACTTTCTTTTTATTCTATTACCCCACTTAGTCCTTGTTATGTATATTCCAATCCTATAATGATAATCTTTTCTGTGGATGGACATCATTTTGCTTTTTTATATGACAGAACATAATCATTAGTCTAACAGTGTCTTTTGTAATCAGAAACAATCAGCACTAAGAGCGTTAATGCAAATCTATCTGGCAATTTATATGGTGCTACATATTTTTTACCTCGCTCGCTTCGCTCGCTCGGTATTTTAAGACATAAATAAAATGTATTGTACAATCAGGCACAAGCACCAATCCATACATCACATAGTCTGACTCCTATGCTAACTAGTTTACTAAATAGAAACAACGTCATTTTATTATTCTTTTTTACCCCTGATGTTACAATTTTCTTAAATAACCTTTGGTATTCATCACTGAAGAGTAAGATTCAGGGTAAAACTTTGTTTCGTATTCAGTATTTAAGGTGGAGGGGATTATACTCCCAACATATTTAAGAAGGGATTTGCCAAAAAAAAATCGGTATACTATTTCAGAAAGTTTCTATGAGGCTCTGTGGTCAAGCAGAGTATATAATTATGCTTCTCTCAAGATGTTAATATCAAGGTTGCACTAAGCAGTCTACATTTAATATCACAGAACTAGTCCTTGTGGCTTGAGTTAGGTGGCAAACACCTATTTGCTTATGGATATTAGCTGGGTGAAGAAGGTGTGACTAGTAATTATCATATTTTAATGAATAATCAAGCTAATTTTAATGAATAAGCCAAAATTTTAATGACATTGAATAAATGGCTAAATTTTTAGTGATTAGTGAATACCAGGACCCCCCATCCAGACGCTCCTACATATCCTAGCTGTGAGGTTATAAAACATTTTCCATGCTGATGTTTTATACAATTTTGTTAAAATACATTCAGTTTACATCATGAACTTAAATTTACTGTCATATTAACTTTATTTGAAAGAGCCATCATTCGTAGAACGGCTATACAAAAACATTTTAAACATTTTTTTGCCAAAAGGATGAGGCATATATACAATAACAAACACATTTTACAATTAAAAAAAAAATATGTTGAAAAGTTCGTCCATAGGTCATAAATAATAAGAAGAGGGATGGACAAAACATGCCTATGAATTCCTTGAATGTTAACACAGACAGCAGATGCACATGTATATTATGTTTTCTACTTTATATAAACAGTATAAAAGTGTTATTTTTATTAAATGTGGTATGTAATAATTACTTACATGTATATAATAAGAGAAACAGAAAGAGAGAGAAAGGAAAAGAGAGAGAAGCCGGCAAAGGAGAAGAAAAGTATTACAATATAGGTATATACAATATATACAGGTTGGACATAACTAATGAACAATATTTGAGTATATTTACAATACACATAATGTCTAGGGATACAGCTGCCATAACACCTTCTCGTCTTGGTACCGAAAGCGAAAGTTCAAGGGAGAAGGGTACAGCAACTTTAACCGCTTCACAGGAATGTTATGCAGGTAAATATAGCGCCACCATAATCCATATAATATTAAAAGTAACTGGTGCGTTATTTGATGCTTCTTTAATTTGTATTTAGGTGGTATTCCACCCATGAGTTCAGAGAACAATATTGATACCAAAATGAAGCTAAATGATTGTTATTACAAATAGAGTTCAAATATGCAAATTACCTCATTTGCATATATATGAATATAAATGAGATTTTTGTTTTGCTAAAAACTTGAAAAAAAAAAAAATCTTATTCACTGAACGATGTAAAATGTTCATGGTGTAGATTGTCTATTTAATATCACCTTCATTGTAAAATAAATGTCATAAATATAAAATCTATGCCATTGTGCTTTCCTTCAAAAAGTGGGAGCTAAGTCTTGAAGAATTTAGTTTCTACTTTGCGAACAACATCATTCCTTTTTGTCACTATTACCTGTGCATAATTCTGCACAAGAATAAATTTATCTACAAGAAACCCACATATTTCCGTTTTGTTTTCATCACATCTGATGAAGTTTTTCCATGAGGTCTGCAGTTACCAATTACCTTTCAGTATACACTAGTTACTATTTTCTGCCCGGTCTCATCGTTGAGACTATCTTGGCGATAAATAAAAAAAATACAACCTGGAATGTTTTCTGGCATATGACTCAATATGAGATACGATCGCCTTCTTGGCCTAATCTTCAAAAGGTTTTTGATGCTCCGGGTTAGACTACTGTGACCATGTGTACTTGGAGAAAGCAATTAGCTTAGAACTTGCAAGTATGTTGTCGCCCATTCTGGTATGCTTGGAATGAGCCGTACGTGCAATTATGAATTATGATTTTTTTTACTTAACTGATTGATGTGTTTATCAAATACAAGAGAAGCACTTGGGCACTAACAAGCTGCTCTACAAGGCTGTCGTTGATCTGAAGAAAGCAATTGATCGAGTCCTGAGGGATGTAATCTGGTGGGCAATGCGAAACTAAGAGTTGACGAATGACTAGTGCGTCTGGTCCAGTCCATGAATAAGATCATGAAAAGCAGGGTTAGAGTGGGAAGTGGATACAGTGAGGAGTTTGGTGTCAAAGTAGGCGTTCATCAGGGCTCTGTCCTTAGCCCACTACCCTTCATCATTGTGCTATAGGCTTTATACAGGGAGTTCCGCACAGGCTGCCCTTTGGTTCTGCTGTATGCAGATGACTTATGATATGACACTGTCGAGTCCATGGAAGAACTACCTGTTAAGTTGAAGACTTGGAACGCAGAGATGGAGACGAAAATTCTTTGTGTGAACATGGGGAAGACAAAGATCATGGTCTCTGGCCTCAATCTGAACCTTCTGAAAAAATCTGGAAAGAATCCGTGGCGTCTGTCAGACAGGTGTAGGAAGAAGTGCCGTCTTCTGTGGTGGATGCTTGTCCTGGATCCACTAGAAATGCAGTGGAATCAAAGGCTCCTTGCAACGTGATCTCATGATTTCAGCTGTGCTGGCTGCCTAGGAAAGGCGCGTCCCATAGACGGAAGGCTAGTGAAGGAGGTTCTTGTTGATGACGAAGCAGTTTAGGCTGTACCAGGGTTCTGTTATCTGGGAGACATGCTTTCTGCTGGCGGAGGTTGTGAACTGGCTACAGTCACGTGCTACACATCGGCTTAGGGTAAGTTTCACCAACTACTCCCTCTCCACACCAATCGCAATCTGCAACGTTTGACCAGAGGTCGAGTGTATTCAACTTATGTACTGCCACATGCAGCAGAAACATGGGCAATTTCTGGCTACACTTTGTCGCCTGCAGCGCATTGACCATGCAATGATGTGCTGGATCTGTAATTTCAAGCCGAATGATGAAGTAAGCTCAGACTCCCTTCTCTCATAGCTTTGACTTCAGGATATAGATGTAGTGCTTTGCTCCAGCAGAATAAGATGGTATGGTCATGTAGAGCGCATTAAAGGCTTTATTTCTCAAGTACGCAATCTAAATGTAGTTGCACAGAATAGAACTATGAACGATGTACGGGGAGACTTTTTAGGGCCACCACACGGTACAACACCAGCTGCATTAATAGCAAATAAAGGTAAAACTGAGATCCTTTTAGAGCAGTGAGTATATTTGTGAGAAAGGTGATGATACCGCAGTTTCGGCTATTCAAGCCTCTTTAGATTTGGCAACATGAAGCCTAAGGGAATTGCTGTACTTTTGCAACTTTTAACAGAAGGAGGCTTGTCAAACAATTCCAACCCTCAGATGAGGACAAAGGACTATAAAAAGGATATGATGATGATATGATCAGTCGACAGACTTAGTAGATCCAAGCAAATAATTGATGGGAAATAATTTAATCATTGGAAGCTCACCACAAACATAAATTGTCAATTTTTACTTTAAATATATGCATAGGTATGCACTATAGGAATCAAAGGAATCAAACATGCGTTTTTATATGATTAATACGTTTTGATATTCAGTTTGCCAGTGAACACGTGCGAGCTTAGAAAGAAAGTACAATGACATATATCTTGTATTAATGACATTTATTTTACAATGATAGTGATATTTATAGACAATTTACAGAATGAACTTTCTTAACTTAACTGATACAGTCTTGAGTATTTAAAATCATTCATGAATATGCTAATTGGCTGTTGTTAATTTATGATTCCTTATGGTGTAGAAATATCAAAGCCACAGTTATCAATCTCATTTAACATTTTACACCATTTAGAGAATGAGATGTGATTTTTTCAAGTGTTTTTGGCAACAAAATAAGACCTTTAATATTCATAAATATGCAAATGAAGTGATTTGCATATTTGAACTCCATTGGAAAGAGCAATCATTATGCTTCATTTTGGTATCAATACTGATGTTCTATAATAAACAGGACCTAAGTTATAAGCAATTAACTGTATGGTCTTTTTACACTAAACTGATAGATAAGGGCATACAAAACCTTGAAATATTTTAAAATGAATATTCATGAACATGCTAATTAGCTTTCGTTAATTTATGATAATTTATGGTCTAGCAATATCAAAGCCATAGTTATCCATTTCATTTAACATTTTACATCGTTCAGAAAATAAGATGTTTTTTTCTCTCAATTTTTAGCCAAAAAGTAAGATCTCATTAATATTCATAAATATGGAAATTAGGTAATTTGCATATTGGACCTTAATTTCAAAGAACAATCATTTAGCCTCATTTTGGTATCAATATTGTTGTTCTATGATGAAAAGAACCTAAGATATGAGCAATTTACTACATGTGCTCCTTTCACAACTGTCGGCCATTTTGTTTTATGGCGGCCATCTTGAAAATGGCGAAATTTCAAGTGGCCAGGGATCAGAATTTAATGTGTGTCATGTAAAGAACACATGGTGAAAATTTCATGCTTGTATCATCAACTGAAGTATTTTCTCATTAAGCAGCTCCACTATGAAAGAAGTTTGTTCATAAACCACTTGAGTGCTGAGATATAAGGCAAAGTCACTGAACTGTGAAATTAGGTCACAGTGACCTATAAGTATATTGGTGTCAAAGGTCTGGTCATACTCACTCATAATCTGAAAAAAGTATGAAAATATACTAATTGAGTGTCAAGATATAAGGCAAAATCACTGAACCGTGAAATTAGGTCACAGTGACTTAGGACTACTTCAGGGTCAAAGGTCTTGTCATATGCAAACATACTTTGAAAGAAGTTTGTTCATAAACCATTTGAGTACCGAGATATAAGGCAAAGTCACTGAACCGTGAAATTAGGTCACAGTGACCTATAAGTATATTGGGGTCAAAGGTCTGGTCATACTCACTCATAATCTGAAACCAGAGGACCAACGGTCCTGTAAACGTTCACCTGAGATCTGCTATATTAACCAAATATTTATCTAAAAAATTGCCCTTTATGGGGCCCACCAACCAATCAAAATAAAGGATTAGGACAAAAGTCAACCAAACTGTAGAGGACTACTCTATAAACATTTCTGCAAAAATAGAATTCAAATATCTGCGATTGGACCAGAAAAAAATAGCCAATTTCCACTTTTCCTGTTTTAAGTCAATCAAAACTTTAAGTTGCCATAGCAACCAGATTTCTGATCCGACTGAAATAAAAAACACAAATTATGTAGAGACTACTGTCAGGAACATGTATACAAAGTACAGGCTTCATGCCATAGACAATTTCTGAGGAGAAGATTTTAAAATGTTTTTCCAAATTTTACACTTTATGTGGCCCCAGCAACCAATCAAAATAAAGGATTAGGAAAAACGTCACATGAAACATACAGATATACTCAATTAATATTTCTGCAAAGACAAAATTCAAATACCTACAATTGGTCCAGAAAAAATAGCTTATTTCCACTTTTCCCATTATAAGTCTATGGAAACCATAGCAACCAGAGTTCTTATCCGACTGGAATAAAAAACACAAATTATGTAGAGGCTACTGTCAGGAACATGTATACAAAGTACAGGATTCATCCACCTGACAGTTTCTGAGAAGAAGTTTTTGATTTTTTTTTTTTCAAAATTTTGCCCTTTATGGGGCCCCAGCAACCAATCAAAATAAAGGATTAGGACAAAACTCACAAGAAATGTCAAACACTACTCAATAAACATTTCTGTAAAAACAAAATTCGAATGTCTGCAATTTTAGCGGAAAAATAGCCGATTTCCACTTTTCCCATTATAAGTCTATGGAAACTTTTAAGTTGCCATAGCAACCAGAGTTCTTATCCGCCTGGAATAAAAAACACAAATTATGTAGAGGCCACTGTCAGGAACATGTATACAAAGTACAGGCTTAATCCCCTTGACAGTTTCTGAGAAGAAGATTTTTGAATGTTTTTCGAAATTTTGCCCTATATGGGGCCCCTGCAACCAATCAAAATAAAGGATTAGGATAAAAGTCACATGAAACGTAGAGGACTACTCAATAAACATTTCTGCAAAAACAAAATTCAAATGTCTGCAATTTTAGCGGAAAAATAGCCGATTTCCACTTTTCCCATTATAAGTCTATGGAAACTTTAAGTTGCCATAGCAACCAGAGTTCTTATCCGCCTGGAATAAAAAACACAAATTATGTAGAGGCCACTGTCAGGAACATGTATACAAAGTACAGGCTTAATCCCCTTGACAGTTTCTGAGAAGAAGATTTTTGAATGTTTTTCGAAAGTTTGCCCTATATCGGGCCCCTGCAACCAATCAAAATGAAGGATTAGGACAAAAGTCACATGAAACGTAGAGGACTACTCAATAAACATTTCTGCAAAAACAAAATTCAAATACGTAGAGGACTACTCAATAAACATTTCTGCAAAAACAAAATTCAAATATCTCCAACAAGACAGCAAAAACTGGCAATTTTCACTTTTTTCCATTATAAGTCTATGGGAAGCATAAGTTACCATAGTAACCAGAGTCCTTATCCGATCAAAACAAAAAACACAATTATTCTTTCCCCCTACCTGTAGATGGTGTATGTGTAATATGAGAACAATCGGCCCAGCGGTTTCAGAGAAGAAGATCTTTGAAATTGTGGACGACGACGGACGACGGACGGACGGACGGACGGACGCCGGAGCATGGGTATACTATAAGCTCACCTATGAGCCTTCGGCTCAGGTGAGCTAAAAAGTATGAAAATATACTAATCGAGTGTCAAGATGTAAGGCAAAATCACTGAACCATGAAATTAGGTTACAGTGACCTAGGACTACTTCAGGGTCAAAGGTCTTGTCATACGCAAACATACTTTGAAAGAAGTTTGTTCATAAACCATTTGAGTACGGAGATATAAGGCAAAGTCACTGAACCGTGAAATTAGGTCACAGTGACCTATAAGTATATTGGGGTCAAAGATCTGGTCATACTCACTCATAATCTGAAAAAAGTATGAAAATATACTAATTGAGTGTCAAGATATACGGCAAAATCACTGAACCGTGAAATTAGGTCACAGTGACCTATAAGTATATTGGGGTCAAAGGCCTGGTCGTACTCACTCATAATCTGAAAGAAGTAAGAAAATATATTAATTGAGTGTCAAGATATAAGGCAAAATCACTGAACCATGGAAAGTAGGTCAACCGATCCTTACCGTCATGACGCACAAGTCAGCGTCACAAAGTCAAAAGATGAATGACTAACCACCTTCCTAAGTTGTTTCTATTAAGAAATAAAAAGAAAAAAAATCAGGGAGTTCTAGATTTTGACCTCTAGCCCCACCCCCCCTGACTCTGACCCAGAGGTCTGATGTCATGGAACCTAAAGTGTATGAAGTATGAATGCTTTATGTTAAGTTGTTGTCAAGATATGGACTCCTTGTAAAAGTTACACAGCAGTACATCTATTTTTTTTACAGTGTTCTAGTTTTTAACCTCTAGCCCCACCCCCTAGGCATGGACCCAGAGATCCGGTGCCATGAAATAAAACTCAACCCTACAGGGTACCTATGGTCCGAGTATGAAAGCCCTCTGTTAAAAGGTTTTCAAGATATAGACTTCTAGAATACTATATCACACAAAAGCCATTATTATTAATGGTGTTCTAGATTTTAACCTCTAGCCCCACCCCCTGGCATGGTCCCAGGGATCTGATGCCATGAAATGAAAGCCGACCCTACAGGGTGTCAATGGCCCAAGTATCAATGCTTTCTGATGAGTGGTTGTCAAGATATGGACTTCTAGAAAACTTTAACACAAGAATTGCCATTTTTGAAGGTGTTCTAGATTTTAACCTCCAGCCTCCACCCCCTGGCCTAGACCCAGGGGCCCAATGCCATGGAATAAAAGCTACAGGGTATCCATGGACCAAGTATGAATGCTTTCTGATGAGTGATTGTCAAGATATGGACTTCTAGAAAACTTTAACGCAAGTGTGACGCGCACGGGAACGCGCACGGGAACTGGAACGCACACGGGAACGGGAACGTGGACGACCGGGGTGACTGCAATAGCTCTATGCACTTCGTGCAGTCGAGCTAATAAACACATCATAGTACTCTTGTCCTTGATCATGGGCCATGGGGCAATGCAAATGATGCTACATTTGCAGTCGTCAGAGTCATTTGTATGTCATTACATGCAAAACCCTGCTGTTGTACAAGTATATGGTTGACGGCCAAAAATATGATACATGTACTCCTGATTTTGCCGTCGTCTGAGATATGATACAACAGCTGATATACTTGGACGACAGCAGGTTTTTGCATGTAATGGTATACAAATGACTTGGAAGAAAGAACAGGTAGCATGATATTGAAATACCCTGTGCCGATGCTACATGCCACATTTTGTCGACATCAGTCCACCTATTCTGAAGTTTTTCTCTTCAAATGACATTTTTACAGTTTTCTTTATTCAAGTACATAGGCAACCTATGTTGACCTTGCAAATGCATAGGCGACCTATGTTGGCCTTGCAGTAAAATAGGTCAAGGTCATCACAGAGTCATGATTTATTAACACATATGGGTACTCTAGTCTCCGATGCTACATGCAGTTTCGTTGACATCGGTCCACCGGTTATGGAGATTTTTGAAGGGTGTTACCATATATGGGCATTGCGGCCATCTTGATCATATGATGTGGATTATTTATAAACACATAACTGGTTCCCCCTTCCTACAGATACTTCATATAGAATTTGTCTGACTGGCCAATCCATTTCAGATAAGATCTTTTAAAATAGTGGACAATGAAAGATGGACGACCACGATGACAGGTGGATGCTGGCTATCCATTAAGCTCACCTGTCAGACTTGGATATTAAACAACAAAACAAACTCTTCTGTGGTCCCCTGATGTAGCAAATACGCTAGTACATACAGTAGTACATTATAGTGTATACATAGTATGGGTTATCAAAAGATTATATCCTGCGAAAGTAATATATTACATGTATCTTTATTTATGTGCATTTACATGGTCAATGCATGACAATTTTTCAGATGTTCAATTATTTATATGACATGAAAATTATTAGATGAGCCTCGTCAAGAGAAAATCAGATTTTTGCCTAGGCGAAAACAAAGACACAGATCAGCTGTGCAGTAACTGCACAGCTGATCAGCATCTTTGTTTTCGCTACACAGATAGTACTATCCTTCTTCTTAAATCCAAAATTTCAAGCTTCTAGCCTTTTTCTGAGACAGTACAGCTCGGTTTGTGCAGGACCAGGTCGGAAATCCTGAAGACCGGTTTTCTTGCCTCACTGCACGTTTGATATTCTATTTGCACTTTTCTTGTGTAGTGGTATAATGATATTGCTATGTCAAAAACTGTTTGCTTTTTTTTTTTGTTGCGTTTTTTAAGTTCTTCAGTATATTTGTTTGGCCTTTTATGGCTTATTCAGAATTTTTAAGTTCTTCAGTGTATTAATGAGACTGACCCTTTAAGGGATAAGGCAATCAAAGTTCAGCAGCTAATTTCTAGCCTCCATTTTTTTAACACCATTTCTTGTAGCTGTGACAATATATATATCTTGGCTGCATTTTATTTTTCTTTTGAAGTTTAGCTGTCAACTTGTTTGACCCTTTATGGGTGCTTTTTTGTGTCCAGTTAATATCAAGTCTTGCACTTTCAGTGAATAGGCAATCAATGTTAAGCCCATCAGGATAAAATGTCCTTGAAATGTATACCCCCTCATACCCCACTTTTTTATAGTTAAACTAGGTATACCTATTCATTTTTTATTCAAAATATTAACTGTGGGTACTCATCAGAACCGCCTCACTGCGGCGGTTCTTAAGTGTACCAACAATCAATGTTTTGAGAAGAATCAAGAAAAAACATCAATTTTTACAGGTTCAGAAAAATCTGTATATTGCATGGGCCTGTTTCCCTTTTAAATGACTAATTTCTAGCCTCCATCTTTTTTCGCACCATCTCACGCAGTTGTGACAATATCTTAGCCTCTCGTTTTGATCTTTCCTCGTGGTTGAAACTTGCCAAAGCTCGCTTCTCGTCAGCACTGTAAATCTGGTTCTCTTTTCTAAGACGTACAGCTTCCATACGACGATGCCTGGAATACAAGAAATACTGAGTATTTTACCATTAACTTTGTATCAGAAACTGGTTTCCCTCATTTCTATCAACTCATAATTTCCATTTTCAAAACCAGCGTAATAAAGCAAAAGGACATGGGTATATTCTATTTACATTTTTTGGTAGGTGGTAGGGGTTACTTTTCCCCCTGTTCATACTATTTCTCTAAATGGTACGGGTGGCCGAGCGGTTAAGAGCGCTGTTTCTTAATCACTCGATCATCTCACCGCTGTGACTGGTGTGGGTTCGAGCCCCGCTCTGGCCACATGTGAGACAAGCCAAGTTCTGCTTGCGGGTGTGTCAGGTGGTTTTACTCGGGGTTCTCCTGTTTTCGCCCCACCTACTGATTGGCCCGTCTCATATGAGCTGAAATAATCTTCAAAGGGACGTAAAACTGAATTTAAAAAAAAATAAATAAAAAAATAAATAAATGGTACGGCATATAATACTTGGGAATTTTCTACTGAAGTCATTATATTCTAATGGTTAAAGGCTGTGACTATTTCAGCAAATGAATTGCAATACATGTATAGGACAGTATTCAAAAGTATTTGCTTATTTTGTTTGTTTGTATTTTTTTCTTTGCAAAGAACTATTAATGTTTAACAGACAGATAGAATATCAGACTTGGACCTTTGATTGATCAGTAAGTAATAATTGAGCCGCCTCGTGGGAAAACCAACAATGTGGTTTCCGAACAGGTCCGACACAAACCGACCTGTACAGTCACAGAAAAGAGCTAGAAGCTTGAAATTTTGGATTTAAGTAGAAGAGGAATTGTACTATCCGAGTAGCGAAAACAAAGGCGCTGATCAGCTTCGCGGTTACTGCGAAGCTGATCTGCGTCTTTGTTTTCGCATATGCAGATCGTTGGTTTTCCCATGAGGCGGCTCATATAAGCACCATTTTTGTCTTTCTAATATGCACATTTTGTTTTTATTCAATTATTGAAACCATAAACTTACATAGCTGCTTGTATTTTTAATCCTTAAGAATTAAATAATTCTTTAACAAAACAAGCACATTGTAATTTGTGGGCTTTACTTTTCATTTCTAGGCATTATATGTTTAAATAAGACCCCAGACAGGCACTCTAGCAACTATATAAAATGAGCTGCGGCCAGAGAAAGCCGGTCTTCGGGGTTTCAAAACAGGTCTGACACAAACCGAAGATGGCTAGAGGCTGGAAATTCTGAATTAAGGAAAAAGAGAGATTGTACTATCTGAGTAGCGAAAACAACAGTGATGATCAGCTGTGCAGTTACTGTACATCTGATCTTCTCCTTTGTTTTCGCATAGGCAAAAATCTGGTTTTCTCAGGACGTTGCTCAAATGTGTTTGACACTTATTGCCACAAGAAAACCTGTGAAATGGGTTTCAACCTTGGTCTGACCTAAACCAGGGCAGTACAGCCACAGAGGATGCAGCTGATCTGTAATTTTTATTTAACTCTGATCTGTAATTTTTATTTAACTAACACATGCAAAAAGAGCTGGTTTCTCATGATACTGTCGATTTACTTTTTTAAACAGATAAAATGGGAAGCGCACAATCTTCAACAAGTAAGAATTTACAGAAAGTCACCGTAAACAACGAAGAAAACACAACTGAAACAACTGACCATTCTGATCCACTTCAATCTTACAGAACCAGGATAAAATTAAAAGTCTCCATTCCGGAGGATAAAATCCAAGAACAAGTAACTATCTCAGAGCCAAAGGAGTCAACTTCTGATAAGCCTAAATTTGAAACTAAGAAAGTATATCAGAGGGTTGGGAAAAGATTCAAGATCAAACTGAACGACGACCTTAGAGATTGTACAATAAGTGGATCTGGATTTTTACCAAATGGGAATCTTGTTCTGACAGACTTTGATAACAGAAGAGTAAAACTTTTCGATGAAAATCTGAAGAATTTATCGCACTTGGATTTGAAAGTTTACCCACAGAATTTGTGCACAAGAGCTCAAGATTTTGAAGTTTACATAACTTTTAATGATAGTTTTCAAAATGGAATACTGGTTGTCAGCATAAAGGGGGATAACTCAATGTCAGTAACTAGAACAATAAATATGAAGGGTTTGGTCTATGGCATATCTAGTAACAATGGCGGATTAGCAGTGATGGTAAATAACCCAAGTGGTTGGCAAATACACCTCATTACATTGACTGGTAGTCTCAAAGCAAAAGTAATTCCTGAGTCTAATGGGAAAAGTATATTTGTGCGACCGGACTATCTTAAAGTGACAAAAGATTCAAAATTACTAGTTTCTGACAGGGGAAACAATTCAGTTTACTGTTTTAACGCAAGGGGGAAGCTACTGTTTCAAAACTCTAGACTAAGACAGCCGATGGGAATAGCCCTTGATAATGCAGACAGTGGCGTTCATATTTTTGTAGCCAGCCCTGGCATGATACATCAACTTAGCCCCTCAGGGGACAGGATCGGGGCCCTGATGAGTCAAGATGAGATCGGGTTTCCACCAATATGCCTCTGTTACGATGAAGATGATTCTTTGCTTGTGGTTGCCGGACAGTCAAACTATATGATGGCTTATCGACTCACTGATTACAAGATTCAGAAATAAACAATTATTGTTTGTTTGTTTGTTTGTTCTGGTTTAACGTCACTTTCCGCCACTCATTATCTGTCATATCACGACGGTGTCTGGTTGTGACAGGGAGCTCAATGCTCACTTTTATAGTGCTGCCTCACTGTGGTATCAGATCCCAGACACTTTTACCTGATACCACCCCCAGTCACATTATACTGACACCAGAGTGACCAGTCCTAGCCCTACCCCGAAAATCCGAGTGCCAAGCGGAGAGCAACTAGTACCGTTGTTAAAGACTTTGGTATGTCGCGGCGCGGGATCGAACCCGGTACCTCCCCATCTCGGAGCGGACACTCTACCTACCGAGCTGCCGAGGCCGGTAACAATTATTGTGTCTCTTTGTTGGAAGAAATGCAGTAAAATAACAAGCTTATAAAACAAATATGGCAGATTTTATTGTTTCAGTTTCTTGGGTCCTATAACAATTTCTTTGTGGCCTACTTGGGTGTTATATTTAAAGCACTGTTTGTATGTCATGACATAGTTTGGGGTAAAAGTCCCATAAAATGGAGACAATGTCCCGACATGACCATAGCTGTTGACTAAGACGTTAAGCGTCAATTCATACCAACAATTTTTTTTCATACAATTTCAATTTGTTTAGTGTTATTACTGTAATATGGCCTAATTCTATGTGAACTTAAATCAGGTGATTTTTGGCATGATTTTAACAATAAACATGTTTAAAGTGAAGTGAATTTGTGGTTTAGCAAAAACAATGAGATTGAAACCTGAAACCGTGCTACTTTTGTTCTTTTTTTCGATTGAGCAGCAAAGCATATAATTTTCTAACAGCTGCATCACGAAAACATGTCCGTGTAATGTATACCCCCTTGAACCCCACTTTTATATAGCAAAACTGGGGTATAGAGGGGTATACCTATTTTTCTTATTTTTGCTCCAAAACATAGATTGTGGGTACTCGTTAAAACCGCCTCAGCGAGGCGGTTCTAACGTGTACCCACATTCTATGTTTTGAGCAAAAATAAGAAAAATATCAAACATTTTCAGCTGAAAATTTTCAATTTTTAAAGCTAAAAAAATCTCTGTTTATTGCATGGGCAAGTTTTCGTAATGGTAAATTCGTAAATTGTACGGATTTTAACATGAAGTAAGCTGCTGTTTGCAGATCTGGGGCCAGTTGTTCAAAATTAACGAAGTCGTTAGTTAACGATTCGTTAAAATTTCAAATGGCAATATTACAAATACACTGTTATTTTTTGTTGAAAAAATGTGAGAATCCTTTGCAGTGCAAAGGATTCTCATATTTTTTCAACAAAAAATAACAGTGTATTTGTTACTTTAGCTGATATTTGCTTAACAAATTTATGTCTTAACGATATCGTTAAGCTAACGATGCTTTGAACAACTGGGTCCTGAAATCAAAAGTACAAGAGTGCCCTGAATGTGCATTTATGCAGCCTAGCTAGGTACCATCTCTGCGTCACTACATTTTAAATAAGATCAGCATTTCAAACCTCACAAAAATTGAAAGGGGTGTGGACCAGGTTTTGAAAAACATATAATACAGCTTTTCACGTGTGAGGCTTATAATTTATGATCTGACAGAAAACAATAATATGGTGTTGGCAATCAGGGTATGCAAGAATAGTCCTGAATAAGTGAAGAAGAAATCTAATCAGAGATTTGCTTACATCTACCTGGCCCCAACATCAGGAAAACATTTCCGTGCAATGAATACCCCCTTAAACCGCACTTTTATATAGTAAAACTGGGGTATACAGCGGTATACCTACCGGTACTTTTCTTATTTTTGCCCCAAAATATACCTCGCCAAGGCAGTTCTAACGTGTACCCACAATCTATGTTTTGAGCAAAAATAAGAAAAATATCAAAATTTATCTTCTGAAATTTTTCATTTTTTACAACTTTAAAAATCTCTGTATATTGCATGGGCATGTTTTCTTAATGGATCAGGATAATTTATCACACTTGTAAGAAAGACTTTCACGCTGGTATTCTTTTTAGGCAAAGATAATAAAAAATATGGTTCAGGTTACACCTTAACTTGTTCCTAATTTATTTAATATGAAGGTAGAGTAAACATTTGGTAGAGGAAAACTCTCTATGAAAGGACATGATAAATATTGGAGTATTCTACGAGTATTAAAGGGCTATAATCAGTTTTTGTTTATGTGAACTTTCAATTTGTCAGGATTGAAATTGCTAATATTGAAAATAAAATTCCTGCGAATCATTTAGAACTTACAAGAACTGATAGCCAGTTACTTTTTCTTTTGGCCTTATGAGTCAATTTGTTTACATTCCTTCAAATTTTTCTTCAACACATTGAACTGTCAGAAAATTTATTAACATTTTTAGCATTTTATATAGTTGAAAAAAGTGCCATTGATAAAAACTTGTCCCGTACCAAAACTTTTTAAGGATGTGATTTTCGATAGTGAGAATAAATAAGAATGGGTTGCTGCTGCTCAAAGAAGCAACTGGCCACAGAGGAATATGAAACTGAGCAGCCACCTGAAATCCCTGTACAGAATCGGGAATGGATTCCCAAAGTTATAAATAGAAAGGAGAGGCATGCACTGCCGTTAGGAGTGTTTAGCGTCAAACTTTCTGACGACGACAAGGAGTGTTTCATAACTGGTGCTGCATTCTTGCCAAATGGATGTATCTTCATTGTGGACCAAAATAACAAGAAAATAAAATTGTATAACTCCAGTTGTCAATTTCAAACCAGTGTGCAACTTCCAAGTAATCCATTTAGTGTTTGTACGATTGGGAAACTTCCTTATGCTTATGTGACTTTTCCAAATTCGAACAGGGTAAGAAAAGTGGAGTGCATGAAAAATGACATGAAACGAACCGATACATTTCATACAGTTGGAAAATGTACAGCAATAAGCAGTAATAAATTTGGTGGACTTGCCTTAGCAGTGAATGTCGGTGCTAATCAATGGCAAATTCAACTTTTGAATAGTTCTGGAGAGGTTCAAAAGCGGGTCCACGGGGAGGGGCTATTCCTTGACCCCCAGCATATTGCAATAACAAGGGACTTAAATCTCGTCATCTCAGACAAGGGGACGAACACACTGTATTACATCACCCCAGACGGTTACGTCATATTTGCATACGCTGATAATTTACGCTGTCCTTTAGATGTGTTTACGGACAAAAAGGGATATATTTATGTTGGCACTCCAGAGAGGGTGATACAGCTTAATGAACTGGGGGAGAAAGTACAATATCTGCTCTCTAAAGTGGAGATAGGATTTGCTCCAGAATGTTTAGCATATCGGGAAAACGACGAGACATTGCTTGTGGCTGGAAAGTCAGACAAAGTGAAACTGTATAGGTTAAAATAAAAGACTCATCAGGAAAACATGTCTGTGCAATATATACTCCCTTAAACGCCACTTTTATATAGAAAAACTGGGGTATGCAGGAGTATACCTATTTTTCTTATTTTTGCTCCAAAACACAGATTGTGGGTACTTGTTAGAACCGCCTCGGCGAAGCGGTTCTAACATGTACCCACAATCTATGTTTTGAGCAAAAATAAGAAAAATATCAAAAAAATTCTGAAAAATTTTTTAATTTTTGCAGCTGAAATAAATCTCTGTATATTACATGGGCATGTTTTCATAATGTGGAAAACAGTTGTTTGAATATAAACAGATTCTTGACCAAAGGCATGTGCAACAAAAACCAAACAGATAGTAACAGCATAGTTGTTAAAACATACCATTAAACTCCATAATCGTCTAAAATAAACTTGGCTATGAGTTTAAAGCCCTTTTTTTTTTCATAAACGATTTTAAATGAAAGAAAAGTTTCAACACAAATGGGACTATTTCATGCTAAATATCATTAATTTCTATCTTGTCAATGAAAGACCAAATGTTGTTTACTAAGGAAATAATCTGCTTCACATGCCACTCAACAATTTTTCGGTCATGCCAAGACAACAACCACTTCCTGGGTCTAAACCAGTACTCAGAAGTGATGGGACTTGAAACCCTTACCTCTGGATCAATACTAAACACCACCATTCATTTAACTAGTCTAAACATGCCTGATTGCATGACCTGTCTGCAAAATTTTCAAGCTCATTCAAATGGATGTATGAAATATGCAAACCACTTTTAATTAACTGAAATCTATTCTCATGCTTTTGTGTTACTTGCTTTCAAAAAATTTATATCCATATTTGCAAGAACTAGAAAATGTGTTTATGAAACACTATGCCCCCAACTGGTACCTCACTTTCAAGATGTGAAAATGTCCGAAAAAGTTCAAATTGCAAAAAAAAAGTGACAAAAACTAATCTGAGGAGTATATACCAACCACATGCATATCTTTAAAGCATGGTCACAATGTCTGTAAAGTTTCAAAAGTATCAGTATTAAATTGTAGGAGGAGTTACACACACAAGATACCCTCTATCCATTAACTAAAATGCCCGAAAAAATGACTAAGTTCAAATTGTGAAAAAAAAGACAAAAATTAACCTGAGGATAATATCCAAACAATATGCATATCTTCAAAGGAGGAGTTGCGCACACAAGGTACCCACTGTCCAATCACTTTCATTGTCAAAATGCCTGAAAAATGGCTAAGTTCAAATTGCGAAAAAAGTGACAAAAATTAATCTGAGGATTATATCCAAACCACATGCATATCTTCAAAGCATGGACACAACATCTGTAAAGTTTCAAGAGAATCGGTATTAAACTGTAGGAGGAGGTGAACCATGCAACTCATGCATTGCTGCTGACAGGTTGTGTTTCATGCACTGACCTGTCGCAGTTGACCTATGGGATCTGGGAAATTCATGCGGGATGCTCTTGCTTTATTCGCCTGCCACTTTTAACCAAAATTGTCTATATCACACAATTGAAAGTGTCAAATGCGAAAGATCAAGATGAGGACTCACAAGAAAGGCAACTTATGTTATTTAAGAAACAGATTTTCCGGCTGAAAAGAGCTGACAGCTGAGCCTGTGCATGACAAAACCAACAATTTGGGTTTCTGACCAAGTCTGACACAAACTGGCCTGTACAGTCACAGAAGATCGTTAGAATCTTGAAATTTTGGGTTAAAGTAGAAGAGGAATTATACTATTCGAGTAGCGAAAACAAAGGCCCTGATCAGCTTCGTTTACCGCAAAGATGGTCTGCGCCTTTGTTTTCGAATATGCAAATTGTTGGTTTTCTCATGCGGTTGCTCAGTTTAGATCATGAAGACTCTCTCTGAGCAAAATTTACCGATATTACTAACAACACACGAACTCCGCGGAGGTCGATATCACACCTGCATCGGGCAAAGTCAATAGACCGTGAAATATAGTTCAAGGGCACCGGGTCAAGGTGCGTGCTTGAAGGGCATGTCAAGGACAATTACTATGTAATGTTTCAGACTCGCTGCTATCTCTGATGTCGAGAAAACCAAACTTCGACGTAAAAATTTTCAAAGTCAGTGGACCGTGAAATATAGGTCAAGGGCACCGGGTTAAGGTGCGTGCTTGAAGGGCATGTCAAGGACAATTACTATGCAAGGTTTCAGACTCGCAGCTATCTCTGATTGCGAGAAAACCAAACTTCGACATAAAAATTTTCAAAGTCAATGGACCGTGAAATATAGGTCAAGGGCACCGGGTTAAGGTGCGTGCTTGAAGGGTGTGTCAAGGACAATTACAATGCAAGGTTTCAGACTCGCAGCTATCTCTGATGTCGAGAAAACCAAACTTCGACGTAAAAATTTTCAAAGTCAGTGGACCGTGAAATATAGGTCAAGGGCACTGGGTTAAGGTGCGTGCTTGAAGGGTATGTCAAGGACAATTACTATGCAAGGTTTCAGACTCGCAGCTATCTCTGATGTCGAGAAAACCAAACTTCGACGTAAATGTTGATAAAACTTCGACGTAAAAATTTTCAAAGTCAGTGGACCGTGAAATATAGGTCAAGGGCACCGGGTCAAGGTGCGTGCTTGAAGGGTATGTCAGGGACAATTACTATGCAAGGTTTCAGACTCGCAGCTATCTCTGATGTCGAGAAAACAAAACTTCGACGTAAATGTTGACGGACGGACGGACGAACGGACGAACGGTAAT
Organism: Rugalucina vietnamica; assembly: GCA_964017185.1. NCBI lineage: Eukaryota > Metazoa > Mollusca > Bivalvia > Lucinida > Lucinidae > Rugalucina > Rugalucina vietnamica. The sequence continues at coordinate 11,961,599 of OZ024883.1, forward strand.
TTGAACTCCTATATCGTACCCTGCTATAAGCAGGTGCGATAAAAAGCAAAACGTTTAAAATCTAGGGCTATGAAAAAGTGCACCACAAATCCCCACCAACCTTTTACCCACTGACATAGGAGCCATGACGCAAGAAAGCCGATCTTTGGAATTTCAAACCAGGTCTGACACAAACAGGTATGTGCAGCTACAGAAGATGGCTAGAAGCTTGAAAATTCGGATTCAGGAAGAAGAGGAATAGTACAATCCGTGTGAAAAAAAAACCACCAAAGGTTCTGATCAGCTGTACAGTTACTACACAGCTGATCTGCGCCTTTGTTTTCGCATAGGCAAAAATCCTGTTTTCTCATGACAAGGCTCATAACATACCTGCTTCCACTCATGACAAAACCCATGTCTTCATATGCCTGTATCTCCTCTGGTAAGAGACCAATTTCACCTCTTCTTGGGATTCTCTTTCCCTCGGCAATGTAGGCCGCCATTGCTGCACCTTCACCAGGTAGCAGGGCACTCCCGTAACTAAAAATAGACAAATAATCATATTAAACTTGTGATGATCTCTTTCGGTGAGAGTCCAATTTCACCTCTTCTTGGGATTCTCTTTCTCTCGGCTATGTAGGCAGCCATTGCTGCACCTTCACCAGGTAGCAAGGCACTCCCGTAACTAAAAATAGACAAATAATTACTATAAATAATCCAAAGTAAGACCAATTTCACCTCTTCTGGGGATGATCTTCCCCTCGGCAATGTAGATGGCCATTGCAGCACCATCACCAGGTAGCAGGGCACTGCCGTAGCTAAAAATAGACAAATTATTATATCAAACTTGGGATAATATCCTCTGGTAAGAGACCAATTTCAACTCTTTTGGGGACAATCTTCCCCTCGGCAATGTAGATGGCCATTGCAGCACCTTCACTAGGTAGCAGGGCACTCCTGTAGCTAAAAATAGGCAATTATATCAAACTTGGGATGAGACCAATTTCACCTCTTCTGGGGATGATCTTCCCCTCAGCAATGTAGATGACCATTGCCCCACCTTCACCAGGTAGTAGGGCACTGCCGTAGCTAAAAATAGACAAATTATTATATCAAACTTGGGATAATCTCCTCTGGTAAGAGAGCGATTTCAACTCTTTTGGGGATGATCTTTCCCTCGGCAATGTACATGTAGATGGCCATTGCTGCACCTTCACCAGGTAGAAGGGCACTCCCATAACTAGAAACAGACAACAATTTCAATGAAGATTTTCTGTCCGACTTTTGATGATCAACTATTTGTCATATTTGATACATTTATGTGAAAATTCCTGTGCAGCAAATTTTAACAGTGAATACAATGTCATTTTTAGCTTAAGATTGTGATTTCTTGTTTCTACAATTTAATGTTCTTTTTAAACCTCCAGAATACCCAACGCCCATCCAAAATGATCAGAACACAAACCAGAGGACCAATGGTCCTGTAAACGCTCACCTGAGATCTGCTGCATATACCAATAAACATGTTTGAATATTATGGTATTTAACTCCAGTGCAGGGGCAGATGGGCCATTTTCTTTTTTCAGAATCTTCAATATTCTGTCCATTTGCCAATTTCATGCTGGCTTTTCCCTTCAAATGACATTTTAACAGTTTTCCCAATTCAAATGCATAGGCAACCCATGTTGACCTTGCCATAAATTTGGTCAAGGTCATCACAGGGTCATGATTTATATATACATTGGAGTACTTTAGCCATCGATGCTTCATGCCAAGTTTCCTTGAAATCAGTCTATTGGTTTCAGAGAAGAAGATTTTTGATGGGTTTTTACCATATATGGGCATGGCGGCCATCTTTGTCATGTGACCTAGATTATTTATATACACATTGATTCCTCAATTCTATAGATGCTTCACATAAAATTTGGCTTTGATTGGCCAAGCGATTTCAGAGGAGAAGAGGTTTGAATATTATGGAAATATACATGTATATTGCCCCGGGGTGGGGGCCCATGAGCCCCTGGGGTCCAATTTTTTTCAGAATCATTAATATTCAGTTCTACTGCCCATTTCCTGCAAGACTTTCACTTCAAATGACATTTTAAATAAAATAAAATAAAATCTTTGGATTTATACAATTATGAAAGATTAAGGTAAGACATTTCTGATTTTCCATCTTAGTCTTTATTTTCTCTCTTTTCTATTGATCCTATCTAAATGGTTGTCCTTATTACACTTAGTTTTATAATACATGTTCCTATGCTATATGAGCAGCCTCGTGGGAAAACCAACAATGTGGTTTCCGATTAGGTCCGACACAGACCGACCTGTACCGTCACAGAAGAGAGCTGGAAGCCGGAAATTACGGATTTAAATGGAAGAGGAAATCCGAGTAGCGAAAACAAAGGCGCTGATCAGCTTGGCAGTTACTGCAAAGCTGATCTGTGCCTTTGTTTTCGCCTAGGCAGATTGTTGGTTTTCCCATGTGGCGGCTCATACACTGTCAAACCAGGTCACATCATGCTAAAATACAATTGCAACACAGCAGCTTGAAATTGTCAATTTTACTAGAGCAGTGGGCTAATTAGTATGATGATATTTTAAACCAGGTCAGACAAAACTTTTGCTGCACAGCTATAGGAGCCGTATGTCTAAAAATGCAATTAAAAACATATTAATAAGCAAATGCTGGTCATAATTATGAAAACATAGAACCTTTTGATCTACGTAGTTACACATGTAAAACATGTCTGTTTAATAAATTAAGTGTAAGGAGCTGACTCCTCATTTCTTCAACCTTACCTAGGTAAGACTGAAGAAGCTGGGAGTAGTAGGCAGGAAAAATAAAAACAACAGTATGTTCCCTTCAGCTGGTCTCATGTCTCGTTTCGGTGAGGCTAGTGGGTTTGGGGCTGCTGTTTCACTTATTTATTCATTAATTATTGATAATAATCAATGCCTCAGCAAGGTAGTAAGTTTCATGTTTTGGAGTGTCCTGCTAATTGCCAAATCACTATGTATTTTTCATTATTGTGACAGCTAGGCTGCATGGTAAAACATTGCATACTTCATCTTATTTCAATAAGATACGAGCCGACTTATGGGAAAACAGTTTTGTGTTTCGAAACAGGTACAACACAAACCAGACTCATAGGCGTAACCAGGAAATTGAAATGTATACGCACACAAGTGGGGTAGATCATGAGCAGGGGTCTCTCTCTCTCATTTGGGGGGGTTCGGGGGTCCTCCCCCGAGAAAAATTTGATTTTCGGGATGGCTGGAGAACGATTTTAAGCCTCTTTTATGGAAGGAAATTTGTTTTCTTTCAAGAGATTTTTATAAGGAATGTTCATGTCTCTTTTACATTACGCACGTGCGTAGCGTGCGTAATGGGCGTTACGCCTTTGAGACTGGTTAGCACAAAAATATACAGAGGCTTAAACTTTAATGACAGTAAAGCAAAGGCATAGAACAGTTTTGTTTTGTTTTGTTTTTTTGTTTTTTTTTTGTTATTGTTGTCTTTTTTTTCAATTTCTAACCTGGTAAGAAATGGGTTTTCTCATGATATGGCTCATAAACTTTTTGTGCCAATATTTGTATTAAATTTGTAAAAGTGGTACAGTTATGCCTCCTCAAAGTATATGATACAGTTATAAGAATGTCATAAGTGAGCGATGTCGCGGGAGGGCCAGATTTTCGCATATATGAGAACAGGGGCGCAGATCAGCTGGGCAGTAACTGCACAGCTGGTCTGTGTCTCTGTCTTTGCTATTAGGATAAAACACTCCCTCTTCTTCTTGAACCCAAAACTTTGAGGTTCTAGCCTGTCCTGGGACTGTATGGGCCGGTTTGTGTCGGACCTGGTGGGAGGCCTTGAAGACCAGTTTTCTCGCGCCATGGCTCAAGTATACTACTGTTAGTAACTGTTTGATCATTCACTGTTACAAAAATATAAATACATTATTGTCGCTCATTGCAAAAAACCTGTCTTTTGAGCAATTACACAAACCAGGCTGTACAATTACAGATTGAAGATTTCTTTGTCTGAAGCTTAGTGTGAGAACTTTTATTTCTATGGGAAGGCATGGAATAGCCACCTCTTTCAAATACAATAAAGACAGGTTTTCTCATGGTTCTGTATATAGGATGAACTAGGATCAGACAAAAGTGTGCCTTATTGTTTTTTGTTGTTGCTTTTTTAAATACTTAAACATGTGAAAAACAACTTATTTAATTCAAGTGTAAAATACTAAAGGTGCCTACCATTATAGACCATTTTTGTTGATACATGTACTTTACTTTCTGACTTGATGATTAATGCCGATCATTATCATGGGCACAAACCGGAGCTGCACTTATGTACATCTAAGAATCTCAAATGACCTTTTATACAGAATTCTGTTTGTACAAGCTGATTTTTGCCATGATATTTAGATACAGATGCTCTCTCTCTCTCTCTCTCTCTCTCTCTCTCTCTGTTAGCATCACCCAGATGAGGCCAAAATGAGGTTAATTATTATATATATTTTTTTTATTCTTGTATATGATTGCATCCCTCTGGCGATGCAGGATATTTCTAGTTGACATGTCTTTCATGGACAGATTACTTAAGCCAAACAAGCTTTGTGCATACCAATGCTTACAGTATAATAACATATATAATTACCCCCTCTTTGGTCTCATATGAGTGGTGTGGTGTGTCTGTTTTTGTTATTTGGTGTGTTTTGTCTCCCACTCACTCTGACCCACTCTTTATGCTTAAGGAATTAGATGACTAACCTTTCTCAGTTTCCTTTTCTACTGTTAAGGATCTTTGAATGAATGCCTTACTTAAACTGAAAACTTTTGTTTTGTTTGTTTGTCAAGTAGTACCTTATCTTTGTTGTTTTTTTTTTTTGTTTTTTTTTTGCTTTTTTCCTATAAAACTGAAATCTGAAAGATTATATACTGAAAGAATCTACACACAATAATTAGGGTTGTCTTAGTTGCCAGGATTTGTATGCATGGCCTCTTCTGAGACATGCCAACACATCTTATGAATCTTATATCTTAAAGCATATCTTAGAGCATAAATTCCAGCTTATCATGTCTTTTTCACCACTGATATTTTTTTGTACCTTTGATTTTTGTTTTGTTTTTGTATTGAAATGCTTGGCAGCCACTCCCACAGCGGTGGCTGCCTAGCTAAAAATAACCTGAACAGTATTATCAACTATACAACAGTAATTCATCAGATGTTTTATCACTCCAAGAATTTTGTATCGTTTCAATTATATACATATACTTTATATAAAAGAATGGTTGACTGGATGAGTCGTGCACTACCAAAACACAGTTATATATGCTCATATTTATATATTTGTTGACAGACTCCAGACTGTCAGGGTGAGATGAGGAATGAGAGGGTAGTGCACATTATATATGATCATAGCGAGAAAGATATTATATAAGAATGGACTGGAGAAACTTTTAAGGCTACCCGGGCTTTAAAAGGTGTTTATATACGGGTTCAGGTTAAAAAAAAAAAAAAAAAAAATGAGCATATGACGGCTGCCCTTACTGTGCCACAGTTGTAGTAGAATCCCTTTATTTTCTAAAATAAAAATATCAAGCCTCAAAAAAAAAAAAAAAAAAAAAAAAAAAAAAAAAAAAAAAAAAAAAAAAAAAAAAAAAAAGTTTTTGTTGAAATCGGTCCACCGGTTCTGGAGAAGAAGATTTTTGAAGGGTTTTTACCATATATGGGCATGGCGGCCATCTTGGTCATGTGACCTGGATTTTTTATATACATATTTGTAACCCCTTCCTATTGATGCTTCACATAAAATTTGGTTTTGATTGGCCAAGTGGTTTCAGAGGAGAAGACCTTTGAATATTATGGAGATATACATGTATATTGCCCCGGGGTGGGGGCCCATGAGCCCCTGGGGTCCAATTTTTTTCAGAATCATTAATATTCAGTTCTACTGCCCATTTCCTGCAAGACTTTCACTTCAAATGACATTTTAAAAGTTTTCCCCTTTCAAATGCATTGGCGACCTATGTTGACCTTGCCGTAAAATAGGTCAAGGTCATCACAGGGTCATGATTTATATATACATTGTAGTGCTTGAGCCATTAATGCTTCATGCCAAGTTTCGTTTAAATCGGTCCACCGGTTCTGGAGAAGAAGATTTTTGAAGGGTTTCTAGCATATATGGGCATGGCGGCCATCTTGGTCATGTGACCTGGATTTCTTAAATACACATTAGTTCCCCCTTTCTATTGATGCTTCATGTAAAATTTGGCTTTGATTGGCCAAGCGGTTTCAGAGGAGAAGATCTTTGAAATTGTGGACGGACGACGGACGGACGACGGACGGACGGACGTCGGATCATGGCCATCCTATAAGCTCACCTTGTGAGCCTAACGGCTCAGGTGAGCTAAAAATTGATTTAGAATACTGTCTGCAGTGTATGGGAGATAACATCAGTATAGACTGCAATTCAAAAGTTAATTTGCTTTGACTTTTTGTCTTTGAGGGTCTGAACTGTTCACAGCTCTTGAACTTTTACTGACAGACTGCAACAGATAGATGGACAAACGTACAGACACAGACAGACAGAGCCAGATGACAAAAACAGATAGACACGACAAAAGATGGACAGACACACACACACAGACAGATACAATTTCTGTTTCACAATAAGCCAACCACTGACAGACTGATGGGTAGACAATCATGTTCTATTTTAAACTTACTCTTTCTGAGTCAGTCCGCCTGCATGCAGTGGGTTCAAATGGTTGTGGTCTTACAAATTTCTGTTTCAGAGAGAGAGAGAGAGAGAGAGAGACAGACAGACAGACAGAGTAGACAGACAGACAGTACTCACTCTTTCTGTGTTAGACCACCAGCAGTGGGTTCAAAGGGTTGTGGTCCTACAATTTCTGTTTCACTGTCGTCATCTGCATCTTTACTGGTTCCAGCCAGGGGCTCTGAAAGTACATGAGCTTGATTAGAATTGCTTTCCATGGTAATTCACAAATCATTTCGGAAACTTCTCCATTATACTTGGGAATTTCTTTTAATTACATATTAAATATCTATTTATGAACTAAATTTTAATTTTACAAATATTTACCTTGCCTAACATAGAATTTAGCATTTTTGACATTTGAATTACATAATTACATGAATTATTGATTTTTTTCTCTTGACCCCGTCAAACCTCAATTTTACTATATAAGTATAGTTTGAAGGGGTTAAGTTCCACACAAAGATGTTTTCATGATGTTATTTTACTTAGTTTTAGTAATTGTGCAGTCTGATTACATTCTTCACAATCTACAGCTCTGCATGATTATTATTTTCTCGTTTACTTTGTAACCCTGAGATACAAAATGAAACTTGAGGGTTCAATACCTGATATTATACAAAATGACCCACCCTCCTCCTTTGAATGTTTTACTGCTGCAAAAGGATCTAGTCATTAAATTTCATTTGATACTCGAAACAGTTCTCTGACATGAAACACAATTGTTCATTCATCTGACCATGACAATTCTCTCACTGGCGGCCCCCGTGGCCGAGTGGTTAAGGTCGCTGACTTCAGTGCTCTTGATCATTCGATCATCTCACCGATGTGGGTTCGCGCCTCGCACGGGGCACAAATTCATATGTGAGACAAGCCATGTTCAGCTTGCGGGTGTGTCAGATGGTTTTTCCCCGAGTACTCCGGTTTTCGCCCCACCTACCAATTGATTCGTCTCGATATGAGTGAAAAAGCTTGAAAGGGACGTAAAACTGAATCAAAAAAAAAAAAAAAAAATTCTCTCACTGCTACATGTATCAAATGTTTATGATGGTTGGTCCAGTTTTTGTGGTACTAATAATGCGTAGACACCTTCTGCATGATAGAAACAGGTCAGGTCTTAAATAAATATGGAATGATACATAATCACCCTTGGCATTTTATGTCCAGCTTACATTTTCATTACAAGTCTGTTTATTGGGTGCATAGACGCCATTTTGAATGACGTGTTGGTCTTTGACGTCATCAAAAGTAAGGCACCAAAATATGTGGGTCATTCAAAAAGTGGCTGGCAATTTCAATGCTTCAAAGAATTCCTGTCATGTTATAATGGTCTATTCTATGATTACACCTTGTGAATTGAAATAAGGAACTTTCGAAATAATTCACTGTCATGTGTGATACCAGAAGCATTTTAGAAGACATTTGCCTATTTTGAATAAAGCATAACTCCCATACTCAGATTCTGATCAATGAAAAATATTGAACCCTCACAAAACATTTTTGTCAGTTTTCTGGCACAGTATGGATGACAGAAACCGGTATTGACAACTTGTGAAAAAATACAGTTTCAGCTGAAAAACATGTATACCATGAAAACTAGAACTACCACGATAACTGGGCTATGTACCATAACAGTCTCAAAATTCAGCAGAACCTAAGGGAGATCACTCACTTTTCTTCTCTATCCAGACTGATGCCTCTTCTTCATTGCTCTCACTCTCTGACTCACTGCTGTCTGATACTTTCTTCTTCTTCTTCGACTTTTTAGACTTCTTCTTCTTGCTGGAATAGCAAAGGAAAGCGTGAAACATGTATGAGTCACATCAGGGCTTGAGGTTATAAAACTTTTTTCATGCTCAACTCAGCTGAGACTAAAATTTATCCTGCTCATAAATGTTAAAATGCCAACAATTGTTGGCATTTTAACATTTATGTGCAGGATAAATTACTAGTTTTTGAGTTTCAAACCTGAATTTTCCACTAATTTTGACTATTTCAACATCTATGAGCAGTTGAAATTTCATGCTCAGCTGAGCTGAGCGTGAAAAGTTTTATAACCTCGAGGCCAGGAGTATTAAAAAAAAACTGTCTCTGGGTTTCCAAAAGCACAAAGTCTGATACAAGCACAAATTAAAGATGTTGATGCGGCCCCCGTGGCCGAGCGCTGTTTCTTAATCACTCGATCATCTCACCGCTGTGTCTGGTGCAGGTTCGAGCCCCGCACTGGCCACATGTGAGACAAGCCAAGTTCTGCTTGCAGGTGTGCCAGGTGTTTTTTCTCGGGGGTTCTCCCGTTTTCGCCCACCTACTGATTGACCCATCTCATATGAGCTGAAATAATCTTGAAAGGGACGTAAAACTAAATGAAATAAATAAATAAATAACAAAAGATGTTGAAAGCTTGGATAATTATGCATGGGAAGTAAAAGAATTTTACTATCTACATCTGTGTAAGGAATACAGTGGTGGTGTTTATAAGCAAAATGGTGATTTGCCCAATACAAGATGCAACTGTTACTGATTATAGACGATTTTGCTTCATTTCTGTCCAACATGCACCCCGCTTTACGCTATAGCAACATCAATGCAATTTTTTTAATGCCTACTTGAATAGTCTTTTAAAACCTACCTCTTTTTTCTATGCTTTTTATGTTTTCTTTTCTTGCTTTTCTTCTTCTTTTTCTTTCTCTCTTCTAAAACAATAGTAGCAAAATTAAATTTACAATACCATTTATTGAACTGCAATCAACAACTGAATTAGAAAGGATTTAGATATTAGACACAATATGGGAGGAAATATTTTTGCATGTATGCAAATAAGTTGAAAGCCATGCTAGATTGTTATTTGAATGCAGTGCATTCTTAAAGATTTTTTACTAGATGCTTGATGGCCTAGAGGTAATGTGCCGAACTCCAGAGCAAGAAAAGGTCAGTAACTGTTGTTCATAACATATCTCTGCCATGTTCGTGCTTGAGCAAAACATTTTTAACTCTGTATCGTACTGCCACGGCATCTTGCATACAATCACGATATGCTAAGGAACAAGATATGAATTAATGGCAAATATGCAGTTAATACTGGTAAACAAGGAGCAGTGTGGCTACAACAATATGACATCAAACATAAACATGCCAAGTAATGCATGGGTCATTTGTAAACACGACCCCCAACCCCTGGGGAGGGTCAGGAATAGCAGGGCAAAACAGCCGGGATATTACCGTCAGCTTGCCCCCCATGCATAATGGTAGAAGTGTACAAATCAGTAGCATTAAACTGCCCTAATAAAAATTGAGGAGTGTTTCTGAACAGGTCCAACACAAACCGAGCTGTAAAAGCACACAAGAGGCTAGAGTCTGGAAGATTTTGATTTAGAAAGTAGAAGAATAGTACTATCCATGTAGCGAAAACAAAAGATGCTGATCAGCTTCGCGGTTACCACTAAGCTGATCTGCGTCTTTGTTTTCGCATATGCAAATTGTTGGTTTTCTCAATTAAAACATCAATCACCCACCTTCTGATGAATCTTCTGACTCAGAATCTTCACTCTCTTCTTCTGAGCCCTCCTCTTCTTCTTCATCAGATGACCTGGAATTACAAATGGGCAATGTCATGAATTTAACAGATTTTGGATTTTCAATGTCAGGCACATACCACACTATACAGCTACTGAAGTTGCAATTATAGGGATCAACCATGGTTTTCAGTGTTCAAACATTCGATGGATCACGAGGAGGGTGTTTGAACACAAGGCCGCAGGCCGCCTGTTCAAACTCTTTCCGAGTGATCAAGCGAATGTTTGAACACTGAAACAAATCATGGTTGATCGTTATTCTTGCATTTGAACTCTAATCCACTTAAAATCTCTTGAAAATAGCATTAACAACGTAAAAGCACACCCTGTTGTAAATTTGAAAGTCGACTTTAAATAAAGTTTCTTGTATCTTGTATACCCAGAACCCCGGAGCTTCTTCATCGGCCATTTTGTTTCTATGAAACACATGTCACATCACATTGACCAATGAACGCGGCCAAAACCCATGTTCAAACGGCATGTGAATTTCATGATTTGAACATGGGTTGTGCTGTTTGAACACGGCTTTCGACCAATTGAAAACCGCAACAAACAGCTATGTGCATAGATATCTATGCAAGAATATAGATTTAGAAAGCATAGCAATTGTCCTATCTATGCAATAAACTAAAACACTGTTGATCCACTGCCCGGTAAACTAAACATCAGTTTACTTTCCAGTTCCTCCATTTTATTTTATCCTAAATCATTTAAAATAGACAAAACAGTGAACCTACTCATCTGGCTTCTGTGGTGATGCTCCCCATACTTCAGGGGCTCCCAGGGCTCCAATCCTCTCACGATCTATTCTTCTCCTGTGACACACAACAAAATAAATCATTTATTAACCCATGTAAGACGAATGGATTTTCCCATCATTATCATTTGGGTGAGTCCACTTTCAGTTTTAGTAGACTCAGGAGTGGTTTTGAAATTCTATTCCATTTTTCAATGAATTTTCTGTAAACAAACAGAATAGCCCCAGATGTGTTCTGCAGGCCGGCGTCACATCTGGGGCTATACTGTTTGCCTAGTTCCCACAAAAAGGATGCCAGGCTTAAATGAGTTAAAGATTTAAGCATGTTTTTCTGACAGACTTTCTTGCTGTGCTTTTATTACATTTTGCCAAATGAACTGTAAAGGGTATTTCACAGTCACCAGTAAAAGAAATTATTCTCTCCATTCCCTTATTCACTACTTATGATGTTGGGAAATATTTAAAAGAGTGATGCAAGGAAACTGCACACTGATATCTATATTTTTTTTAAACATTTTTCACAGTTCAAGTGAGATAATTAGCTGTGGAATGGTAACTCAAGCAATGTTCAGAGTCTTCACTTTTGTTAAAAAGAAGCCTCCACAGTGCAGTGGTTATACCAGGGAGCAGTGGTTATATCACTTGACTTCAAAAACCAGGTGTCGCAGGTTCGATCCCAGACTACTCCAGTCTGTCAGATGATACTATAAACCAAGCTCCCATCTCCATATGACCTTAGCTGTCGGTGGGACCAAAATCAACCAACCAACTTTTGCACAAACTTATACAATAAGCTACAAATTTTCAGTTGACAGTCATACCTTTCAAACACGCTTGGTGCCTGTTCTTCTCCATGCCTAGGATGTCTATGACCATGATCCATCTCCCTTTCATCCCTATCTCTAACACCATGAGATCTGTTATCTGAGTGGTGACTGCTTGCCATTTCTCTCTCATTCCTATGACCTCTATTGCCATGAGACTTTGATTCTAGTCCATTCTGATCTGGAGAATATCCCCTCCTACTTTCTGGAGATGCTGCTCTTTTTCTGTCTCTTTTCACATTTGGTGATCTTGACCTACTTTTATACTTTTTATCAAGTGGCGACCTTGACCTATATTTTTCCCTTTTGATGGGAGGAGAGTCTGATCTACTTCGAGATCTTCTGTTCTTATTTCTTCCCTTATCATATCTTTTATCACTGTTTCTGTCATATCTGTCTTTTCGAGAACTATATTTATCATGTGAACTTGACCTATTTCTAGAACTATATTTTTCAGGTGACCTTGACCTTTTTCTATACGGTGACTTTGACTTTCTCCTTGTTGAGTCTCTACCAGATTTCTGGTATTTCCTTGAAACTGGTGATTCACTTCCACTTGATGATTCAGAATCAGAATACCTCCTTTTCACAGTTTTGTGTTTGTTGTGTGACCTTGACCTTTGAGAGTTGTGTGACCTTGTCCTGGGTGAGCTGTCTCCATCGGAACTGTTATAACTTGATCTTGTCATGATGAATGTGTCAAATTTTCAAACCTGTTTCTTTGCTGGATTGTCTGTCATTCTAGATTGCCTGTAAATATAAATTTAAAATGATTAACAGATTTGAATGATAATTGATTCATGCATTTTTTTAAATTCAGTATTACATCCCTTTCAAAATTATTTCAGCTCATATGAGACAGGCCAATCAGTAAGTGGGGGAAAACTGGAAGAACCCCGAGAACAACCACCTGGCACTGTCACCCACAAGCAGAACTTGGCTTGTCTCACATGTGACCAGTGTGTAGCTCGAACCCACACTAGACACAGCGGTGAGATGATCAAGTAATTAAGTGCTCTTAACCGCTCGGCCACAGGGGCCGCTGATTCATGCTTTTTATACTTGTAATGCAGTCTTACAAAAACATATTTTGATTTGATTTTTTTTTCTCATGAAGAATATGGGAAATTGCTTGTAAGCAGATCCTTGACTGAATTCAGTGAGGGCAGCAGGGTAACAACTTAAGTATGAGGACACATGGATGTGTGGCGTGCATGTATGTAGAATAACATAGATGCAACACACTATGGCATCTTGACAACAAGCACTCCATGGACTACAAGATCAACTATGGTGTGAAGAAGAACCAACAATGGATTGACAGTAAACCCATGGAAGTCAAAAGAAACCCACCACAGGGACTATGTCTCCCCCCCCCACCCCCCCCCCCCCCAAAAAAAAAAAAAGAAAAACAAACAAACAAACAAAAAAACACATTGCCCACACATGGTCAGAGTGGTGTAATCACATGAAAATGTGAGTAACAGTGCAATTCAAAGCTTTACACTAGAAAAAAGCACATGGTTGTCATGGTTTGAACAACACTTTTCATATAGAAAAAGGTTTGCAGGGGTATACCTATTTTTCTTATTTTTGCTCCAAAACATAGATTGTGGGTACTCTTTAGAATCGCACCGGTGAGGCGGTTCTAAAGTGTACCCACAATCTATGTTTTGAGGAAAAATAAGAAAAATATCAAAATTTTTCAGCTGAAAATTTTCAATTTTTAAAGCTCAAAAATCTCTGTATATTGCATGGGCAAGTTTTCGTAATGATGTGCAGACCATTACAATTTAGAGCCAACATACTCATTTTTTAGAACTCTTTTTACTTAAAACAGCAGTTATATGTAGATCTATAGATCTGTATGTATCTGTATGTTAAGAGACTTTGCTCACCCTTGAACATTGTGTCTCTGGTGACTGCCAGCACAGCAAATTCTTATCCAACAAAACATGACATCATTTTTGTTTCCTGACAACAAGGAAGCACAAGGTAGCGGATATGGCTTGGATATGGCCCATGGTTTATTTTTTTTGTTTTTAACAGTAGCAAAATCACATGCTTTCTACCACAGAGTTTGCTCTTTCAAAGCGGCTTTGAATCCAAGTGGCCACTGCTTAGATTGATTTAGTTATGAATTAAGGAAAGGGATTTTTAGTATATCTAAGGGGCCATTTATCTGAGTATTTTTAACAAAAACTTTATCTGATGATGACATGTTGCAATTCTAATAAGCATGCACTTCTAAAAATGTCTAAAACCCTGCACAAAATCTTTGTGTGGGGGTGTTGCAGTATCAACAGATAGATAAAACACTAGCCCGAAGTGTCTGTGTGCGCATGCCCTGGTGAGGTATTGTCAATTTGGCATGTCACCAGTAAACCAGTCAGATCCAGATGTCAAAATGACAGAATAAGAATGTGGCCCAACCATGACTAGAATCCAGGGTCTCTCACTTACTGGGCAAGCATTCTACAACTGAGCTACCAAGCTACTTGGTAGACCGGTTACATTTTCAAACTACTTTAATAATTAGTCATCCCTGAATCTGCAAGATACCATGGCAAAACTGATAAGAAAGCTCCTTTGCTGCTAGCATCCTGAGCATTGATCCCCACTACTGAGCCATCAAATGTCACAGGAGCGGAAAAATAATGTCTGAGCACTCTACCACTGAGCTTCCGGGTCACACAATCAACCCGTTTACGACAATACGGTTACATGCTGTAAATTACCATGCATGGTCAGTTATTTAACTATAACTATACTGATAACAGCCAAGCACATAAAGGCAGTAATTGTAGCCAGAATGTGGAGGGACCTTTGTTTTTAACAAATATGTACCACGAAAACTAATGACAATTAAATGTTTTCGAGTAACCTCCATAAACACCCATATATTTAAATGAACAACGTTTCTAAATACTCTATAACACATTGATAAACGAAGTAAGACCTTTACAAACGTCAGATGCCTTGAAAACACGAAAATTTCGTAAGAGATCCTAAACGTCAAAGAGTGTTGGTTCAATTATCGTGCTGGAACTATTGGTTCTTTTATCGTTTTTAAATAACCTGGACAGTTCGGTCCAGTCCGTCGAAACACCCTGGACCATATGCTAGGATACCACATGCCATCTAAAATTCTTCTATCTATCTATCTTCCTGTACATCTTAACCTCCGAAGAGGACTTCAGATCGTGTTCCGGTATACCAAATGCTGAAGGGGGTTAGTTGAAATAAAAGCAAAGGAAAGTGGGTGATAAGAATTTATACAGTGCGAACAAAGGTGTTAGTATAGTTAAGATTCTTCATTTAGTATAAGCAATTAAAAGGCCAGCTAATAGACTTAGATACAAAGTGAAATGCACACAATCATTCAAAGCAATGAAGAATGCCAGGGGTGCACCCTATCTGTCTTATTTGACGATCAGAATCAGAATAGTTTACTGGTGAAACGTCAAACTGACAATACCACACCAGGGGGGATGGGGCTTGACCGGAGGGGATTAGTCCCGAGCTCTCACAAGAGAAGCAAACTTAGACACACAATCATCTGACAATTTAGCAGAGGAGATCAGAGAATCAGGGAGTTCATTCCAATCTCTAATGGTCTGGGGGAAGAAACTGTGTAAATAGGCATTTGTACTTGCTGAAGGTAGGAGTGTTGATTCCTACAACGCCTATTTTTGTGGATAAGGTCATCCGTGGGTATTTTTGCTGTCCCTTTTAGACCTTTGTAAAGTAATATAATTCTATTATCCTTCCTTCTTTTCTGCAGGGATTCCCATTTTAGTTTTTTAAGGATGCCAGTCATACTACCTTTTTCATATGTATAGTTCCTAGTTACAAACCTAGCCGCACGCTTTTGCACCTTCTCCAAATCATCTATCAGACCTTCATAATGAGGGTCCCAAACTGAGCTACCATATTCAAGAATAGGTCTCACCAGACCTTTATAGGCAGCTTCTCTCACATCTTGGGGGCAAGAAAACAGATTTCGTCTCAAAAAACCAAGTGTCCTATTGGCTTTGGTACACACATTGCTGATGTGAGTATTCCATTTTAAATCCTTAGTAATTGTTACACCAAGATATTTGATACTCTCAACATTTTCCAACACAGTACCCTCAAGCTTGTAAGAAGCCTGAATTTTACTAGTACGTTTATTTGTCAGCTGCATCATGTTGCACTTGACAGGTTGAAATCTCATAACCCATTTCCTGGCCCAACTACCTAATCGATCAATATCCTTCTGAAGTTTCACTGTATAGCCCTAGGTGATTGGTTCTACATTTTCTAGGACTCCAGCTGGGCACACTTTATGACCATGACAGTAGCAATAGATAGACCAGGAGAATTGATCCAATTAAATTCAGAATCCAGACAAAAGGCTGGAAAGTAATGATAATTATTATACATGACAGCAGCTAAATCTTAATAGGCCTAACATGTTTGAAGAACAAGATGACTAGCAGAGACTAGATCTTTCACATCAAGGTAAACATCTATTTAGCATGAGCCAAAGTTAAGACGTCGAATACAACAGAGAGGCAGACGATACAGACAACTTCAAGGTAAACTACAATCGCCCTGGAATGGCCAGTCTAGATATTACTGGAGGGTTTAGATCGGCTCCACGGGGTCTCATCATTACGAAAACTTGCCCATGCAATATCCACTGGCTACAAGTACAGTGCAAATTTATATGTAGAATTGCCAATGAGAAACCCTGGTTTGTTGATCGCGATTACCATTCCAGATTTCTCTCATAAACATACGCGCAGGTAAATAGGCGTCTCGACTTATTGTACAAACCTCTTGCCATACTCCAAGCATACTTAACGCTAACTGCTCTTGTTACATGTTAGAACCACAAAGCCGATACACTACACCTGTAGGAAATAACTTCACATATTGCTTCTTGTGTAATCTGGTAATTGTGTGACTAATTTTTATGAATAGCATAAATGTTGTTTGTTTAAGAACTCGGGGACTCTAGGTATATTAAAGCTGCTGCACGGCGAAAATCATTGTATATACAAGAACATGTTTTTGCTGAACTTGGTGATGCCATAATCTGTTTTAACTGCTAATCTGCAAGGGTTGGTATTGTGAAAAATGGTGTGGTTCACAGTTTGATCCGATTCCTAACTAGGTCTGGACAGGTATTTGAATGCTTGGTCATATACACATTTTGGCCTTGATGTAGATTTCAGCTTATTGTATCTGTGAGTCATCGATTCATCATGGGTGGCTATCATAATTTATTTGTTTATCCTTAATAAACCATTGACACGTTAGAGTTTCACCACGAGGACCGAACAACTAACTAAATGTTGTGAACCTCTGCAGAAGCTGAGGGTGAGGTTTGGCGCCTGTAAAACTAGTTAAAGCCCCTCAGTAATTTTGTGTTACAGATCCTTCCAAGGCCATACTTATGTAGTGGTTCTGATTTATCTTTTGGTGTTGATGTTCGTGCTGTTTGCACCTTATGCACGTTTTCACATTTCAATTAGTAACTGAGTGGTCGTCTAAGTGGAAATAGCTTCTCACACGGCTCATGATATGTTTATGATATGAGTGTTAATTTAGTTTTCTCCCACATCGGTTTTTGGAGTGGAAACTTCTTTCTGATTGTGCCATTTCCTGATCATTGCCTACGTTTACCTTTTCATATCACGTGCAACGCATGCAGTATCGTAAAAAAGGTAAAGGTAAGCAATGATCAGGAAATGGCACAACCAGAAAGAAAATCCCACTCCAAAAACCAGGTGGGAAAAACTAAATTGACAATCAGGTAGATGTACTAACACCTTTTAGCGAACACAACGAAAGCTGAGTGAGCAATTATTTCCCAACAGGTGGAAAACGTACATGAGATGCAAACAGCACAAAAATCAACACCAAAACATAAAAACAATTAGAACCACAACGAAAGTATCGCATTGGAACCGGGTCAGTAGTATAACATGACTGGAGAGGGGGCTTAAATCGATTTTACATGTACCTAGCCTCACTTCTAGCTTTAACAAGTACTATGTATGGAGGCATAGTACATGTATATCGATATGATTTAATTAAAAACAAATTTATGTAGCTTAATCATTTTGACATAATTATATGATTATTGGGTGGCATTGCATGAAATTAATCTCATTAGTCGGTTTTATACAGGTTTAATGCAAATTATTGTGAGGTTGCAAGATTCAAAAGTGCATTTCATGATGAACATTTTCTTCAAAAGAATAATCTATCTGTAACATTCTGCATAAATAATGGTAAATACCCCTGATGTTCTTGCTCCAAAAGATAGATTGTGGGTACTCGTTATAACCGCCTCGCCGAGGCGGTTCTAACGTGTACCCACAATCTATCTTTTGGGCAAAACGAAGAAAAAGATAAAAACAAATCAGCTGAAAATTTTCATTTTTAAAGCTCAAAAAATCTCTGTATATTGCACGGGCAAGTTTTCGTAATGGAGTTAGTCTCTGGTCGTATCCTTTCGTATTGTTTGAAATATGAGTACCATGAATATGGCTCACTTACTAGTACTTGATATCACGTTTTTAAAACTCTATTATTGTTAATTGGAATTCGGTCTTGTTTGTTTTGTACACGTGACCAGAATTCAGGGTTTGCTGAGAGAGGTTATAGGAAAACTTCCACTCGATGATGCAATAGCAGAAGAAATGCCAATGCCTGTTTGGCAAATTGATTGGATTGTTATAGATTTTCGGGCCTATGTCAGAAGAACGAGCCAAAGTCCATGAAGTCCTTTCCGGTTTGTCTGTTCACCGAGAAAGCTTACTTTTGGTTCTTTTTCTGCATTTAAGTGCAGACTGAGACCGTTTACCTGGTACAACCACTATTTATAATCAACGTGCTGTTTTGGAGCTCACAGTAAACTCTTTTGTCGTTGGACGTAGCTCAGTCTTTTTGAATTAACGGAAATGATAAAAGTTCTTTGAATGTGGGAGGCAATGAAAATATGAAAAACGATATATGAGAATTTATAAGTTTTAATAACCAAACTCGTCAAACTATTACAGTTTTGCCATGCAAATTCATTATATAACTTCTATATAGATTAATGAAACTATCGGATGTGACGTTGCGGTCGATGCTGGCGAACATTGTCATTGTGGTTATTAGAACCACATCATGGTTATTAGAACCACATCAAAAGTATCGCATTGGAACCGGGTCAGTAGTATCATATGACTGGAGAGGGGGCTTAAATCGATTTTACATGTACCTAGCCTCACCTCCAGCTTTAACAAGTACTATGTATGGAGGCATAGTACATGTATATTGATATGATTTAATTAAAGACAGATTTATGTAGCTTAATCATTTTGACATAATTATATGATTATTGGGTGGCTTTGCACGAAATTAATCTGATTAGTCGGGTTTATACAGGTTTAATGCAAATTATTGTGAGGTTGCAAGATTCAAAAGTGCATTTCATGATGAACATTTTCTTCAAAAGAATAATCTATCTGTAACATTCTGCATAAATAATTGTAAATACCCCTGATATTCTTGCTCCAAAACATAGATTGTGGGTACTCGTTATAACCGCCTCGCCGAGGCGGTTCTAACGTGTACCCACAATCTATCTTTTGGGCAAAACGAAGAAAAAGATAAAAACAAATCAGCTGAAAATTTTCATTTTTAAAGCTCAAAAAATCTCTGTATATTGCATGGGCAAGTTTTCGTAATGGAGTTAGTCTCTGGTCGTATCCTTTCTTATTGTTTGAAATATTAGTATCATGAATATGGCTCACTTACTAGTACTTGATATCACGTTTTTAAAACTCTATTATTGTTAATTGGAATTCGGTCTTGTTTGTTTTGTACACGTGACCAGAATTCAGGGTTTGCTGAGAGAGGTTATAGGAAAACTTCCACTCGATGATGCAATAGCAGAAGAAATGCCAATGCCTGTTTGGCAAATTGATTGGATTGTTATAGATTTTCGGGCCTATGTCAGAAGAACGAGCCAAAGTCCATGAAGTCCTTTCCGGTTTGTCTGTTCACCGAGAAAGCTTACTTTTGGTTCTTTTTCTGCATGTAAGTGCAGACTGAGACCGTTTACCTGGTACAACCACTATTTATAATCAACGTGCTGTTTTGGAGCTCACAGTAAACTCTTTTGTCGTTGGACGTAGCTCAGTCTTTTTGAATTAACGGAAATGATAAAAGTTCTTTGAATGTGGGAGGCAATGAAAATATGAAAAACGATATATGAGAATTTATAAGTTTTAATAACCAAACTCGTCAAACTATTACAGTTTTGCCATGCAAATTCATTATATAACTTCTATATAGATTAATGAAACGATCGCATATGACGTTGCGGTCAATGTTGGCGAACATTATCATTGTGGTTATTAGAACCACATCATGGTTATTAGAACCACATCAAAAGTATCGCAGTAGTATAATATGACTGGAGAGGGGGCTTAAATCGATTTTACATGTACCTAGCCTCACCTCCAGCTTTAACAAGTACTATGTATGGAGGCATAGTACATGTATATTGATATGATTTAATTAAAAACAGATTTATGTAGCTTAATCATTTTGACATAATTATATGATTATTTGGTGGCTTTGCACGAAATTAATCTGATTAGTCGGGTTTATACAGGTTTAATGCAAATTATTGTGAGGTTGCAAGATTCAATAGTGCATTTCATGATGAACATTTTCTTCAAAAGAATAATTTATCTGTAACATTCTGCATAAATAATGGTAAATACCCCTGATATTCTTGCTCCAAAACATAGATTGTGGGTACTCGTTATAACCGCCTCGCCGAGGCGGTTCTAACGTGTACCCACAATCTATCTTTTGGGCAAAACGAAGAAAAAGATAAAAACAAATCAGCTGAAAATTTTCATTTTAACAGCTCAAAAAATCTCTGTATATTGCATGGGCAAGTTTTCGTAATGGAGTTAGTCTCTGGTCGTATCCTTTCTTATTGTTTGAAATATTAGTATCATGAATATGGCTCACTTACTAGTACTTGATATCACGTTTATAAAACTCTATTATTGTTAATTGGGCATCGGTCTTGTTTGTTTTGTACACGTGACCAGAATTCAGGGTTTGCTGAGAGAGGTTAAGGGAAAACTAGAGATGTCAATGTCTGTTTGGCAAATTGATTGGATTGTTATAGATTTTCGGGCCTATGTCAGAAGAACGAGCCAAAGTCCATGAAGTCCTTTCCGGTTTGTCTGTACACCGAGAAAGCTTACTTTGGTTTTTCTTCCGCATTTAAGTACAGACTGAGACCGTTTACCTGGTACAACCACAATTCGTAATCAACGTGCTGTTTTGGAGCTCACAGTAAACCCTTTTGTCGTTGGACGTAGCTCAGTCTTTTTGAATTAAGTTCTTTGAATGTGGGAGGCAGTGAAAATATGAAAAACGATATAATGATGAGAATTTATAAGTTTTGATAACCAAACTCGTCAAACTATTTTAGTTATGCCATGCAAATTCATTATATAACTTCTATATGTATCACATATGAAGTTGCGGTCGATGCTGGCGAACATTGTCATTGTGGTTATTAGAACCACATCAAAAGTATCGGGTCACCGGGTCAGTAGTATAATATGACTTGGGAGTGGGCTTAAATCGACTTTACATGTACCTAGCCTCACCGCCAGCTTTAACAAGTACTATGTATGGAGGCATAGTACATGTATACTGATATGATTTAATTAGAAATAGATTAATGTAGCTTTATCATTTTTGACATAATTATATGATTATCGGGTGGCTTTGCATGAAATTAATCTCATTAGTCGGTTTCATACAGGTTTAATACAAATTATCGTGAGGTTGCAAGATTCAAAAGTGCATTTCTTGATGAACCTTTCTTCAAAAGAATAAACTATCTGTAACATACTGCATAAATAATGGTTAAAACCCCTGATAAACCCATGACTGCTGTGTCATGTTTGTGAATTATATATAACATTCCATTTTCTTATTGAACCGTCACATGCGTCAGCGACCAAAAATTGCGCTAACTCGTTCAGATTATGCGGATGTCCAGGCTGGTGACTTATGACATGCGTTTTAATTTAGAAAAACAACAGTTTGGGTTCTGACCAGGTCTGGCACAAACCAGACTGTACAGTCACAGAAGAAGATTAGAGGCTGGACGTTTTAGATTTAGAAAGTAGAGGAATTGAACTATCCGTGTAGCGAAAACAAAGGCGCTGATCAGCTTCGCAGTTACTGCGAAGCTGATCTGCGCCAGGTTTTCGCCTATGCAGATTGTTGTTCTTCCCAAACGCCGGCTCATTCATTTATCTAAAGGCGTCGATTTTTGTGTCACTTACATACTTGTGTACATAAAAAGTAAAACTGAGTTCCTTTAAGAGCAGGGAAAATATTGATGAGATAGGGGACAGTGACCCTATGAATCTATGTACATGCGCAATTTGGTTTGCATCAATGGCTGTGTTTTACCTCGTAAGGCGATTATTACTAATCGCGTTTTACCACGTATGAAGATTATTTACTGATCTGTTTACATGAACTTAAAATGTCTGGCTAGCTGTACCAGAGTGGACACGTACAGTAAGGTCTGAACTAAAGTATACAGAAAGTGCACATGGTGAGCACATTCTCTGAACTTCAGGTGCACATTACTTTGCACAAGCTCTGAGAGTCAAGTGCACTTACCTAGAACTCGAGGTGCACGATACCTATCTGAGCCAAAAGTGCACTTGCTGTTAGCTCAGGTGTCATTTCAATTTTACAGGTAATTATCATAGGATGCATTTGTGTGACAATCAAACCAATGCATCAATTGGAAAATGAAATGATTTAACTGAATAAAATAATGCTGATTTGTTTTGCAAGTTTATGAGAAGCAATGTAGCTATATTAAACAATAGTCCCAAAGCAGACAGTGTGAAAGCAAGATATTCCATGAGCGATGAGGGAATTTGACTTACATACCGTTTGAGCTATGTCATGAACAAACTGCTTCTTGTTTCTTGAACAAAATAAATGAGAGCACAAGTTGCACTGTAAGCAAGCTACATGTGTTTTCATCATAGCTGTAGTGCATTTTTAAAATCATATGATATATCTGAATTTCAGACAGTTACCTGTCTAGATAACCACTCAACATTTACATGAGAATCATTCGAAAATTTACTGAACCAGTCCCAGGTAAAACCAAAAGCTCTCTTTAATTGTATTATTGACACACTCCCACTGGTGAGTTATTGCTCATATTTTATGACAGGTGATAAATGGATTAAAGGACCATAAACCATGAAGTTTGAGCTTCCTTAATTTCACTGAACAAAATGAACAAATTTGTCCTGGATAAAATATTGAGGATTCTTGAACGATCTTAAATTTGTTCAAAAGAAGGCTAACGGAAATTAAAGAGATCATCTCTCTCTCTCTCTCTCTCTCTCTCTCTCTCTCTCTCTCTTGCTAAAATGTTGTAATACATGGTTTTGAATGAGGCTTCTTTCAGGTTATATACGGGATACGTTATAATTTTCCTTTCTTATTCATGCACTCAAACTTAGCAACTATGTAAATTAAAATAAATAAATAAATAAATAAATAAATAAATAAATAAATAAATAAATAAATAAATAAACAACATGGGATTGTTTTTCAAGACATGACAGGAGTATATAATGTCACACAGGTATACAAAATAAATGAGCACACAAGTTGCACTGTAAGCAAGCTACACGTGTTTTCGCCATAGTTGTGCATTTTTAAATAATATGATATATCTGAATTTCACACATTTGCATGTCTAGATAACCAGTCAACATTTACCAGAGAACCATTCTAATATTTACTGAACCAGTCCCAGGTAAAACCAAAAGCTCTTGTATTTGTATTAGTATTTTACAATAGGTATGCGTCCACTGGAAAATGATTATAGATGAGTTATTGCTCATATTTTATGACAGGTTATATAGTGAATTAAAGGACCATATACCATGACGTATGAGCTTCTTTAATTCTATTGAACAAAATTGTCCTGGATAAAATATTGAGGATTCTTGATCGATCTTAAATTTGTTCAAAAGAAGACTAACGAAAATTAAAGAGATCATCTCTCTCTCTCTCTCTCTCTCTCTCTCTCTCTCTCTCTCTCTCTCTCTCTCTCTCTCTCTCTCTCTCTCTCTCTATCTTTTGCTAAAATGTTGTAATACATGGTGGGGTGAATGAGGCTTTCATCAGGTTTTATACGGGATACTTTATCATTTTCCTTTCTTATTCATGCACTCAAACTTAGCCACTTTATAAAATAAATGAATAAATAAATAAATAAATAAATAAACAACACGGCATTGTGTTTCAAGACATGACAGGAGTATAAAATAGAAAATGTCACACAGGTATACCTGTACCATCCTGTCTGTTGATTCAAAGTGCTCAGTGACTAATAGAATGATTAACATGTCTTATCTCACCTTGTTAATATCAGACACACTTCATAATTGATTTCAATAGACAAATTAATCGGTTTGGTTATGATTAGAGAATGTTTGGTTTCTTTTTACCTGAGATACGTATATTGTATAGAATGCTCAAAGATTGTTAAATGCTATTAACTTGATATAAATTATTTTACATTTTCCTAATACAATAAATAATAAGAATAATTAAAACTTTATTTTATTTTCAACTTTTATTTTTTGAATGAATGAATGGATGGATGGATTATTACTGGTGAAATTTTGTCCAGTTTTTGACATGTCTTAACTCACCTTGTTATATCAGACACACTTCATAAATGGTTCCAATAGACAAATAACATTTTCCTTAAACAATAGATAATAAATATATTTAAACACTTTATTTTATTTTCAATTTTCATATTTTATCTTTTGAATGAATGAATGAATGAATGAATGAATGAATGAATGAATGAATGAATTGTAACTGGTGAACCTTTGTCAAGTTTCTTATTTTGTCGAATTTTCTTCACCTGTTCCCTGAAAATTATCATGCTTTCCAGCAAGAAAATCTTTCAGTTACATGTCTAATAACCAGTCATCATTTACCTGTGAACCATTCAATTATTTACTGAACCAGTCCCAGGTAAAACATACGAATTTTCATTATGATTAATATGTCTTATCTCACCTTGTTAATATCACGCACAGTTCATAATTGGTTTCAATAGACAAATTAATCGGTTTGGTCATGATTAGAGAATATTTGGTTACTTTTTACCTCAGATACGCATATTCTATACAATGTTCAAATGTTGTTAAATTTTATTAACTTGATATAAATTATTTTACATTTTCCTAAATTATTAAATGATAAATATAATTAGAAACTTTATTTTATTTTCAATGTTTATTTACTTAAATCTTTTGCTTTAGTCTTTTACTTTAATCTTTTGCTTTAATCTGCTTCCCAGCAAGAAAATCTTTTAGTTACCTGTCTAAATAATCAGTCAACATTTACCTGAGAACCATTCAATTAATTACTGAACCAGTCCCAGGTAAAAACAAATGCTCTCTTTAATTGTATTATTGTACAGTAGAGATGAATAATTATAACCTCTCATATTTTATGACAGGTTATAAAATGGATGAACGGACCATAAACCTCGAAGTTTGAGCTTCTTTAATTCTATCGAACAAATTTGTCCTGGATAAGATATTGAATATGCTTGATCAATCTTAAACTTATTCAAAAGAAGGCTTACAGAAATTAATGATTTATAATTCTATTCGCTTGACAACCGTTGACTGTTTATTTTACCTCCATTGCAGTCCTCTGATTTCAATCAATTCAAATAATAAATAAATAAATAAATAAAAAATAAATAAATAAATATTGGTTTATTTTCTGAAAACAATATCCTAAATTTTAGGGTACATAGACATTTACATATAGACATAGAGGAGAAATAATACTTGAAAAAAATAAAATAAGACAAACTTAAAATAACGCAAACTTTTTTTTATCAAAACCATTTCATTATATTGCTGATACAGCAAATACAGGTAAGTGGTATCATCAAACACCAGCAAAAGTGAACTACAGGTACAGGTAGGGATATTGAGGTGCCAGAACTTGGAGTGCACTTGATATGAACATCAGGTGCAACTCATGGCTCAGATCAAGCTCACGCATAGTGCACATGGCGAGCACATGATGTGCACAAGGGTGTATACATTGGTTCAGACTTCACTGTACTCGGCATTGTGCTTGGTCTTGTTAAGAACAGGAGTCTGGTCGCATCCTTTCGTGTTGTATCTTGGTTGGCATGAGTATCGTGATTATGGCTCACGTCTTTAAAACTACAATCATGTTTGTTAATTGGGTATCGGTCTTGTTTGTTTTGGACACGTCAGAATTCACTGATTTCTAAGAGAGGTTGAAGGAGAGCTTCCACTCGAGGATACAATCGCAGAAGAAATGTTCAATGCCTGGTTGGCAACTTGACTGGATTGTCATAGACTTCCGGGCCTATATCAGACATTGTCGCCGCCAGGTAGCGCTGTAAGCACTGACCTGTCGCAGTTGACGCTTGGCTTCTGGGATTGACCGCCATTGCGGCCATATTTTCCGCCATAATTAGAGTACGCAGACATTCATTTTATAATCAGGAATTGAAGGTATTTTGTAAGATTCTCTTTCGATATGTATTATGTTACCAAGATAAATATAAACATAAGTTTTGGAGAAAAAAATAATGATTTAGATAAGGTTTTAGATAAGGTATCGTCTGATCTCATGAACACGGGATTAGCCGATTTTGGCTATATCCCATAATTCAAAGCGTCAAATGCGAGAGATCTAGATGAGGTCTCGTCAGATCTCGCGAGAATGTATATCAGAAGAACGAGCCACGAGGACCTTTTCGGGTTGTCTGTACACCGAGAAAGATTACTTTGGTTCTCCTTCACAGTAGGGGAACGGAAGTGAACGGACAGTTGCTACTGACCAGACAGTCATGTCACTTGCGATCATGTACAGTGGAGAATCCGTCACTTGCGGCATTGATTATTTGTTAACACCTAATAAAACGTTTTCTCAAATGCACGGAAAAGTAGTCAGACCCGTTTTATTTGGATTATAGGTAAGTAACATATATGCACTTCATTTTGACCACATGAACTTGCTGTTTCATCCCTTGCTTTCCATGAAATAGACATTTGATCACTTAATTGTTTATCATTATTTGATAGGCGATTTTTTAAATTGTGAAAATGAGTAAAACATGTGTAAAGTCGAAAAAACACCTGGAATTAAAAAGCTTTCGTTACAAAATGGTAATACTTGCCGAGAAACTGAAACAAAATAGTTGCAAAACTGTCCAAGGATGCAAAATATATGGAAAACATAACACGTGTAAAACCCAAGATTTGTACAGTCACTTGCTTTGATGATGTAAAAAGCAAGTGGCCGAGCGTCTATTGAACAATAAGCAAGTGACCGATCCTTCCACTCTATATTCGCAAGTGCCGTTATTTTCGTTCTCTTCCGTTCCCCTACTGCGAAGTACAGACTGAGACCGTTTACCTTGTATGTACACCTGGTTTACCTGGTACAACCACTACTCGTGAACAGCGTGCTGTTTTAGATCTCTCATTAGATTTAACCCCTTTGCTGCACATAGCTCAGTCTTTTGAAATTATAGTACCGGAAATGATAAAAGTCCTTTGAATGTGGGAGGCAGTGATAAAATATATAATAGTAAGAATTTATGTTTTAATAACCAAACTCG
Organism: Rugalucina vietnamica; assembly: GCA_964017185.1. Taxonomy (NCBI): domain Eukaryota; kingdom Metazoa; phylum Mollusca; class Bivalvia; order Lucinida; family Lucinidae; genus Rugalucina; species Rugalucina vietnamica. Next base: position 11,989,288 of record OZ024883.1, read on the forward strand.
TGAAGTTTTTACAGTTTTTGCCATGCAAATTCATTATATAACACATATGATATATACTGTTTTGAGAAAAACTAGATATTAAAGTAGCTCATGCATTTCACGTACCAAGTTCATTGTCCTTTCTACATAAGCATGTACTCTTGAAGCCTGAAAGTATCTTCTATATAAATTAATGCCAACTTTATAGTAAACATATGCTCTAGAAGATTGAATCTGGATATTTTACGCATAAAATCAAATGCCATTTTTAAAGTACATATGAAAACTTGAAGCAAGAAAATGTGCATACTAGTCTCGACACTTTACGCTCGTTCCATAGAAAATAAGTGCACTTGAATAGTGAAACTATCGCATATATATTCTAATGCCATATCTTTACAGTTAATATGTGAACTTTGTTTGAAACTAGGTGCTTTACGTATCAAATCTAATGCCCTTGTCATACAGTATTCGTGTAACCTTGAAGCTTGAAAATAGTAACAGTCTCAAATGTTATCCAATGCCCTATTTATGAGCCGCCTCATGAGAAAACCAACAATCTGCATATGGGAAAACAAAGACGCAGATCAGCTTCGCGGTAACCGCGAAGCTGATCAGCGCCTTTGTTTTCGCTACTCGGATAGTACAATTCCTCTTCTACTTAAATCCGAAATTTCAAGCTTCTAGCCTGCTTCTGTGACTGTACAGGCCGGTTTGTGTCACTGAGACCTGTTCGGAAACCACATTGTTGGTTTTTCCACGAGGTGGCTCATATTTTACATGTAAGCTTCAGTGAAGCTTGAAACTAGCTACTTTGTTCGTATTTAAAAAAAAAACACAAACGGAGTGTCCATTGTCAGACGTCTTTCAATAGCAAATATTCAGTAAATGTGCTATTACCAGACGTCCGTGTCAATAGCAAATATTCGGTGAATGTGGTACTACCAGACGTCTGTCAATAGCAAATTTTCGGTGAATGTGCTATTACTAGACATCTGTCAATAGCAAATTTTCGGTGAATGTGCTATTACCAGACGTCTGTCAATAGCAAATTTTCGGTGAATGTGCTATTACCAGACATCTGTCAATAGCAAAGTTTCGGTGTATGTGCTATTACCAGACGTCTAGCAATAGCAAATTAAAAATTCTAATGCCGTCTTTAATTTAATTCAGTGCTTAAATAAATTCATGCCGTCTGTATAGCAAACATGTACACTTAAAATATATACACTGGAAGCTTGAAACTCGATACTTTACTCTTCATATAAAACATGTACATTGGAATCTTGAAAATAAATTATTAACGTATCAAATCTAGTTCTAGAGCATGTACACTTGAAGCTCAGTAAAACTAAATACATGTTCCCTACACCCTCTTCATGGAGAACATGTACACTTAAAGATTGAAACTATCTCATATATAACCCTTTGTGTTTCTTTCTTAAGGCTTGAGCTTGCCGACATGTATATGAATGGATTACATATATTGTTTACGAGAAAGAACGACTGAAGTACATGCGGGACCACCACCTCATATAGCACCCCTATAACTACTGCAATATTGACCATTATACTGATATTGAATGTTAAAAGTAACAGTCCTACTGTTTTAAGAATTTTCTTGTTTGTTTGATCTGTCTGAGACACAGACGTGTCAGTTTGTGTCGGTTCATTTAAGTCACTGTTGATGACATGAATCCTTTTCAATGAGTTTTTCACTTTAAACAGAACGAACACATAACACGCGTTCGTTGTTATCCACGGTATAATATATAACACTAATATGTATACCTGGGCCCCCGCATCCAATGGTCCAAATACAAATTCAAAGCGACACTTATACAGGAGCTCTCCGTGCCGACCCCAAATCGCGTAGGGTGGTATCATTGTTAGCAACACTCCTACCCATATAACCAAACTCTCCTGTCTGTAATTGTAGCGATCAGTATCAAATGGCACGTGGATGCGAATAGCCTTTCTAACTCTATGTATACACACTGTCATAATGTGGTAAAAGGAAACATTTTGGGTTGCATTTAAAATGTAACTAAACGTGGCGCACGTGCCGAAAGGTATCCCGGTTTCGCGCATGAATATTTGGGCGTTCCTAGGCAAAAGAAATAGTCCTACTAGAAAGTCACTCATTATAAGATATTTTATCTGATGGGCGTTTCTCGTCCACTGCTTCTTTTTGTTCTTTAAAATACAAAACAACAGTGACCCGTTGAATGTGATTGTCATAAGAGTGGAAGCTAAGAGAATTGTTTTACCGACATAAATTTCAGCCAGGTCACTGTTGTAATCATTCTTATTGAAATCATGTTTCGTGGATCCATTGAGAAAATCAGGTCTTGACTTTCCAAGAACGTCGGAGCTGCTATGTGTATTGTTTATTTCCATTTTTTATTTACTAGAAAATAAGTTACGTCAATGATGTCAAGCTAAAAAATCTTATTTTTGATGAGGCGACAGAATGTACCTTTCTTGTTCGTTCTCGTTTCGGATGAGTTCACTAAAGTATCGTATTCCTGATTTCAGTTCTGTCATGTCTGTGAAAAATGGCAAAATGTAATCGTAATTTAAAATTGTTTGCGCTACTGCTCACAGACAATAACGATCCACTTATGGAAACACTTTTTACATAAAATCAACAATTGGTCCATTTTTCTCGCATAAAATAGTGATTAACATTATTCGAAATAATTATTTTCCGTGTCATCTAGATATTTTGTGAAATTTCGGAATATATATGGTCATGTCAGTGTAAAGATAATCGAAATATATTCACATATCAATGCGCTCTGGAACACATTTTCATTTATTGTAATCCGTTTTGTTTCATTGTAATAATCTTATCATTATTAGCAGCATCACATAAGTATGACATCTGATTGGTCATCTAGACCACAGTGTATAGATGGCATCTCTCTCGACAGACTTGAACCACAGATAAAGCAGGAAATGGAAGCCATCCCGCGGGAATTCATGGGTGCATTATCAATACACCTGTACAAGCGAAAAAGAAATCCTGGCGTCTGAGACAACTACAGATCCTCGAATGCTGAGAAGATTACTATAAGAGCCGCTGCATGGGAAAACAAACAATCTGCATAGGCGAAAATAAAGGCGCAGATCAGCTTCGCAGTAACTTCGGTATTTCGTTTGACCATTATCTGCACCTTTTTTTTTTTTATTACCGGATAGGTTTATTTCAAAATCAATTGTTTGGTTTGGGAAACGTTTGTTTCGTTTCGGATTTCAAGTTGTCCCATTTGGCGAAGTTGATTGTTTGGTTTTAAAATGAATTGGTCTGTTTGTTATAAGTAATTGTTTTGTGTCATTTTCGTTTGTTTTATGTGATATATAGAGGATATTTGCTTTTTTGAGGTGAATACCAAATATATTTCATCGAGTGAGTTGAAAACATCAGAATTTTCACGAGTGCGTAGCACGAGTGAAAATTTAGATGTTTTCAACTCACTCGATGAAATATATTTGGTATTTACCGATAAAAAGTAAATTTCTTTTTATTTATACAATACACGGGCATTTCCCTATTCAAAAAGCAGGCGGTGCAAATGCAAAAACCAAAAATTTTTGAAAACACAAATAATTTTGGTACCACATTGTTCCTAACGTTCTAACTAAGAAAATGAATACCCACACTTTATGTTTTCGATCGTAAATAAGGGAGTTATAGGCATTTGAATTTCTGAAGTGAGGCACATTTTATGACGTCAAGTGAATTGAAACGTCAGAAGTAGTTCAAACTCTACAGTGAAAATATCGGTTGAAAATGAATTAGTTCATTTCTACTTTGTCTGTTTCATTTAAAAATGGGACTTTTGACCATAAAATACCAGTATTTGAAACCAGACCAACAAAATTGGATATTTTTTCCTTGAAAACCGTAGACAAGAGGTTGCGCTGGATGGATCACATTCAGATCAGTCAGATGTCCTTTCAGAGGAGCCCAAGGTACTGTCCTATGCCCCCTGCTCTTCCTTGCTTACATCAATGATAACTTCACTCAGATTATCAGACTGTAGACTATTTACAGATGACAGCCTCCTCTATGGTGCCATCAACAAAGCCAGTGACTGTCAACTCCTACAGCATGACCTCATCGCACTTGAACAAGGGGAAGCAGACTGGCAAATAAGCTTTAACCCAAGTAAGTGTACAGTCATCAGGGTTCATACTGGAAGGAAGGTTAAGTTTCAGTCAAGCTATAGACTTCATGGACAGCCTCAGGAGGTAGTTGATGGAAGCAAGTACCTTGGACAACCTTGCATGTTCAACGCATGTCTCAGCCATAACGGGTAAAGCACATTGCTCCCTAGGCTTTCTGCGGAGGAACTTCAAGCCCTGCTCCCGACAAGTGGTATGCCGCTCCCGTGTGGGATCCCTACCGCTATCAAAGCCCTATAAGAAGTGCGTCGAGCAGCTCGTTACTCGCACAACGACTATACAACTCGTACACCAGGTGTCAGGTGCGCATGTCAATGATCTTGAATGGGAAAGCCTCCAGGACAGACGACAGATGATATCCAGACTATGCTTGCTGTATAAGATCCAGCATGGTTTAAGTGGCCTACTTGAAACCAGGTGACAGTCGCATTCAGAGAAAACGCATGGTTCTACCAGGAGCACACCAAGCATGAGATATACTACAACTCGTTCTATCCAAAAACAGATTGCCAGCCAGCATTACCTCATAAGCAACGGTGGATGGCTTCCGTGCTAGCATCAGCAATGTGTGCACCAAAGCCAATAGGACCCTTGGTTTTCTTAGACGAAATCTGTTTTCTTGCCCCCAAGATGTGAGAGAAGCTGCCTATAAAGGTCTGGTGAGACCTATTCTTGAATATGGTAGCTCAGTTTGGGACCCTCATTATGAAGGTCTGATAGATGATTTGGAGAAAGTGCAAAAGCGTGCGGCTAGGTTTGTAACTAGGAACTATACATATGAAAAAGGTAGTATGACTGGCATCCTTAAAAAACTAAAATGGGAATCCCTGCAGAAAAGAAGGAAGGATAATAGAATTATATTGCTTTACAAAGGTCTAAAAGGGAGAGCAAAAATACCCACGGATGACCTTATCCCCAAAAATAGGCGTTATAGGCGTTGTAGGAATCAACACTCCATGGCATTTCAGATACCTTCAGCAAGTACAAATGCCTATTTACACAGTTTCTTCCCCCAGACCATTAGAGATTGGAATGAACTCCCCGATTCTCTGATCTCCTCTGCTGAATTGTCAGATGATTGTGTGTCTAAATTTAATTCTCTTGTGAGAGCTCGGGACTAATCCCCTCCGGTCAAGCCCCATCCCCCTGGTGTGGTATTGTCAGTTTGACGTTTCACCAGTAAACTACTAGTATTCTAATTCTGATTCTGTTCACCAGGCTAGGCCAAGCCTTAATCATGTACAGCCAGTACCAACGACAGTCTTGTAAATAGTTTTATGGTTTTATCAACTTCTCTCTGGGACTGTTTTTATCCGCCATGCCCATGTCCCGCTGGACCAATTACGTTCTAGGCTAGATGATCCCTGTCCATGTGATGTCATTGAACATCACCAAAAAAAAAAAAAAAAAAAAAAAAAACCAAAGTGGAAGAAGAAGAAGATTACAGGGTCAGTGGTGGTGTTTCCACGGACCGAAGAGAAACTTCGGAGATTAGTGGTACTCAGTTGCCGTGGAAATGTTTACAAAATGGCTACCATCCCCGGGCTCAAATTAGACGACGGTCTTCCCGGTTATTCGGCAAATTGCTTCCCTGTTAGAGGGCTAATACGACAAGCAGAAGAAGGTGGATACTTGATTTTTTCTTCTAGCAAAATATATCCGCCGCTATTGTCATGATTGTCTCACAAATAATGATTTTCCAAGACCCATTTAGACGGATCCGTTAACCGGTGTATCCATTAACCGGTGCAATTTTTAGAAATGTTGTATTTCATTGGTTTTGGTGATGTTCAATGACATCATTAGAATGATATACTATTTGATCAAAACGACATCAAAGCTGATGATCCCTGTCCATGTGTTCAGAGATCTTAGAGAATGACTGCGAAATGCATTCTAATGATGTCAAATGATATACTAGAGCGATGTGGGGTATTATCGACACCTTAAGCCTTATTTTGATTTTAAATAGTCCCTTTTGTAAATATCATACTGAATTGACCTGTTTTAGTTGGCACAACTATCTGTTTCACTAATTAGAAGTAGATCTTTTGATTATTATCGACACCTTAAGCCTTATTTTGATTTTAAATAGTCCCTTTTGTAAATATCATACTGAATTGACCTGTTTTAGTTGGCACAACTATCTGTTTTACTAATTAGAAGTAGATCTTTTGATTATTGTTTAAATATTGAAATTGACCCTTTGATCATGTCATGTACCGTATGTGAGCAGTTATCAACACCCGCAGGTAGTTATCAACACCCCTGTTATCCCTAAATCCTGATGTTGAAAATATTATTTTACTTAAGCAGCATTCTTAAATGCATGTTCTGCTCATATAGAATAGACAATGAATGAATAACTTTCCTGAAATTCAGATATAAAATCTCAAAATTTCTGTTTTCACACATTCAATGACAAAATCTGCAAAATTATGAAATCATAGCTGAAAAAAATAAGGGAATTTTAGGGAAAAATACCCCCAAAATATGAAAAATTCTAAGTTAGCAAAAATATTTAGATTGTGTACATAAAAATGATTTGTTTGCTTTCATATGAAAATTTAACTTAAAAACAAACCATTTTCCTGACAGATTTGTTTATCAAAGCACATTTTAGAGAAATTTAATTTAGGGGTGTTGATAACTACCCACGTGGTACATTCACGTAGGTAGTTATCGACACCCTGGAGGTCAAAATAGCATATATGACTAAGAATAGTTTAACCAGGTCTGCTCTAAGTGATTGTCTATGATGATTCATTTTATGAATAAAATCCGCATGAAAATCTTTTATTTAGTGAAAATAACCATATGACTGAGTTATCTTCCCTTACAACAATGTATAATAGACTGCAATTTTCACAAGTAAATCTCAAAATGTCAAATTTTTCTCCAACTACCTAACTTTCCAGGATTTTATGCGCTAATTCATAATTATATGTGAAATTACAATACTGCAATACACTATTTTCATAAGAACATCATGAAATGGAAAAGATAACAAGGGGGTGTCGATAACTACTGGGTGTCGATAATACCTCACATTGCTCTATTTGATCAAAACAGTAATGGCTTTGATAATTGCTAAACTTGAGGGTCAGGAATGAAAGTCCAAGCAACAGTTCAAGCAGACCTACCTATATCCATTTCTGCCAATTCTACGCATTGACCTGTCACCAATTGCTGCCCATTCTCATAACATTAGCCTAGGTTATGTAAAATCAATAAAATTCATTTCGAACTTAAAAAATATTCCTTGAATGTGACAATGGTTTGACAAAACAAAACAAATAGAGTAAATTCTCAGATTCAATAAATCCAAAGAAAAATGTGCAATTCTGAACATGCTGAATTTGAATCTGGTTTCACACCAAATTGACAGTACTTCACCAAGGGGTGCACTAGGAGAGAATTTAGTCCCAGGCTTTCACAAGAGATTTGAACTTGGACACACAGTCACCAGACAATTGGTCGCATGCTTTCACTCATGTCTGATTTGCTTGTCATATATATCCCATAACAGTCCGCTATTTATGGCCTAGTTGGCACTGTGTTCTCTCATGTCTGCACAACTCATCTGTACTTGATCTTCTCATTTGTAACTTTAAATATCTCTAGTGTTTCTGCCAATTATAGGCGCACCAATGTCACATGCCAAAAGATGTAGAATTTAAATTTTGTTTCATAGTTGAACCCCAAGGCGACAAAATGTACCTTCGGACATTATGACGTTACTAATAGGAATCTGCTCTAAAGCCGAAAAATCATGATTTATATGTTTCAGAAAAAACACTGTATATTTGAACACTGGGCTACCCAAATAATGAGTTTTAAAACATATTTAGTTCCAATATTTGGAGTTATCTGCCCTTATTTTAGCCCATTATGACTAAATTTCCCTATATATATATATAGCCAAACCGTAACCATAGAAACCATATAGTCACAGAAATAGATAAACAATTTCAACAGATTAATTGTTAAGATAAAATGCTTCTATCTAAACAATATGTTCTGGCCAATGCTTAAACAATTTTAAGAAAATACATCAAGTTTTGTACATTCTACTTACATGTTGTAATGCAATTACACAATGTTGACATCATTTTGCAGGACAATGACGTCTGAAGGGTTCATAAAGGGAATCTGTTACCGCACAAAATAATTTGAATAATCTGGTCAAGTAAAGACTATTATACTCTAGAAACATAATACATTAAAAGTAAGATAGGGGTTCTAATACTCAAAATATTGTCCGAAGGTACATTTTCTCATGTTGTGGCCCAGTAATGTTTGATAAGGAAAATAACTTGATGGAAAAATTTGATATTTTTTCTTATTTTTGCTCAAAACATAGATTGTTGGTACACGTTAGAACCGCCTCGCATACCCCAGTTTTGCTATATAAACGTGGGGTATAAGGGCACCCAGATAGCAATAATATGTTGGACCCGGGTGGACACGATGTTGACCGCCCACATTCACTTCGTGGGTCCGACGTCGGCAGTCCACGTGGGCCCAACGCAAGTTTGCTCGTGGGATCGACATGGAACCCTCATGATGGCTCCACATCGGATCCACATATGCCTGAATGTCGGTTCCACGTCGTGCCAACGTTTGTATATTTAATTTTGTCATTGCAATTAGTCTATATTTTTATTACTTATTTTCTCTCTATAACTTTTATAGTTTTCATATTTTGCATCCTCTTATGAAGAAGATGTCCAGTGTGCACGACTGTTACTCCCACTGCACAAGAAAGGATGCATCTTAAAGGGAGCAATTTAAGAATACATACATGTCTAAATTGTCTTGCATACTTATTTAAAGATTTTTTCATTACATTTGGGTGTAAATGTAGTTAATGGGGTAATTGCATATTTTAAGAATATTAATTGTAAATGACAACCAAACATGACAGAAATTTTAAAAGAAATATAAAATATACTGTTGTTTGTTTTTAGTTTCTGTCATTGTTGCTTATCTTTATTATTATTTGCAATTATTATGTAATCTGGAATTGTAATGTGGGCAAAGCGTCGGAAAACCCACGTTTAACCGACCTAACCAACGCATCAATTAATAATGGTCTCGTTTTTGTTATTGGATCATTTCAATTAATGTTTACTGTGCTTCAGGTGCTTCAGAATTAAACCCCTAATTTAATTATTACGTTAGTTTTTATACAATTATGTTCTGCTTCCAACGTAAATTTATGCGACGTTGGTTCGATGTAATATAATCTGGAAGAGAAAAAGACTATAAAAATGTGATTACTAACTTAATATGTTAGCCTGAATGGAGAAACACAATATACTCGTATTTGTTATATATCAACGTTATTTAATAAATTTCATAAGCCGATTAGATGATATATTACGTTGGACCGATGTGGGTCCAATGTTGACAAATCCACGCCCACATTGCCACCAACTATCCACGTGGGCCCAACGTATCCTTGCTATCTGGGCATATATTACACGGACATGTTTTCCTGAGGTTGCCAGTATGACATTTTTAAATAGTGCGCAGAAGTTAGCTGAAAAAATGAAGCTCCTAAAAGCATATGGTGCACATGTTAAGGGCCAATATACTAAATCTGTGTAAAAGATAACTGCAACTTGACCTTAAGAGTTGAAAAAGTGAATTTAATCTTCATTTTCATATTTTCTTTGGCTTGCATCACTGACTTGTGTTTACAAAAAATTGGACACATTGCTAAGGTGCGCCAAATTAGCAGACTGCATTGTACTTTTCTTTTAGTGGGTTTGATGTCCGAGCCTGATTTTTGAATTATAATCACTTAAACGTTATTTTTTTTTTTTTTTAAAACATTCAGAATAATTTCATATTAAGACAGTCATACTAAATGATTTTATTGACCAGTAAGCTTTACTGTTTGACTTTTCCAGACAAAAAGAGGCCTTGGTCAGAGAAAAAATTTGCCACACAGATCTGGAAGTACATGTATTGTAAAAAATTTGTGGAAAAGATCTGTTTGGTTAGATGCAGAACCATGCCAGTTTGTCTGACCAAATGCCCTGTTAGGATTTACTTTTAAAAGTGTTGTGAATGCTACAGAAACAAACAGTCCAGTGTTTTGAAAAAAAAAAGAAAAGAAAAAGTGAAATGGACTGTTGGTGGTCTTAAGTATTTCAGGATAAATCAAGAAGAAGATACATGTACTTCAGTGATATATTTCTAAGATTCTTGCTGTTTATTTTTAGAAAAAAATTCTAGCTGGTGATATTGTTCATTTTGCTAACTGTTTTGTTCTATGTTTAAACCATGAAGCTGTCATCATATTTGGTCACTACACAATAGCTTACAAATTCCTCCCTATATATGAGCCATGCCGTTAGAAAAATGGACTTTTGCCTGTGCGAAAACAAAGGTGCAGATCAGCTTCGCAGTAACTGCGAAGCTGATCAGCGCCTTTGTTTTCGCTACTCAGTACAATTCCTCTTCTACTTAATAGCCAAAATTTCAAGCCTCTAGCCTGCTTCTGTGTCTGTACCAGCTGGTTTGTGTCGCCCTGGTCGGAAACCCCGAAGACCGGTTTTCTCGTGTCACAGCTCATATGTGTTTGACAATAATTATTTACCAAGAATAAACTTCCATTGGCTTTTGACAATACATTAGACAAATCTTTGATGTTGTCTTATTAGATTTCAAGTTACCTAATTGAAAGAGCATTACAAAGAATTGTTCACTTATATTTAATAGGTGAAAGGAGCATGGCTGGTTGTTCACCGAGCCGAACAGAGACGGCAGTTTTAAGCAATACTATGTAACAAGTCAAAGACTTGCAGCTGTATCAAAGAGGAGAGGAGAAAAGCTGAGGAGGAGGGTCGACTAGTATAATCATTATTGTTATATTTAATAGGTGAAGGAGCATGGCTGGTAGCTCACCGAGCTGAACAGAGACGGCAGTTTAAAGCAATACTATGTAACAAGCCAAAGACTTATGCCCGTATCAAAGAGGAGAGGAGAAAAGCGGAGAAGGAGGGGACTACTATTAGTGAGCAGCAGAATGCAGAGGGGAATAAAGAGGGGGTGGGAGAGGAGGAAAAAGAGGAGGCACCAGTACTGGATGGATTCTTCTTGGTAAGGCAACATTAGATTATACAAGACAGTGTGTCAGGTTAGAGCTTTTAAGATTGTTTGAGGGCCTAAATAATGATTGAAAAATTCAAATAGTTTTGCAAATTTATGAAGAAAAGTAATCTAGTATATAGGTTGAATTAATTTGTGGTGATGATGTTTTTACTCGTATTTTCTGACAAAATTTTGTTTTAATATGATCTTAAATCCAAAGATTTAAATGAAAGATAAGGCAGTCAGTCATTTTATGCATTTTAGATTGACCATTAGGCCAACTGCAAAATTTGAACTATTAATTTTTTGTTTTTTAATTAGTGAGATTTCGCAACTACTAGCTAGGCCTAGCCTAAATCATGTACAGCCAGTACTAACAGCTGTCTTGTAAATAGTTTTTATGGTTTTATCAACTTCAAAACATTACATTAACTCGTACCTTGATATTCACAGATGAAACACTGTTGTGTAGAAGACCCGTCTGACCTGTGTTCTGTCAACATATCGGGGAAAGAAATTACAGAAGTAAAAGAGGAAGACTTGGCATTGTTTGACAATGTAGCCTATGTTAATGCCAGTGAAAATTTTCTACCATTTGGTAAGCACGCAAAAGGAAAAAATATCTTAGGCAGAAGTATTTTTTTAATACAAAATGAATTTTTTTATAAAGTGTACTCATCCATACCAACAATCAAGCTCTTTTGTTTAAAACATGAAAAATAAAATCGGAAAGGAAACAGGTTTTAAAATTGAGACTAACATTAATTTAGACATATTTGTCTTAACCATTAACCCATGTCATGACAAACAAATTATCTTATATTGTGATTCATATTCTATGTTTCAGAGGCATTTAGAGGTTTTCCTATTCTACGAGAACTTGAAATGCCATTAAATGGATTGAGAAGTATTCACCCGAAGCTTGAAGATTATGCAAATTTAGAGGTAGTTTTCTTAATTCACACAGTTCATGCAGGTGGATGCTACTGAGCCACCTAAGCTAGTCATTGCAAGCATTATATGAGCTGCCTCATGGGAAAACCAACAATGTGGTTTCCGAACAGATCTGACACAAACCTGGTTGTACAAGCACAGGAGCAGGCTAGAAGCTTGAAATTTTGTAGTTACGTAGAGGAGGAATTGTACTGTCCGAGTAGCGAAAACAAAGGTGCTGATCAGCTTCGCGGTGTCACCGCGAAGCTGATCTGCGCCTTTGTTTTCACATATGCAGATTGTTGGTTTTCTCATGAGGCAGCTCATATGTTTGACATAGACATATCACAGAATATAAGGCTTCTTCTATATAAGCTTAATTTAATCACTGTTTATTTGAAAAGTGGCAAAAATTAAGCACAAATTCAATTACAAATTAAATGACACATACATTTTGAAATACTTTTAAATCAAATGCATGTAAAAATATTCTGTTATATATACAAAGTAAGAATAGAGGAACCAGGAATGGATGCAATTAGATTTAAAGTCCCAACATAGACAGTGGGTGGGAAAGAAAATACATAAAACACATCAAAACATTTTCCGACAACACACACAAAGAGCAGAATGACTAGCTCTTTCCCAACAAGGTAGCCATCCGGTTAAGTTTCAACGGAAACGAAAGGCAACAAGCATGACAGAGAGGCAGAAACAATAAACAGTAGCATAACGAAGACAAACCACATAACGAAGACAAAGTCTGATTTTTTTTCCCTGTGTTTTATCACAAGCCTTAGGGCAGATCCAGGATTTGGTTCAAGTTTCCAAAAAGGAATTTTACCTAATTTTCTGCCTCTGAATTTTTGGTTATTTGACACTATCATTTCTTTAAAAATGTTTGCCATTTGAAAACATGTTTTTTTCGTCACTAGGTTTTAGACGTGTCCTACAACAACCTATCTCAGGAAGATGTCCTAACACTAGGCCTGCTCGGCAACCTAAAGGTTCTGCATTTAACTGGGAATGGCTTCAAAACATTGCCAGTCAACATGGCTATGCCTTATTATGACCCTGACAGGTGAGTGCTGTCCAAATTTCATAAATGAGCCACCTCGTCAGAAAACCAACAGTTTGCATAGGCGAAAACAAAGACGCAGGTCAGCTTCGTGCTACACAGATAGTACACTTACTCTTCTTCTTAAATCCGAAATTTCAAGCTTCAAGCCTGTTTCTGTTACTGCACAGACCGGTTTGTGTCGGACCTGTTTGGAAACCACATTGTTGGTTTTCTCACGAGGCGGCTCAAATAAAAAATTGTAAGAAAAACTGTTGAAGGAGATAACTAATCATTTCATGAAGAACAAATGGACCTAAAGAAAATAAATGAGCCTGTGCGTGAGAAAACCAACAATTGGGTTCCGACAAGGTCCGCCACAAAGCAGCCTGTACAGTCATAGAAGAAAGCTAGAAGGTGGAAAGTTCGTATTTTTAAAAAACAACAAGGGATTGTGTTATCCATTTAGCGAAAACAATGGTGCACTTACTGCACAGCTGATCTGTGCCTTTGTTTTCGCATATGAAATGGTTGGTTTTCTGATGCGGTGGCTCAGATCTTTTGATAAGTAATGGATGTGTGCCTATGCTTGTCTTTGATCACCATAATGTTGAAAAGTCATGTCAAAATGTATGGATAAACCACCTTTAAAGACAGTTATTGCTATAGCAGTATAACACAGTTATCGTTTTAGCAATTGAGATTATGTTGTCCATGGACAAGCAGATCATAAAAAACACGTACCATGTTCTCTAATACCAGTTCTGACAATTTGGGAATGCTTTTTCCAAAGACCTGTACTTAATATTATGCTTTCAAGTAGTAGAGGCCATTTGAATAATCTTACTTGTTTATTCATATAACATCCATAAAAACAAGCTAGTTTTCTATTTTAAAGTGCAAATATACTATTGTTTTCAGTAAACAAGAGATATTGCGCTATTCCAAATTAGAAATCCTACTCCTAGATGATAACAGGTTGTCAGATGTCTCCGTGTTTGCTGCCTTAGCCGGTCTCAACAGGTAAGAATCAGAAATGGCGGCCCCCGTGGCCGAGTGGTTAAGAGCGCTGATATTTCATTACCGCACAACCATTCGATCATCTCACCACTGTGTCTGGTGTGGGTTCAAGCCCCGCTCTGGCCACATGTGAGACAAGCCAAGTTCTGCTTGCGGGTGTGTCAGGTGTTTTTTTTTCGGGGTTCTCCCGTTTTCGCCCCACCTACTGATTGGCCAGTCTCATATGAGCTGAAATAATCTTGAAAGGGACGTTAAACTGAAAAAAAAAAAAAAGAATCAGAAATATTGTATACTGCTCAAAATATTTTAAAGGAACACTGCTTTTCTCTGTATATTGCAATGTAAACTAACCCAACTTTGACCCACATTTTGAGGCAATCCATAATGAATCGGATTATCCACTTTGTTTGCAAAATCTTTCTGGTATATAGACTCACAGTGGTATATAGACAAAAGTGCAGTGTTGCTTTAAATATTTTGAGCAGTGTATATCATTACGAAAACAGGCCCATGCAATATACAGAATTTATATAAGTTGTAAAAATTAAAATTTTCAGCTGAAAAAAATTGATAAATTTCTTATTTTTGCTCAAAACATAGATTGTGGGTACACGTTAGAACCGCCTTGGCGAGGCGGTTCTAACGAGTACCCACAATCTATGTTTTGGAGCAAAAATAAGAAAAATAGGTATACCCCTGCAAACCCCAGTTTTTCTATGTAAAAGTGGGGTATAAGGGGGTATTAATTTCACGGACATGTTTTCCTGATGTGTCAATCAATCTGCAGCTGCGTGAATGTGTGAATATTCAATGCTCAATGTTTCTACAATGTACGCAAACAAATGAGCCATCTCGTGGGAAAACCAACAATGTGGTTTCCGAACAGGTCCGACACAAATCAGGCTGTACAGCCACAGAAGCAGGCTGGAAGCTTGAAATTTCGGATTTATGAAGAAGAGGAATTGTACTATCCGTGTAGCAAAAACAAAAGCGCTGATCAGCTTCTTGGTTACCGAGAAGCTGATCTGCGTCTTTGTTTTTGCATATGCAGATTGTTGGTTTTCCTTTGAGGCGGCTCAAATTGTTTCTGCCTACATTAGTACACAACAGACCTGTTATAACGCGCTGGTCGGGGTCCACAAGTCGCATGCACGTTATAAGTGAGTCGCGTTATGCAAATCTACCGAGTCCGACCAGCGGAGTCCTTTTAAAATGGAATAAACAAAAGTGAAACCATGTTCTGACATTTTAATCCGTTAAAAACGATCTACAACGATAAAATTTGTTTATTTACAACGTATGATTGAATGTCAAAAGCGTCCATAACACCGCACTTATGTTGCTGTTGTTGTTGTATCGTATAAAGTTCCTCCTTTGACTTATTGGCGCACCCGAATATTTAACGCGGACAAGTTTTTGCAGATACCGTATTTATAATTATTTTAATTCGCCGTTCTTAATCGAGAAAGTAGAAATGCATTTTATGATCAGATAAAATTATACAAGATTTAGGTGTCCCAATGCTTAGACAATCTTTGGTTTGCGTCGCCGTCGAAAATGAGCAACGTTGCGTAACAGGTGTCATCAACAGCCTACAGCAACCTGTGTTTACGGTCTCGTTACGGTTTATCGATAATCCCCTAGCGCGTTTGGCTTATTTTCACAACTTTTATTGCTAATCTTAAGAAAACAATGTGTCATTCACGCTTCGCGAGCGGTGGATTGTGTCAGTCTAAAAATTACTGAAACGGCAATTATCACTAGTGAATATACACGCAGCTGACACGGTTAAACAGGTTTTAAATGTGCAAAAGATAATTTACATTGATTGTTCTCATTGTACCATAAAGGGAAACTGTAAGAAAATCGCACCTTGGCAAACTCCTATGTGTTTTTTTTTTTTTTTCTGAGTACCATAAAGAGAAACTGAAAGAAAACTGAACCTTGCCGAATTCCCTGCAAACGATCTGTCAAAAATGGGTGGGCGAAATTTTGGGATCCAAGGTGCCCTCGCGTTATATCCAACACCGCGTTAATTCAAGGCGCGGTATAGCGGGTCTGTCCTGTATTATCTCTCATAGTACATCAGGAAAACATGTCCGTGAAATGAATACCCCATCAAACCCCATCTTTTATATAGAAAAACTGGGGTATGCAGGGTATATCTATTTTTCTTATTTTTGCTCCAAAACATAGATTGTGGGTACTCGCTAACGTGTACCCACAATCTATGTTTTGAGCAAAAATAAGAAAAAATATCAGTTTTTTCATCTGAAAAAATCTCTGTATATTGCATGGGCGAGTTTTCATAATGATGTAGATGTTCTAGAATTCTTAGGCTCTGGTGTCAATCTTCTGTTCTCTATGTAACTTTGAACCTCAATGCCACTTTGAAATGAGCCGCATCGTGAGAAAACTGGATTTTTGCCTATGCGAAAACAAAGGCGCAGATCAGCTTCGCGGTAACCGCGAAGCTGATCAGCGCCTTTGTTTTCGCTACACGGATAGTATATTTCCTCTTCTTCTTATATCCGAAATTTCAAGCTTCTAGCCTGCTTCTGAGCTTGTACAGGCCGGTTTGTGTCGCACCTGGTCAGAAACCCCGAAGACCAGTTTTCTCGCGTCGCGGCTCAAACTTAAATTTTGCCTTTCTGTCTCCCTGCATGTTTCTGCATCAACTGACGCGAGAAAACCGGTCTTCGGGGTTTCCGACCAGGTCTGACATAAATCGGCCTGTACAGTTACAGACAAGGGCTAGCAGCTTGAAATTTCGGATTTAAGAAGAAGAGAAATTGTACTATCCGTGTAGCGAAAACAAAGGCGCTGATCAGCTTCGCGGTTACCGCGAAGCTGATCTGCGCCTTTGTTTTCGACTAGGCAAAAATCCGGTTTTCTCACGATGCGGCTCAATTCATAAATAAAATAAATCGCTTGCAAAAATAAATTGGTTAACAGTGTTCTGCATGTGAAAATGGACAATTTCCATGTTCTTTTTCTAGATTAAAGCATTTAAATATGGAGAAAAATGAGCTCTACTATGTCCCTATGCTGAAATCTGTCGAGGGCAAAGTCATTCCAAATGATGATGAAAAAGAGAAGAAACGCCTCCGAAGGTCAGCGGGTCGAAGGTCAGCCAAGGGGTCAAGGTCACAGGGGTCAAGGTCACAGCTTGAGGGAGAAATTAAAGAAGAAGAAGAGGGAGAGACGACGGTTCCAAAGCCAACACCTGTTCCGCAGAGCGTGGAGACAGAGCAGCTGACGTCGGAAAATTTGACATCAGATAAAATGACGTCGGAAACAAAAACAGGAGAGTCTGCATCCACAGAAGGTAAGATTTTAATGATCCACTTTTTTGGGTTGAACCTAGCTTCCAATGCAGGCTGTATGTCATGATTAGGTGTGTTATAATGAGATAGCAGCTATTAAAATGTTACTTGTTTTTGAATGAGTCAGTCATCACAGAAATTACAGAAATTATCGTTTGTAGTATAACTTAATTTTAATGTGGTTAACTTCTAAAATATCTGTTCTAGATATTCTGACAGAAGACCTTAGCAGCTTATCTCGTCAAATCACAGAAATTGATCTCGAAAAAGAGGTAGAAAAAGATACAAAGAAAACTGAGAAAAAACAAGTTGGAGATGGTTCGGACTTACCTCCCTTCCCAGATCTAAGATTGTTGAACCTGGCTCATAATAAGGTATGCGGACTTCCTTAAATTTTCGGCAATTAAAAAAAATGAAGATTTTTCTATTTTGAATTTACTTATGTAAGGGCAAATTTGTTGTATAAGAAACAAAGAAATCTGAAGAAAAAAAAACAACAACAAAAACAACGCGAAGTTACCTCCTTTCTCAGATCCTTGCACAATTAATAAAGAAAGCACATTGTCTCCTTCAAAATAAATTCAGGAGTAATACAACTCCGAAACATTATCCTGTGCTAAAAAATTTGATATAACATGAATGTTTTTACAGCATGTAACACAATAGGTCCTAGCTTTATAGAGTCAAGCTGTCCAGGGGCAAAGCAAGATAACTGATGCACTTGGCAAAAAGTACTGAATAAAGAAAAATAATTGAATACTAACTGTCTTTCGTAACATTCGTAAGAGACACTACTAACACATTACATTGCTTTGTTGTGTTAGTGTAATGATCTGTACTCAAGGGTTTATAAGGTTTTCATGCTCAGCTCAAAAATGCAACACATGAATATAGAAATATTTTGAAACAAAGGAGCGTCCAGTTTGGCATGTAAAAATATTTGTCTGTGTTCTCTATCTAGATAGAAGATGAAGAAGCATTACTAGCAGTAGCTGCTTGGCCGATGCTGGTGGAGCTGATTATCCATGACAACCCCTTGACAACAGAAAACAGTGGGGATCCTCCATTGTTACAAAGGTTTCTGGGAGAAAGACTCGGAATAAAAATTGTCAGGTGAGTGGTTGTTTGTTCTTATATGGTTACTGGTAGTAGTGGCTTGGCCAATGTTGGTGGAGCTGATTATCCATGATGACTCCTTGACAACAGAGAACAGTGGGGGTCTTCCATTGTTACAAAGGTTTCTGGGAGAAAGATTAGGAATCAAAATTGTCAGGTGAGTGGTTGTTTGTTCTCATATGGTAAGAGGCATTACTAGCAGTAGCTGCTTGGCCGATGTTGGTGGAGCTGATTATCCATAACAACCCCTTGACAACAGAGAATAGAGGTGATCCTCCATTGTAATACAAAGGTTTCTGGGAGAAAGATTAGGAATCAAAATTGTTGGGTAAGTAGAAAGGCCTGAAGAGAAGGGGCATTACCGACTTTTCAAGTATGGGGGTAGGGTTGTAAAGTGAGTCGTAAAAATTTGTCATCCACTTTAAGTTGCAAATTTTGATATGTTTTTGGTCCAAATTAGTCTGTGTTACGTAAATACATGTATTATGACTTTTGAGAGCATTCTAGGTGTATTTTTGTTCAGAACAGCTGAACAGGTATATTTCAAAGAATTGAAAATTAAATTAAATTTACTAATTTAAAACATGGTGTTCAGTGGTAGCATTCAGAGGCATGTAGCTTTAAAAATACATACTACCCTATACTAATTTTGTTTTCAAATGTCTTGTGGTGTGTTTTGGAATCAAAAAAGAGGGGTCAGAAAAAAAGTTTGAATACTTTTTCATTGGCAGCGAACATCCTTAAATGATTTTCTGATGTGGAATTTTGTTGTGTTTTTATTTTACAGAAAAAGAAATACAGGTGCCAAAAAGCCAGCTGTTGAAGTAAGACAAAGAAAATCTAGAACGGTGAGAAAATATAATAATCACTTTATTATGTTTGGCCATACAAGAAAACAGTTCTTTGGGGAAGCGGACTAGCTCCGACATTAATCGGCCTGTACAGTCATAGAAGAAGCTTGAAATTTTGGTAGTAGTAGAGGAATTATACAATACATTTAGTGAAAATAAAGGCGCAGATCAGCTGTGCAATGTACTGCATATCAGCGTCTTTGGTTTTGCATATAGAAAGGGCAAATTTTCTCATGACACAGTCAAAATATGTAAACTAACAAGAGTAAATCCAAAATGCCAAAGTGATTTTTTACTATCGGACATATATGCATGAATGATATTACACAAAATTTCAAGATACAGTTTCTAGTAACAGACAAAATATCATTTTAGGTATCATCTGTAGTCCCAAAGATTCCAAAAATAGATGTTGAGCACCTCCTGATGCTGGAAGCCCCAAAACCCAAGCCCCCATCACAACCCAAACCTGAGAAAGCCCGGACAAGGTCAACCCTAGAGGCCAACAAACCATTGCCTCCTATACCTCCATCACCTGTTGAGGGTTCAAGGTCAGAGAGGAGGGAAAGGTCAGAGGTCAAGGACAGGTCAAGGTCAAAGGTCACAGAGGTCAAGAAGCAGGAGCCAGCAGGGGCTACAGGAGGGCAGGATGCTGATGCCTTCTTTATGACACAGGTTGGTAGACTTTTATAAAAGCAGAAAAATTAAATGATAGCAACATGCCTATGGTTTTTGTGTCTTCTTGAAGTAAACTTTGTTTGCGATAAAGCTGTTAGAATCACCTATGTGAACACACCAATGTAATATTATTTTATGGATTTAGAGTAATTCCCTGTGTTACACTTAAAGGCAAAAGAAACGCATGTCTCGTGTAACTCGAAAACGGCTGTTTCAAATTATGAGTTGTGACTATTTCGATTAATTGGCTTCAAAAGCATCAAAATCACAAAAACAATGTCATGTGTACATTAGTGTTCACATTTAAGGTTGATGACCAGCGAGAAGAGGAGGCCACAGGAGGTGTGCCATCAAAGGAGGTGGTGAAGAGGACCAAGGAAGAAGACATGAACATGAACATATATAAAGGATATGAGGTGTTGCTAGATCTGGAAGAAGATCCCAATTATTCTGCTCCGAAAGGTAAAATGAGCAAGGATTTCACATAAATGATTAGAGCTAGCATAATTGTTTTTCTTTCAATAAAATATTGATGTTTCCAGTACTAACTGTATGAAGACATATTCTCAGTCATTGTGGCAAAGTGAACTTTAAACCGTTTTATAAGTTTTCTAAAAACTGCTTTCTAAAATTTGTTACCCAATTCTTTTAACACTGTCCATGCAAGTATCCCAGGTAACCGCATTCCATGCTGTATTGCGAGTTGGATGTATAGCTCCATAGTAAAATAAGTCTGGGATATATTGTAATTTGTCAAAAGCCACATTTTGGTCATTTTGCATTATTACCCAACCTACTATATAAAGAGAAATAAAACATTTTCATGCTGTTTTTTCAAACAATTTCAGTTAAAGCCAGTTTAAACTAGTTTCAATGAATTGTTTCATGTCATGTGATGAACTCTTTCATGTGCAACAGTTTTTACTGTTTCCCAGTCATGTGACATGCTTTGCATGCTTTTATACTGCCTCACCCTACCTGCAAATATTGTCAAACAAAAAGTAATCAAAAGCAAACAACCAAACAAATGAATCAAACAAACAAACAAAACATATGACCAAACAAACAAAAACAAGCAAACAAACAAACATAAAACAAACAAATCCAACCAAGCATTAATCACAAATATGCGCGTGAAATAATCTAAGAAAACAGAAAAAAACTAACAACTTAAAACAAAACAAACAACAAGCAAAACAAACAAAACAGAATAAAACAAAAAAAAAACAAACATACAAACAAAAAATGAACCAAGCATACAAACAGAGTAAACAAAACAAAAACAGTAAAATAAGCAAACAAGTAAATCAACTTAAGTGCCAAACAAACAAGAGAACTTACAAAAAAACACACCAAAAAAAAAAAAACAATAAAAAACAAACAAACAAAAAAAACAATACAGTAAACAAACAAGCAAAACAGAATCAAACAAGCAAACATGATCTGTACAACAAAACCAGGATATAAGCATGTTTCAGCCATATTTTCAGTTTTAAAGTCTTGTCATAATATAGTATGTGTCTGTTATGAAGTTTATAATGAATGTTTGAGTTGGAGCTGTTTATAATGAATGTTTGAGTCGGAGCTGTGGATGAACTGTTGCCCTCGGCCTTCGGCCTCGGGCAACAGTTCATCGGGTCATCCACAGCACCTCGGGGTGATAGTTTTGACTGTTACACAGGAAGGTATGAAATAGTTGTATATTATTCTCAGACATGCATGGCAACATAAAGGCTCTGAAGTATGCCCTGGGACATGAGCTGATCTATAGAGACCCTCAAGCAAGACTGGACAGAATAAGCAAACCTGTTGAACCATATAGGAAGGTAGGTGTAATTGTCGTAGACCAGCGTGGTAGCTCAAGTAATGGCATGTCTGATTCAATTCAATTGATCGTCACACCAAGCTATTTTCTTTCATGAAGATTTCTAGGGCTGTTCTTCCTCGTCTTTTGATTCAAGGATGACAAAGAGCACCCTTGCCAGTTAGTGGTGTTAGAAATGTGTACTAAGTACTGGTAATCTGCCTCCGGGAAGCTTTAGGAGGAACAGTGTGGCTAGTCACAATATGTCCTTAGCTGCTGACTTTGGATGTAAAGCACTGAATCAATCAAACTTTCATATTAATATACAGGAAGAATTAAAATAATGTGTATTCGGGTAAAGGTATATGTTTATAAAGTATAAATCTATGAAGAATTTAGTAAAAAATGGTTAGAAAGCAGGCTAAATAAAGAATTGTATTTTCAAAGTGGAATCATTTTCTTTTTACTCATATAATGACATAATATATCTGTTTTAGAGAGAAGGCCCCTCAGGCCCACCTCGTGTCACACAAGCCGAGAAGAAAGAGATGATGTTATTGGACCTCGCTAACAGGGTCACGACCGAGGAGGCACCATTAGAAGAGGTCCTCAAAGGGGACAAACAGCTCAACAAGAGGTTCCCAGATGCTGAGAGACTCCTTGGGGAGGTTAGTTTTAAATGGGTCGCAATGCAAGAAAACTGGTCTTCAATGTTTCCAACCAGCTCTGACATAAACCAATCTGTACCTTCACGGAAGAAGGCTAGAAGTTTGAAATTTTGGATTCTGGAAGTAGAGTGATTGTAGTATCCGTGGAGTGTAAAGAAAAGGCGCATATCAGCTCAGCAGTTACTGCACAGCTGATCTGTGTCTTTGTTTTTGCACAGTCTTTCACATGACACAATTTTTCCAAACTTAATAGTAATACATAAGATAATCTCCATATGGCCATAGTTATTGGTTAAACATTAAACATGAATGCAATCAAATGATAAGTTTTGTAAAGGATCACTGATGAAGGATCATTACCAGAAATTGTACAATATGGCCCATCTTCTCGCTTTGAATGTTTTACTGCTTCCAAAGGATCTAACATTTATTTTTATAAGATGTAAAACATTTTCTGACCTAAAAACTGCATGTTTATATTATGAATACAGCAATATGAGTGTGACTACTAAGGGAGCTTTGGTTAAAAGGCTGCCAGAGGTCATAAATATATCGCTTTGCTTTATCCTTTGAAAATTTGGTTGTAAATTGCTATTATGCTATCAGTGATAATGTCTGTCCTTTACACTGACCTTGCCAGTTACCCATCTTGAATAAGTTGTTTTAAAGTTTGCTTTTATGGCAAAATATTTGGATGTGTCATTTATTTGCTAATTTTCTGTCTCCAGATTCAACGGAAGTACAACACAGTGCGTGTGAACTCTATGAGAGATGCCAAAGATGCCAAAAAGCTGTTAGCTGGAACTCTTCAGGAAGTGGCCACAAAGAAACCAGATACAGCCTCCAGGAGAGTCAAAATGGAGGTCTGATCATGTGACCTATCTGATCATGTGATCTCATTGTTCAAAATGGAGGTTCAGTGATGGGACCAATTTATTCAAAGTGATCACCAAATAGATATATCCAACAAGGACAAAATTTGGTATATATTAGAGACAGTTTTTGTCATCAACAATGAAAACAGGGAGCTCTTCTTTGCAATTGCAACTATTGACCATTTTCAATAATGAATTCAAACTACAAGTGTTTCAGTTGGAAATTTCAGAGTAGGTTGTTGTTCAACATAAATGAAAAACATACATACAAATGGAGAAAACAAATTGAGAAAAAACTTGCTTAGTTTCGTCTAAAAATCGATTCAAAGAAAGATATAAACCATTCATATATATGTTTAACTGATATTTGTGAAATGTGACAAAATTCATATTCAACACCTACCATTCAGCATTGTTGTGAGAGAATTATCGTGCCTTTGATAACATTTACATGCATCATGAGAGAATAACTGTGCCTTTGAATAAAGACTAGGACTACATTTTTATACCCCGCCACTTAAAAAGTGCGGGGTATTATGTAATACCCTCCAAAAAAAATTTGCGTTCGAGTGTCCGTCCGTCCGTCTGTCCGTCCGTCCGTCCGTCTGTCCGTCTATCCGTCTGTCCGTCTGTCCGTCTGTCCGTCCGTCAGCGCTTCGTTTCCGGGCTCTATCTTGAGCAGTTATTGACCGATTTTCTTCAAACTTTGTATAGGAGTTCATATAAGGAAGGAGTGGTTTGGGATTGAAGATGGGTAAATTTCGTCAAATAAGTACAGAGTTATGGCCCTTGATGTACGTTAAAATTTTGTTTCCGGGCTCTATCTTGAGTATTTATTGACCGATTTTCTTCAAACTTTGTATAGGAGTTCATACCATGAAGGAGTGGTCTGGGATTGAAGATGGGTAAATTTCGTGGAATAAGTACAGAGTTATGGCCCTTGATTGACGTTAAAATTTTGTTTCCGGGCTCTATCTTGAGCATTTATTGACCGATTTTCTTCAAACTTTGTATAGGATTTCATACCAGGAAGGAGTGGTCTGGGATTGAAGATGGGTAAATTTCGTCAAATATGTACAGAGTTATGGCCCTTGATTTACGTTAAAATTTTGTTTCCGGACTCTATCTTGAGCATTTATTGACCGATTTTCTTCAAACTTTGTATAGGAGTTCATACTAAGAAGGAGTGGTCTGGGATTGAAGATGGGTAAATTTTGTCAAACAAGTACAGAGTTATGGCCCTTGATTTACGTTAAAATTCTGTTTCTGGGCTCTATCTTGAGCATTTATTGACTGATTTTCTTCAAACTTTGTATAGGAGTTCATACCAGGAAAGAATGATTTGGGATTGAAGATGGGTAAATTTTGTCAAATAAGTACAGAGTTATGGCCCTTGATTTACGTTAAAATTTTGTTTCCGGACTCTGTCTTGAGCATTTATTGACCGATTTTCTTCAAACTTTGTATAGGAGTTCATATCAGGAAGGAGTGGATTGCGATTGAAAATGAATAAATTAGTTTAAATAAGTACAGAGTTATGGCCCATGATTTACATTAAAATTTCATTTCCTGCCTCTGTTTTGTGCATTTATCAACCAGTTTTCTTCAAACTTTGTATAAAAGTTCAAATCAGGAAGTAGTGGTTTGGGATTGAAGATGGGTAAATTTTATCAAAGTATACAGAGTTATGGTCCTTCATTTATGACAAAATTTTGTTCTGCTCTTTATCTTGAGAATTTATTGACAAACATTTTTGCTAAATTAAATTTGCGTGGCGGGGTATCATGCATGCCTGCAGCGCTTTTATTTAAGTACATGTAAATGTTTGTGGCCTTTCTGATGTTACTACTATTATGTTACTCATCAAAATTTTAGCTTATCGCTATACTTTGAGAAATTGATGGGCACATACATATGTAACAGTTTGCATTTCATTTTTTTCCCCATTTATTGCCTAATTTTTGCATGTTTGTAAAAAGAATAATGTTTCTTGTAAGCTTATTCTTCTAAGGAAAGCACTTATATTATTGAAGTACAGCTTTATTGTTATGTGTATATTTTAAGGTTTAAGCATTTTCTGTGATAAAAATGAGTAGAACATTGCCTTTTTAGCCATTTTGCCCTGGTAAAACAATAAACTAAAGTGAGTCTATAGTTGTTTAATCTTTACAATACTTCAAAGGCTTAAAACTTTGGCATAATGCTACCTGTGGAAGTGCTAACTAACAGCCAGGATATAATGTGGCTCATAGAGTTGTAGAAAAACTTTCTGTGATATGTACATGTATATGATTTTTGTTTGTCATTGTTATTTATCAGAGTGTGTATAATGTATGAATGTCATTTAGGAAGACATAAATGAAAATAAACCCAACTTTCTTAAGTTCATTTTTTTACCAACCTGTCCCTGATCCCCCTTCCCAAGCTCCAATGCCTGGTCCCCATCCCATTGGTCCCTGTGCCACAACAGTGGTCCCCAGTTCCAGTCTTGAATCCCAAGTCCGCTCCCCAAAGGCCATAACTGCTGGACCGCATCCCTGGTCCAAAACCCCCATCCCCAACCACCAATCCCCTGGACCCCATCCCGTGGTCACCAACCCCTGTCCCCCAGCCCAATACCCATCACCAGCACAATGGACCCCAACACTGTTCCCCCACCCCATCACCAGGACCCTAACCCCCCAACCACTGTCCCCCAGCCCTGGTTCCCAATCACCAGATCCCCAACCCCTGGTCCTCAACCCCAAGGCTACATGCACGACTTTGTGTCATGCATGAGCCTGTATGTACATACGAGGGGTAATCGGAAAGTACGCATAAAAATGTTCTCATTTCTTTAGTTTTTATCATTTCGAGATAAAATTGCATCACAGAATTGCATCACAGTATGCAGCAATATATATGCAGATATTCCATTGCAACAACGCATGCATAATACGCACACGTGCGTTGCAGCTGTCGTTATGGAAACACCGCCTAACATGCGGCGCAGCGTAACGTCGAAGTTTTATTCTTTCAAAATACTTCTTAGTTCAGAGTATTGTAACACCCGTTTTGATTGCGTATGCCCACATTTTATTTAATACTTATTAACTACAACGTGCACGGCTTATGTTTGTAAAGTTACGAGGATTTTTATCGAATGGATTTGTCTCTAAGAGTCTTGTAAATACCGACTCTGTCAAATAGACAAATTAAACTGTTAAGATTTTCGACAATGTTGCATTTTCGCGAAGTCATTTTTTTAAAAGTATACTTAAGGAATTAAAATACGCAACACACTAAATTTCAACTTTTACGCATGTATTTGACATTTTGATAAAATCCCTTTATGAAATGACCTACTGACTGCTTTTTGCACGTGATGAAATGAGAAAACGTCATTTTATTGACAAAACGTCAAAAACTATGAAAAACGCAAATTGTGACGTAAACGTCGGGGCGAAGGGGAAGATGACAAATTCTTTGCATGTGGGTTACGTGACGTCGACTTGATAATGTGCAATAAAGACTAGGATCATTGTGTACTTAGGTGCCGTCCCATGTTGCGTTAAATCTTGTTAACGGAATGCTGAAGTTTACAATAACGAAAAATGAGTTATTAACGTCATTTAAATTATTCGATTTTGCCTATTTGTACCTAAACGGTAAATATCGAACCAACATACGACACGACGTGCTTTCTAATCAACAGTGACGTCCCAGGTACCGTAGAAATGGATCATCGGAGCGTTTGTTTTGACGTTTGTTAAACAGAATATCACGTTATGTAAAGGAGCGAAACGGATTATATGCTTCGAGTAAACACTAGATTTTCGCACTGTAATCAAACGTTTGGCAATTGATCATTTTTTTAATTAGAAAATTTGAAAAACATAATGAGAGTCTTTAAAATGTACGATGTTTGATTTTGACGTTATAATGGACGTTTTAGTGACGTCTGAAGTACAAATGTCATAATGTTTACGTAAATAACCATTTTATTGAATATAACGCATGCCAAAGGAAATTTTACTGGCTTTTGACTCATTTTTTCGATTGACGTTGGTGACGTTAAACGTCCCATAACATACCCAAATGTTACCAACTTATCAATGATTACATCTGCAATCACTTTTAGGGGTTTTGGAAACAAAATATTGTTTTTTATTTCAAATTTGACATTTACTGATCATGGTTACAGGGTGTGCTACTGTAGGTCAGTGTGGTAACTGCTACGCCATGGCCCATTAAGCATACGTAACCGACATTGTGGCTCAACCTGTTGCAATTTGACGTTTAGATATTGTGTTCATATAAGAAGCTCAGTCATAGCACAAACTTGCATTACAAAGCATGTTTTTAGTAACCCAAAGTATTTGTTGCGTTTCTTTATTCCTTAAGTATATATAGGGATTTACTACAATGTCGAAATATTTTTATTCTTGACATTGTCTCTACTAGTTATAGTTTATGTTTGTATTTTTATCATTTCGTTAAACTTCGGCCAGAAAACAAGTTATTGAACGGTTAACTTTACAAAATGAAATGGAAGTTCTAGCATATTTTACGCTAACCTGTTGAATTCGATTTCACCTTATTAGTAGATAAAGCATCAGAATGCCGTATGTTTTCGAAAAATGGTCAACCAATGTTAGAAAATTTTTCATGAAAAAAAATGTCGACCAACTTTCCCAAACCCCAAAATACACTGACAAAGTCAACCCAGGGGTACAGGTGCGCCGGGTCACGTGAAGTGACGTCATTACGCTGTCTCGTGCATGTACGTCTGACGTCATTGTTTTAAACTGACAGTGGCATTCAATTACAAAAGGATCAATGTTTATTCTTACTAAATTTCATATCAATCGGTTGACGCAAACTTATTTTACAGCACTTTTATACGTACTTTCCGATCACCCCTCGTATACTGCAAATATGTTCAAGTTTTCCACAGTCTCACCCAGCGGACACATGACGTCAAAATGACGTCATATAAACGTCGCATCAACGTCAATCTGACGTCATTCTGACGTCATGTGCCTGCTGGGGATCAGTTTATCCTCACCAACTGTGGCATCATTGGCAGTATGTGTAAAGAGAGTAGAATCAAATGAAATAGATATCAATTTTCAAAATGAAATGGTGTAACTTATGTCATGGCTGAATCAATGTACAGCTGCTGTCACCTCTACGATTTTGTTCCAAAATCTCAATTATACATGATTACAATTCACAATTATTTGATTTACACGAACACAATGCCTTTGTGACATTGTTTTCTTGAAGACATGTCTAGATCTTTGCAAGATTTTATTTTGAAGTTGGAAGTTGTATTTTGTTGAACACTGCAAGATGCACTGAATATAACTGTAATCCACAGTATTATTTGCCAGATTCTGATAATGTATTCAGATTTAAATTTTTGCTTGTCCTGCAACCCTTTATACCCCACTCAACCGTGGTGTTAGGGACATACCTATTTTTCATATTTTTGATCCTAAAAGTAGATTAGAAGTACTAACGTGAATGAATCCACAATCAATGTTTTCAGCAAAGATATGGAAATTATTTTTAAAAAAATCATTTCAAAGCCAAAAATCTGTATAATTCATGGGTGTCTTTTCGTAATGGTAAGTTTATTTTTTGTCTCTGGACATAATTACATACTGACAAAATCAAGAAGATAGAAAGAAGAACCGTTACAAGTGTTTTTCGTATTTTTCTGTGGTGCACCCTATGCACACATTACGAAAACTGGCCCATGTAATAAACAGAGGTTTTTTGAGCTTTAAAAATTGAAAATTTTCAGTCGAAAAAAATTGATATTTTTCTTATTTTTGCTTAAAATATGGATTGTGGGTACACGTTAGAACCGCCTCGGCGAGGCGGTTCTGACGAGTACCCACAATCTATGTTTTGGAGCAAAAATAAGAAAAATAGGTATACCCCTGCATACCCCTGTTTTGCTATATAAAAGTGGGGTTCAAGGGGGTATACATTACACGGACATGTTTTCCTGATGACAAAAGAACTAACTATCCAGAGTGTAATGTAGTTCTTGTAGGTCTAGAAAGCACAAAACTAAGTTGATGGATGTAAATAATACATGTAGATTTTATTTACATACATGTTTCTGTATTGTCTTAACACATGACTAGGTACAAAAATAAACTTAAAAAATGAAAATAAGTAACATACATGTATACAACTTGTAAAACAAGATTTAACTAAAATATTTCAGCGACACTTGTCCGTCTAATAATGTATATTCACATTCAAATCACTCACTCAGTGTTTGACACTACTTGCGCCCATGCAAATGAAGAGAAAAATGAATCAAAAGTGAAACAATGCGCATAACCATTTCTACTCTTAGTAGTTAAAACAATCACCTGATCTAAGCACAGGAGCATTCCAAACAAAAGTATGTGAAATTCAGCATACAAACAAAACTAATAAAATCGTTTCTCTAAAACTGTTTTGTTTTAAAAGCACATGGGTTTTACGTATGAGCCACTGCATAATAAAAACAACAATCAGCATATGCGAAAACAAAGACGCAGAGGCAATATAACCAGAGACCGCAATATAACAGACAAACAAAGACAATATGGCAAAGACAACATAACCAGATCAGCTTAGCAGTAACTGCGAAGCTGATCAGCGCCTTTGTTTTCGCTACACGGATAGTACAATTTCTCTTCTTCCTAAATGCAAAATTTCACGCTTCTAGCAATCTTCTGTAGCTGCACAGACCGGTTTGTGTCGGTCCTGGTCGGAAACCCAAATCGTTGGTTTTCCCAGATATAATTATGATTTTTTACAAGAGGATGGTCCATCTGACGATAAACACTGGCAAAGACAATATAACCAGGGAAGTCCACATCATACCTGTAGAAAGCAAAATAAGAAGAATTATACATATGAGAATAATAGTTTTGTATTTTTTTTTTCACCTAAACAAAGATTGTGGTTTGAAGCGACACAGGGATGAAAGTTGACGTCTATTGACTGAATTTTAAAATGGCTAGACATGATTTGTGGCTGAGATGATAATTTTGGTATTATGTTGACATATACGCGCATGTATCCAGTGGCGGATTTAGAGGGGGTTCGGGGAGTTCACTCGAACCCCCGTCCAAGACCATAATTATTATTTAATTATGGAGTTTGAGAAATGTAGGATGCAATTTAGTTAAAGAAGCCCCTTTACTAGATTTGAATCACTTTCTAGAAATCCTGGATCCGCCCCTGCTATGCGTATACTGATATGCGTCTTTGTTTTCGCCTATGCAGATTGTCGGTTTTCCCATGAGGCGGCTCATTTAATCTTGGCTGTCTGCAGTTCAACGTTATCACATGCATTTTCGCTTTCTTCATTACCTTTGGGAGTACATGTACGGCAGCCTAGACTAGTAATAGTGCGTATGGATGCAAGATACTTTAGCTACCCATAGTGCTAATACTTCCCAGGAAGTGTTGGGTCCGTTCCGACATGACCGAAATACTGCGACTGAGACATTAAACCTCAACTATAACAAACATCATTTCCTTGTCTTACTTTGTAACGACAGTGCACCATTAGGATGGACATACACCGGATTGTTAGTGACGCCAAGTTGGACGGCAGCCATGCCTATCTCACTGTGGTCCGTCGGTAGTTCCACTGCCCTCCTCCGCCTCTTGTCACCATCATCGCAGCTCTAGATGGAGCAGAATGATTGACGTACATGTACGGTATGTATGTTTTACCATGTACTTTTTATTTTATAGGGCGTCCGTTTGTAATTTTGAATCATATATGCATAATGTTTTAGCAGGAAACTGGCTGTTTCCTAGAAGACAATACTGTACTTTGTGTGTTGCCATTATATTTTTTAAACATATCACGTCGCAGAACGCGGCGTTTCCAACTGACGCGATTCTGTTTGCTTGGAGGAATTTCGTAGAAAAATGAAATGATTACTAGAATGAAAGTGGACTCATCAAATGGCAATGGTGAACAAGTCCATTTGTAACAAATGGATAAATATAATGAACTTACATAGTCACAAGCGTTCGAGCCCGGCGGGCAGATCCTCAGTAGGCATTGTAGGTAGACATTTGGGCTGTTGTAGAACGAGAAAGCCCAGAGGGGCGCAGCCAGTCCATTGGTACCGTTTCCGCTCAATGGGACCCAGTCGCCAATTATGTTATCAAACAAACTGCACCTAGAAAAAAGGAGCAGATATTACGAAAACATGCCCATGTAATATGTATACAGAGCTTTTTCAGCAGTAAAAATTGGAAATTTCATCACAAAAAGTTTGATTTTTTTATTTCTGCTCAAAACATAGATTGTGGGTACACGTTAGAACCACCTCGGCGTTGGTTTAAAATATAAATATTGGCTCAGGAACCACAAACTGTTTGTAGGCTAATATACTGTGAGTTCTGAAGCTAGAAACATCGCAAGGTAATTGCACAACATATGTGGATGACGAATGCACAGGACAGTGACGCTTCGTGTGTTGACTACTTTTAAAACTGTTATCAATGCGGGTGGTTTGACATGAACCACTTTTCCTGGGCAGGCTCAAACCACAGCGGTTTACAGTAATCAGATAGTTACGCTTTGCCTGGAGGCTGAAGCAGCCCATCTATTTCTTTAGGTCACAATGGGCGGGGCCCTCAATTTGATTTGCGGTATACAGATACGTTGCGTTGTTGGTTGACGCATATACATGTGTAATCTAATGTAGATTTCCTACAGACTCTCTGATGTTATCAAACTTCTCATTAACGTAACTTAGCCGCAACACATTCTGTCAGCCCTTGTACAAGACTAAGAAAAATTGAAGGACATGGATTTAGCAATCATTCCACACCACCACTAATCGAAAATATCACAGACGCACAGATGCTCCTATGGGTTCGACGAGACTTTAAACCAAAATCAACATCAAACGTATACCCCATCCCCTCTACGTTTCGTAAGTATAGATAACCTTACCCATTGGCGATGATCTGTTTGTTAGGTGTGCCAGCCATGCTGGTTCCTGAATAGGCTGTGCAAGACAAGGGGAGACCACTGTAGTCAGCAGCTGAAAAGCATCAGGAAAACATGTCTGTGTAATGTATATAGAGGATCTTACACTCGTGGTCATTTCATATGAAATTTATTAAACGAGCCTTCGGCGAGTTTAATAAATTTCATATGAAATGACCACGAGTGTAAGATTCGTTTTATCATATGACATTTAAAATAGTATTTTATCGCCTCCAAAGTGGACATATTTTCAATGAAAATTTACATTGTTGTTACGGACGTCGTCAATGACGTTACTTATTCCCGCAAAATTACACGTGTGGTCATACGATTTTTATGACATGACGTTATCCACTGGAAAACAGCGACGTCATATGATAAATCACTTTTATACAGCAAAGCTGGTGTATGCAGGGTATATCTGTTTTCTTATTTTTGCTCTAAAACATAGCTTGTGGGTACTCCGAGGCGATTCTAACGTGTACCCATAATCTATATTTTGAGCAAAAATAAGAAAACTATTAACATTTTTCAGCTGAAAATTTTTCAATTTTTAAAGATGAAGAATCTCTGTATATTGCATGGGGAATAATACGAATTGAATTTCATCGTCAAAACCGTCTAGGCATCTTGTAGCAATTTCCAAAGTACATGTATTATATGAACAAAATAGCCTACATCTTTTTCTCAGAAGCTTCTCCGTCAAGACATGACTGAAAAATTGTTGATTGGGACGTTAAGCCTCAATACAAACAATCAGAAGCTGACATATAGTAAAATTGATAGTGAATGTAAATTATGGCATTCAAGATGGCTACCAACCATGAATGCACACGTACTTTCCCTTTCCTTTTACAAGGTGAGTCGGTGACCGCCCGACGAGCTCTTACTTTCATGCTAGAGGCCCATGCAAAGTGTGTTCTGATATTGTCCCCCCCCCTTTTTTTTCGATGTCAGATAGTTTCCTACATACTTTTTAGTGTAATATTTCACAAACATTATTTGCGAGTAGCATTTACCAACCTGGTAATAGGATACTCCAGAACAGCTGTGTACCCGCCATTGCCTGAGACGAGAACTGCAGGGCCTTGGGATCCCAGATTTTAGACTCAAGGTGCATGTAAGGTGCTGCGGTATAGGTGGCGGTTGGTAAAGTGACTCTGAAAGAAATACCGACTTGAATTATACAGGGAAGTGTAAGTGTATATTACACTTCCCTGAATTATACGAGCCCCGCCATGAGAAAACCGGATTTTTGCCTATGCGAAAACAAAGGCGCAGATCAGCTGTGCAGTAACTGCACAGCTGATCAGCGCCTTTGTTTTCGCTACTCGGATAGTACAATTCCTCTACTTCCTCAATCCGAAATTTCAAGCTTCAAGCTTTCTTATGTAGCTGCACAGATCAGTTTTGTCAGACTTGGTCAGAAACCCCGAAGCCCGGTTTTCTGGAGTACCTGCTCAAACACATTCTTCAAACGATGCATTCGTTTCTAAACACGATTAAATAGTGTACGGTGCCTGTCTTAGATATACAAACAACTTCGTACAAGGACGGATCCAAGATTTATTTTCGAAAGGGTCGGGAGTTGGGCCAGGAGTTCGAATCTCATTTGATCACAGTTTTGTAAAAATCTGCATGACACATGCATTTTTACCGGAAAATACCGATGAATTATTGAATAATCTGATGACAAATCGGGGCTCGGTCTAACCGGAATCCCAAACATTAACTCGTATTTATAACGGTTATTGCTGTGGTTTGTGTGTGTTTGTGTTCGATTTCCCGACCATTCAGATTTTAGACGTGGCCAAAGACAACCAAGATCTTATGGAAACTTTTTATGAATAATTGTCGAAAGCACAATGGGTGGACAGACTGGAAACAATGCTTTCTAAATCTTATCTTCAAAATTTGGACACGCTTCTTCAGCAGAATAATTATGACACTACGAAAACTTGCCCATGCAATATACAGTGATTTTTAAATTTGTAAAAACTGAAAATGTTCAGTAGAATCTTTTTTTTTTTTTTTATATTTTTCTTATTTTTGCTCAAAACTTAGATTGTGGGTACACGTTAGAACCGCCTCGTCGAGGCGGTTCTAACGAGTACCCACATTCTATGTTTTGGAGCAAAAATAAGAAAAATAGGTATACCCCTGCATACCCCAGTTCTGCTATATAAAAGTGGGGATTAAGGGGGTAGACATTGCACGGACAGGTTTTCCTGGGCCCAGAATTACAATACTCCCTTAACGTTAAGGAAGACCTTAGTTAAGGTGGCGAATTTCAGCATCCAAAAAGATGCATTTAAAACATACTGAAATCAGACTTATGGTTTTATTATGTATATGACGTTTTATTCTACACACCTGTATATTTTCGTAAATTCAGTTATTGATTTTAACGGTAAAATATCGTGTCAAAATTTGTCACCTTAACTAAGGGTGGGCCCTAACTTTAAGGAAGCATTGTAATTCTGGGCCCTGATGTTCTTTTCGATTAAGATTTAAATTAGCACATTGAACGCAAAATAACGACTTACTCAGCAGTAATCATGTTATCCACGGTGACGTTGATCCCGTGATCCGGCAGGCCTGAGCATTGTAGGATCACCGACCTCAGGTGGGCATTGTGTCCACCTATAAAGTCAGGATCCAAAGAACTGGCGCTGGATAGGAACAGCGTGATTTCTGAGCTCTGAAAAGGCAAAATTGTTTTTATTTTAGTTGGAATTGTTTTATTTGTTTGTATTGTGGTTTCACGTCCCAGTCAACAATGATTCAGTCATGCCAGCAAAGAGCTATTGCTTCCTGGGTATTAACCAGTGCTCTGTGAGTTAATATGGAAATATTTAAATAATAATAATAATAATAATAATAATACGTCACAAATATTTTTAGTTATCTGATTATATCATATTTATTGAAGTTGTAATGATAGTTACCGCCGGGCATCCTGAAATTTGAATTTTCGGATTCTCTGATATATCCACCGAGCACTGTAGGGCGGCTGCAGTTAGTGCCCCTTGCATGGCCTGGGCGCTTTTGTAAACACCAGGGTTATCGTTCATGAGAATTATGGTTCCGTTTGCGAAGCATGCTGGAACAAAAATACGTACATGTTTATGTAGAATCTAGACAGCATATAGATTTTACAATTAAATATAAAATCCCAATCCAGACACCAGTACAACTCAAAACATCACAGAATGTTATAACACGCATGAAGAGAAAGACACCCAGCTCTTTCCCAACAAGGTAGCAATCCAGCTAGTAGCCTCAACCGAATACAAAGGTGCTGGTGTACAGAATAAACAGAGGGCATGAAAATAAATCACAACAGAAAAGCTATATAGGATTTATCGCAAGTATCTATTATACTTCAAAAACAAACAATTCTCGTGCTACTTTAAATAGAGTCGGTCAATCTTTGACCCGTCTGCGGTCAAAACCTGAGCATCATATTAATCACAACATCTGACAAACCGTTTGAAACCAAGAACAGCAAAATCTGGCGGGTATCTATACTCTGATTTTTTAAAAGACTTACTCATGGTTTCATGTATTGACAGCTGTGAAATCGTTCCAGCTTTGCATTCATGTGTTCTGAAAAATATAACAAGAAACGTCGATATATGGTTCTTTCTTCAAACTCAGCAGAAGAAACGCAAAACCATATGAACCGCAACGCAACAAAATGTACCTTCGGACATTCTGACATTATCAGTAGAAAACTGCGCAAAAGCGAAAAAATCATGTGATGTTATATAAATGAGCCGCCTCGTGGGAAAACCAACAATCTGCATAGGCGAAAACAAAGACGCAGATCAGCTTCGCGGTAACCGCGAAGCTGATCAGCGCCTTTGTTTTCGCAACTCGGATAGTACAATTCCTCTTCTACTTAAATCCGAAATTTCAAGCTTCTAGCTCTTTTCTGTGCTTGTACAGCCCTGTTTGTGTCGGACCTGTTCGGAAACCACATTGTTGGTTTTCCCACGAGGCGGCTCATTAATGACACTGTATTTGTAATCTTTGAATACTGGGCTATCTAATAAATGTTTTTAAAACATATTTATTTCTAATATATGGTGTAATTTGCCCTTGTTCTAGCAAATTATATACTTAATTTTCCTATATCTATTGTCAAACGGTAGACATAGCATACTCACAAAACTAGACAAAACAATTTTGACAGATTGCATGTAAGGATGGTATGTTTCTATGTAAACAATAAATACTGGCTAATGCTGAAGCAATTTTAAGCAAGTACATCGAGTTTTGTAGACACTACTAGCATAAAGAAATGCATAACGCAACTTTGACGTGATTTTTCCGCATGGTCCATAAAGTAATTTTGTCATAACTCACAAATTGACTTGAATATTCTTCTCAAATAAAGACTATTAGACTCTAGAAACATTACACCTTCAAAGTAAAATTGTTTGTCTAATAGTCAAAAAAATGTCCCAATGTACATTTTCTCGTGTTGTGGCCCATATTTAAAACGATCATCCGGCGGAAGCCAGAATCTAAATCGTTGAAAATATAGCCGCATCTACTTTACACATATGAGCCGCCCCATGGGAAAACCAACAATTTGCATAGGCGAAAACAAAGGCGCAGATCAGCTTCGCGGTAACCGCGAAGCTGATCAGCGCCTTTGTTTTCGCTATCTATCTTTCTGAAATAATCCCGATCGACAGTTCAGCAGTATCACATCACAAAAACACGCACCATGTATATACATGTAGATTTTTTTTCAGCTTTAAAAAATGGAAAATTTCATTCATGAAGAAAAAATTGATATTTTTAAAATTATTGCTAAAAACATTGATTGTGGCTCCTCATTGGAACCGCCTCGTACACGATGGAACCGCCTCGTAACGAGTACCCACAATCTATGTTTTGGATCAAAAATAAGAAAAAATAGGTATACCCCTGTAAACCCCAGTTTCCCTATATAAAAGTAGGGTATGAGGGGGTATACATTTCACGGACATGCTTTCCTGATGTGCCTTCATACATGTACAATGGTCTGCGTGCATGACGTCTATACAACACAGAACAGCATCTGTGGGGACATTAAGCCTGCTCATTTAATCCAAATCCCATCACCTTGTAATCATATAAAGTATACAAGTATGCACTTACTCAACACTCCACTCACCGACATGACTAAAACTGTTGACGGGACGATACGCCTCTATACAAACAAAACAGACATTCCACCACCTCACCTCGGATCAAATGACTTGTCACTACAGCACAGTTCGCCCGCCGTCAATTTGCCGGCGCGAATAACGTCACTGCAGCAGAGGTCTGCCGCCGGGTCGTAAGCCTGTCCACCACATAGCTGGGAGGCTGCTTCCCCGACCAGTATTGCCAAGGTAGTGATGAAGTATTGTTGGTTCATTCTGAAATGTAATATATTCTATACAAAAGTGAATACTAAATTCAAGTCTATGAATCTAGGAATTAAATCCCGTACTCATTTTTATGGCGTGGCCAATTCTTCTGCAGCGTTTGCCAGTTTGTAGCACAGTGATGCAAAAACCAAAGCAACTTGAGACATTTTCTTAATGTTGTAACATTTTCTTAATGTTGTATCATATCGAAAATATACTGATGTCACTTACATGTACTTGTGATTTCAGCAGCAAATATATATCGTCCTTCGTTTTTCACTGTTCCAAAACTAGATGTGTCTTGCTTTTCTTCACGCTTTGTGATTTGCCACCACACCTTATGTATACGTGTCGCTATAATGCTATACTCGTGCAGTGTATATGTGCTTACAAGTAGTTTTGTAAGTGTACGGAGTAGCCGCTTGGTCCGTTATATTTCCTTATAAGACGCCTCTCAAACCTAATCTTTTGACAATGCTTCAAAACAGTTCTACACTTTAAACAATATATTACTAGAGTTTTGATATAAAATGTGAGTGGTTCCTTGGATGACAAATACTCGTATGTTTTGGCTTTAGCGGGCTCTTGTTAGATATAACAAATGGCTGATGAAGAACATAGGCGATAAATAAAGTTAAACACTGAAACACTTATATCAAATGTTTTATCAGCACCAGCATATACATGAACATAACATAATTATATTTAAACATAACATACTTATATTGTAAAAGCACTATGAAAATACAAAAAACCGTATTACAAAATTTGCGTCCATATATTCAACATAAGAACAAGCAAAAATGCTTGCACAGTCCTATATGCGGGGCTACCACTCTGTACAGGCGGGTTGTTTTTCACTTGTTCTGTCCAATCATTCACCACTGTTTCCAGAAGGCTTAAAGGCATTCCACCGTTCTCCAAAATAACTTTATGGAAATCCTTCAGGGTGAAAGCTTTACCTGCAAAATAAACTCGAAATAAGGGGGAATAAGACTTGTTTGGAATATAAATAAAAATTTGAGACTGTACTTTAAATAACAAAGAAACATGCTACACTTTTATAGTAAAAAATAATTCTCATTGGTACGTTCACATTCAGGTGACGAAAATATGATATATCCTATAGGTGAATTTTGACTTCTGGTTGAAATGATCTAAACAAGGTCCGATAAAAAGACTTTTAAACATACTGAAACAATTTTAAATCTCCCAGAATATACTTTTATATAAGATAAGTGTTATGTCATGGGATACATGTATGTTTCAAAACTACCTTGATGTCGGCTTAAGAACTGAATATGAAACTATATATACCTAGTTTCTCCTCTGCATTTTGCCTGATTTGTCTTATCTTGATTTCGCCAACCTTGTATGCGCATGCCTGACCCGGCCATGTGATGTAACGATCTATTTCATTGGCTGCACTGCCTGGTGCCATTGCTGTATAGTTAGTCATGTATTCTATCGCCTGGCTTCGTGGCCACCTGATTAGAGAGACAAACAAAAAAGTTAAATGTCAACAACAGTTTTCGAAGTAAGCTACTTTTTAGCCTGCTTTTAAAACGGCTCATAGTAATAGTACTTTGCGGCACTCCATCATTGGCACTAAATAAGAAATCTTTGTGTGTGAAGGGTTTAAATGGCCAAATGACTTTCGGCATTTCACTGTACGTAAGGCGATAAAATCAACGACCAGCAGCTAAAACACAAAACGTATAGCGAGACTGAGACCTCGTAGGAACGGGACTCGAGCCCCAGAATCGTTTGACTCCTATGTATGTCCAGCAACGTAGGTCTACTCCTACTTTTTCTTTTGCTCCGGAGTTAGTAGGTTATTCGGCGCCCAGGGATCTCCATCGTCGGGCAGCTTACTCAATCTGTGAGTCCTTGTTTTTGATTCATCAGGATGCTTATCATGATTTATTTGTTTGTTCTTGATGATTCATTGACTAGTTAGAGATTCACCACGAGGACCGAAGAACTTACTAAATGTTATGAACCACTGCAGAAGCTGAGGGTGAGGTTTGGATCCTGTAAAACCGGTTTAAGCCCGCCAGTAACTTTGTGTTACTGATCGTTCCAAGGCGATACTTCTGTGGTGGTTCTTTTTGTTTTATATTTTTGTG
This sequence comes from Rugalucina vietnamica, assembly GCA_964017185.1. NCBI lineage: Eukaryota > Metazoa > Mollusca > Bivalvia > Lucinida > Lucinidae > Rugalucina > Rugalucina vietnamica. The sequence goes on from OZ024883.1 coordinate 12,029,437, forward strand.
CTGTTGGCGCCTTATGTATGTTTTCATATTTTTAATTAAGTTAAGGTAACTGAGTGGCCACCTATTGGGAAAATAGCTGCTCATTCGGCTTACGATATGTTTCATGGTATAAGTGCCTGATTGTTAGTTTGTTTTTTTCCCACCTCGGTTTTTGGAGTGGGTATCTCTTTCTGATTGCGCCTTTTCCTGATCTTTGCCTACTTGTATCTTCCTATAGAAGCATTGCGAGAGTTAGATAGGCCTACTCACTTATAATAATGTAAACCAGTGTCAACAACAAGTCTAACAGCTCGTAATATTTCGTAGCTGTAGCGCCCCATCCTATAAAAGAAACCACAGACCAAAGCTGTAATATTTGAGCAAACAGGGCCCAGTTGTTCAAAACTAACGACGTCGTTAGTTAACGTTTCGTTAAAATTTCAAACATTAATATTACAAATACACTGTTATTTTTTATTGAAAAAATGTGAGAATCCTTTGCACTGCAAAGGATTCTCACATTTTTTCAACAAAAAATAACAGTGTATTTGTTACTTTAGCTGATATTTGCTTAACAAAATGTCTTAACGATATCGTTAAGCTAACGATGTTTTGAACAACTGGGTCCTGGTTTTTAAATGAGTATGCTAATTTGCTTTCAAGCAGTTACAACCATTTGAAAATAGAGTAGTCATTACATATAAAGCAGGCTGCGGGACTTCCCGGCGGAAGCCAGAATCTAAATCGTTGAAAATATAGCCGCATCTACTTTACACATATGAGCCGCCCCATGGGAAAACCAACAATTTGCATAGGCGAAAACAAAGGCGCAGATCAGCTTCGCGGTAACTGCGAAGCTGATCAGCGCCTTTGTTTTCGCTACTTGAATAGTACAATTCCTCTTCTACTTAAATTCGAAATTTCAAGCTTCTAGCTCTTTTCTGTGACTATATAGGTCGGTTTGTGTCGGACCTGTTCGGAAACCACACTGTTGGTTTTCCCACGAGGTGGCTCATATCTTTGCTGAACAAGAATACCATGAGGAATATCTCAATCAGTGCTTTGTGTCCTTAACTTTGCCGATGGACAATGTGTGACAGAAAATGTATGGTTTGCATATTAAAGTGGGCAACAAAAGTTTACGACTGATAGTAAACAAACATATACCCAAAATAAAAACACTATTAAAATAACAACACACGAAGATATACACTAGTCAGAGCATGTCTATCGTATGAAATTTAAATGATAAAGTCAAAATATCGACATGCTACACAATTTAATATTAATACATAATACTTGAACATAATTCCCTCACTTACAGGTCATAATCGTTTTCGTACAGACCCATTTCTTCTCCCAGATATTCAGAATATAGCGCCCAGCCCTGTAATATAAACTTTTAGTTTGGTAATTTAAACAATAGTAGTATAGGGATCTCCTTGGCTGCACAAACTGCGCATTTAAAAGAGCAAAAGGAATAAATATACCCAATCAATTTGAAGCCGCGATGAACTTTAAACTCGCGTTGCTGTTAAAGCAGTGGAAATGATTTTTTCTAATAATATAAGTCAAGATTTCTCGCCCATGAATCAAACAGTTTTTGAATCGAATGAATGAGTTGAAGTTAATAACAACATATTGTTTTGAAAGTAAATTACCTCCATATAAGCCGAGTAGAAAGGGTACCAATTCGGAACGGTGTAGAAAGACAAGAGTGAGTTCTTTCTGAAGTCTGGTAGCTGCGCTTTCATTGAGTAACTTTGCTACATGAAAATAAAAACACAAATATACATAAACAATGCCTCGTTAACAGTCATATGAAGAGCACCATACCATTTTCAACAATATAAAACAATGTTAAAATATGTATACATGACTCATTTGCCACTCTATAAAATTATGTTCAGTTACAAGAAGCCAAACATCATCACCACCACAATAAAATATGAGCCACCTCGTGAGAAAACCAACAATCTGCATATGCGAAAACAAAGGCGCAGATCAGCTTCGCGGTAACCGCGAAGCTGATCAGCGCCTTTGTTTTCGCTACTCGGATAGTACAATTCCTCTTCTACTTAAATCCGAAATTTCAAGCTTCTAGCTCTTTTCTGTGCTTGCACAGATCGGTTTGTGGCGGACCTGTTCGGAAACCACATTGTTGGTTTTTCCACGAGGCGGCTCATATATTAGAATAACGGGACGCGCGTGAAATCGAAATTTTCATACCGTCTATTGTACACTGTAGTAGTGGATAATTAACCCATATTTGACGAATGGATTTTCCCATCATTATCAATTGGGTGAGTCCACTTTCATTTTTAGGGGCGTCAGGAGTAATTTTTAAATTTTATTCACATTTTCGATGAAAATTCTCTAGCAAACAGAATAGCCCCAGATGGGACGCTGCGTCACACAGTCTGCGGCGTCACATCTGGGACTATTCTGTTTGCCTATGTCCCATAAAAGGGACGCCAGGCTTAAATGAGTTAATGGGTTAAATTTTTAAGAAGAATCCTGTTTTGCAGTATGTTGTGAATTAAATTACCTGTAAATGATGCCCAGGAACTGTTTCATGCAACGATAATGACATCATCTCAAACGATGGCCTGAAATCAAAAAATGAAGTGGCAGTCTGTGGTGAATTGGATACACCATTTATTAATATTTGTGCATAATTAATAAGTTTGACTTGTATTCGGTTAGAGATCAAACACCCCAACAGTAATGCAAATACACACCGAAACGCATTTAGATACAAAGATAATATATTTACACTTCATATGGCCGAAAGAGGTTAATGGAAAAGGTTCCCGGGTTATTTTCACTGGCGGATGAATATCCACCTCCTAGTCCATCGTATGTGGCGGCTTCGACCCTGTGGATAAGAGAAAAAAAAAAAAAAAAAAAAAAAAAAAAAAAAACATCACTTAAGCTGTTTAACAAAGTATATCATTATAGAAACAGAGTTTATTTGGTACAAAAAATATTTTCGTTGCAGCAAAATTCATATCGGTTTGAAGATTGATATGAAAGGAAATTTTATTTTGGATGATGAAAAACGTAAATGCTAGCAATATCCTGAATGTCCATCGTGCAAAATAATAACTTAAAAGTTACTACAAAAAATAATGATACACTAACTCTTTAAGTATAATGCAGATGTATTAGGTGTCAATATTATTAAACGAAATAAACATATTCATGATCGCGTTTGAAAAAAGACATCAGGAAAACATGTCCGTGCAATATATACCCCCTTCAACCCCACTTTTCTATAGAAAAACTGGGGTATGCAGGGGTATACCTATTTTCTTATTTTTGCTCCAAAACATAGATTGTGGGTACTCGTTAGAACCGCCTCGCCGAGGCGGTTCTAACGTGTACCCACAATCTATGTTTTGAGCAAAAATAAGAAAACTATCAGAAAAATTCTTACGAAATTTTAGATTTTGTACAACCCAAACAATTTCTGTATATTGCATGGACGTGTTTTCTTCATGTAACGTACTCGAGTGGTACGTAGGGAATGTCTCTGAAGTAGTCTGGTAGCCTCGGGTAGATTTTCTTGAAGACTGTATCGTTATATGCTGATAGGATGGCAGCCTGAATTGAAAAAGTAAAATAAACGCACCAGTCGTTTTTAATATTGTCTCATGCCTACAGATGTGAAAGCATATTGTGTTTGTCAATTTTCCACCTTGGTATTTGGAGTGGAAATTGCCTTCAGATTGTACCATTCCTTGATGATTGCTTACTTTTACCTTCAATATTTTTATCTAAAAGTACCCTTTTTAATGTTCAGGTGTGAAATTATTCTACTATGATATTGAATTTTGCTATTCACCTAAGAACATGCTTTACAGAGCACTGATATGTGACATGATAATGAATGGTATAAATAATAATAATAATAATAATAATAATAATAATAATCTCTATATACAGGTGCTTCACAAAATCTTTATAGGTAGCGTTTTTTTCTTATAATTATTTACATACCCCAATGTGATAAACGGGGTAGCCATCCGCTTAATTTCGAAGATATCAAAAGTTTAATTGCATGGTGTGTTTAAACAATTACCATGCTTAAAAGGAGGAAAAATTCATATTGATCAGTTGCCCTAAAATATTTTATGAACCATGATAAAAATTGGACAATATAATTGTACAATACAAACGGCAAGTTCTGAATTCAATGTCTTGTCACATGATAGGGTGTTCAATATTCCTTTTAAAATGCACATGTTCATGTTGTCCTGGGACCCTACTATTGGTTTCTTGCAGTGTCTGGGTCACCTTAAGTTTCTGGAATATCTCCTTGGGGTTGAACATGAAGGGGGTAGGAATGCAGATGGCAGAAAATCAATCTTTGATGTCATCTAAAGTATGAAATTTAATGTGTGAATCAATGAAATACTGGATCCTACTCTTGGTTTCATGCAATATCTGGAACACATGAATTTTCTGGAATATTTCAGGAGGGTTGAACATAAAAGGGGTGTAGGAATGCAGATATCAGAAGATCAATTTTTGATGTTATCTAAAGTCAAAAATAAATATATGACTGAATTAATGGAACTGAGATCCTTTAAAAGCAGTGAACACATTAATGAGAAATGAGAACCAAGTTCTAATGCACTGTTCATGTTTTCGAGTGCTACTACCATAATTCTTTGGTAAAATATAAACGTCAAATAATTTAACCTAGTAATGTACATGTAAAAGGTAGTTTCGGCGGCCCCCGTGGCCGAGCGGTTAAGAGCGCTGTTTCTTAATCACTCGATCATCTTGCCGCTGTGTCTGGTGTGGGTTCGAGCCCCGCTCTGGCCACATGTGAGACAAGCCAAGTTCTGCTTGCGGGTGTGTCAGGTGGTTTATCTCGGGGTTCTCCCGTTTTCGCCCCACCTACTGATTGGCCCGTCTCATATGAGCTGAAATAATCTTGAAAGGGACGTAAAACTGAATTAAAAAAAAAAAAAAAAAAAAAAAAAAAAAAAAGGTAGTTTCAGCCAAATGCCCATTATAACTTAAATATTCCAGTTGAAAGAAGCCAATGAGGGGCGTTGACTGTGTTTTTGAAGCTAACCCTATAACTGTTCTTAAGATATTTCAGGGTATTTTGCTAAGATCTTTTGCATATTATATCATGATATGTTGACAGTGCTTTAAACAATTGAATTCCATTAATTCACACATTTATTTTGATGACATAAAAATTGGTCTTCTAACATCTGTTTTCCTACCCCTTTCATGCTCAACCCCAGGAGATATTCCAGAAACTGGATGTGTTTCATATATTGCATGAAACCAAGAGTAGGACCCAGTGCATTAGAATTTCATTTCATTAATTCATAAACTTAATTTCATACTTTAGATGACATCAATTATTGATTTTCTGCCATCTGTATTCCTATCCCCTTCATGTTCATCCCCCAAGGACATATTCCAGCAATCTAAGGTGGCCAAGACACTGCATGAAACCAAGAGAAAAGTCCCAGGATAACATGAGCATGTGCATTTTAAAAGGAATATTGAACACCCTATCACGTGACAATACTTTGAATTCAGAACTTACCGTTTATTTTGTACAATTTTAGACCCCATTATATTGTCCAATTTTCATCATGGTTCATAAGATACTTTGGGGCAACTGGCCAATTTGATTTTTTCCCCTACGTTTAAGCATGATGACCGTTTAAACATACAACACAATAAAACTTTTGATGTCTGCAAAATTAAGCGGATGACTGCCCCGTTTATCACAATTGAGTATGTAAATAATAATGAGAAAAATCGCTACCTATAAAAATTTTGTGAAGCACCTGTATTATTGTAAGAGGATAACGTATTTAGCACAATTGCCAGTCTTCCATACGGTCATCCAGTGAATACAGGCATTGATCATTATCGGACCTTTTTGTTATTCAGTAAAATTGCCAGTAAACCTGGTATGTTTGCCAATTTCTTCTCAGAATCACAGAATTTCTTCTCTTCAAACAATTCCAGATAAGTTTGTATCTTAATCTATTACAATTTTCATTATTACCGTATCATTTGAGTAAAACCTTGTGTCGCCATCAAGGCTGTTGAAAAACCCAGCGACTGTTCCCTGGAAATTGAGCCTCGCCATGATCTGTAAAGTAGGAAAAATCGACTAATCACCATTTTTGCATTATCAGCTGGTTTCCAGCTTCCAAAAATCAATATTGGAAATACAGGTAACCAGAACCCCCCTGAACTCAAAAAATCAATATTGGAAATACAGGTAACCAGAACCCCCCTGACCTTTGAGGTCAGGGTGGTTCTGGTTACCTGTATTTCCAATATTGATTATTTTTAAGCTGGGAACCAGCGGATAATGCAAAACTTCTTAATGTAATGAAGAACACATAATTATATTCCATGTATTTCCAAAATATATGTAGCGTATCAACTTTAATACTACTCACATATTTGATCCAATTTAAACCAGGTCTATGACACTAACTGAAAGTCCATAATTACTACGTTACGCTGAAAAGACTGTACAAGTAACACGCGTGTCTAGGATGAAATAATCCATTTCAGAACCTAGGACTCAACGTTTAACACTTTCACTGCCACGCCTCTCAAAAAATCAATATCTCACTGCCAAGCATATATTTATTTTATTATTTTTATTGATTTATTAACTAATTTATTAATTATTATATTGTTAGATATATGCGCATATCATATATCACTGAAAAGGGTGTTTAACGCTGAAAAATCTGATATATAACACAGTTACATCCCTTTAAAAATTACATCTATAACCCGGGACATACCGGTATACCCGTAAAACGACTACAGTCGTCGGTGGCAGTGAACGGTAAAAACGACTACAGTCGTCGGCGGCAGTGAATGTGTTAATCAGTGCCAACCTCACTATGACCTCAGATAGCATAGCAAGTTATTAGCTTCTGAAAAGTGCCTTTTAACGTTTTTGTCTTTTAAGTCTCTGGCATGGCGGCTGGTGTGGTAACATGTTGGTTCGAACCTGGAAGGGTTCCTATGGCAATGCTTATCAAGTTTACTTAAAAAGATATTCACGGAGGGTGCGCTTACAACATTGTCTGGAAGGCTATTCCATAATATAAATATAACCACACGATTACTGAATATATTAACCCGAACATTAAGTCGTGATCATGTTTTGTGTAGCTTTAAGGCATGGCCCCTAATTGTTGCGTACCGAGCTTTAGTGAATAACTTTTCATTTTCGACTTTGTCGATATCATTTTAAGTGTTTTATATACTTGTATCATAAACCTAAATATATGTTTTAGGCATGCTTTATAAGAACTGAACGATCCCTTACATGCACATGGATTTGCTTCACTACTATCATTTAATTGCGACGAATTTGTAATTACATGTAGACTTTGGTTAATCTTAACTTTATCAATATGTTTATAAAATGTATGTTCAACAAAATATTAATGAAATCAATACAAACCTTCAACATTTTCGTTCGTATTCTTTCAACCTCTTCAAGACCAAGCTTGTGGACCTCTTCAGGGGATTTCTCAAAAGATAAATGCCACTTCAAACACTCGGCATAATATCTGTTAGTTGGATCCCATGCGTACACTCCATATTCTTCCCTTGTATGTGGCATATATTCCTGAAAAATGGAACCTCAGACTGACAAATAGCACATTTATCTAATGACAAATACATGTAGAATAATGAAAAAGGGCGAATAAAATATAGACACTTTCTGTGACCAGTTGTTCAAAACTTCTTTAGCTTAACGCCATCGTTAAGACCTCAACTCGTTTTAAGTAAATACCGAACACAAGCAAATACAATGTTGTGTTTTGTTGATAAAATGTGAGAATCCGTCGCAATGCAAAGGATTCTCACATTTTATCAGCAAAAAATAACAGTGTATTTTATCAACAAAAAATAACAGTGTATTTGTAATATCCATGTTTGAAATTTTAACGAATCATTAACTAACGATGTTGAAAATTTTGAACAACTGTCCCCTGGGTCTGGTTAAAAAAAGAAAAAAAAATTGTAATATCTGAGAAATCCCCTGAAGAGGTCCATCATCTGGTTAAGCCGTTAGCAGATAAATACATAATTTCTAAATTGTGAAAGATACAGATTTACAGATACCAAGCCAAAGGGATAGTCTTCTGTTTTTATACATTAACAGCAAGTCTTTAAATTGCTCAGACCGTGATACATTCAAAGTATGAATCGGCAATTGATCTCTCGGGATATAAACATCGATCTTGTCTTACATTAAGGTCTCATAAAAACACTGATTCTTCTTACGTTTATAATGAAACTTTTAAGATCACGAAATGCATCGATGTAAGCCACGACGGCCACCCTCCCTCTCGTTCGAATATCATTTCTGAAAATAATATAGCAGATAACTTTACAATTTTAATGAGTGTCTAATACGCATTTCAAATGTTTATGAAGGGTCATTCAAAATGTTGTTTTTGGTATTTTTAAAACATTTCTATTGGTTACGCATAAAATACATCCATTCTATGAAGATAGATGAACAAAAACAGTTAATTATTAATTATTCGACACCTCCCACCGAAGAAAACTGTGCTAAGGTAGAATGTAATAAAATTTTGAGCCGCCTCATAGGAAAACTAACAATCTGCATAGGCGAAAACAAAGACGCAGATCAGCTTCGCGGTTACCACGAAGCTGATCAGCGCCTTTGTTTTCGCTACTGGGATAGTACAATTCCTCTTCTACTTCAATCCGAAATTTCAAGCTTCTAGATCTTTTCTGTGCTTGTACAGGCCGGTTTGTGTCGGACCTGTTCGGAAACCACATTGTTGGTTTTCCCACGAGGGAAAACGTACTTTACGTCCTCTGGAATGTGCGACTTGTTCAGCCTGTCCTGGAATGGGTAGAAGTAGGAGGAGTTTTCAGGTGGGTCAACCAGCTTGTCATCTATCTCATCTGGTACTCTAGCCTAAAGTCATAAAAATATATATTGTATTAAGGGTATTGTTCCTAAAACTTTGAAATTTTGATAGGTAGAAAAGGTGCAATTGGTTATTATGTTGAAAAACACGCTCATCGTTTGGGAGCAAATCTTGCAAGACTGTGTTGTCAATAAGGCGTTGACTTTTAGTATTCCTGAGAAATTGCACACCATGCACTAACGTCTGTAGTAATTTCAAAATCCATTTTATATACATAAAGAGTGGGTTAAAGTTTACTTTGTGTATTTATATAATTTCTGGAGGAGAGATAAAATTCTCAAAAGTGACAAAAAACATCTACTAACTTACAAGTGATACATTATGAAGAGTCCGACCAAGCTCAATTGCCTTGCGAAACAATACTTTGATTTCGTCCACCTACAAAAGAAAAAAAAAAGATCAACCTTCAAACATTAATAACATTATTACATTAGAAAACTATTCATCAACACGGCAATATTTATAGATCTACCCATTTTAGTGAAAATAGTTCTGGTTAAACTGTCAGTTATTATATAAGTAATGCAGCTTTGTGTTATAATAGTGTTGATAAGTCGGCCAGTTAAAACAAAGATGTACTGAATTGAAACCTAGGAACCAACTTGTTTCTGAACACCGTGTAGTCTGGCGATGTAATTTTCAAAGTCCCCTCTCGTGGAACTTGAAGCAATGCCAGGAGAACCAAAGAGCTGTATACCATTGATAAAGGATATGGGGTTTAGGGAGCCGTACCTAGAACAGAGAATAACGATCAACAATTCAGGGCTGGCTCAAATTATCTACTTGGAGGACAAAACTTCGTTTAGAAGCAGAATGTCTGCAAAATGATAGGCATTACACATTTTGTCTGAAAGCAGTTAGTCCTATATCCCCAGGTGGTAAGATATATAATTAACAAAACTAGCACTTGGGGCTGCGTTTAGCTTGAAGCACTAAAAGAAGAAAAAACATCCATTAATATAAGAATCACTGATGCGTCGTGGCTGTGAATCATTTGTTGTAAAAACAAATATTGTTTTAAGGCGCGCAGTGTGTTGGGAGTATGGTTTGTTCCTCTTCGGTAAGTTGAAGGGAAAATTGCGTTATGCCTTCATCAGCTCAATCAGTACTGTACATAACTTGAGCCGACCACCGCAACAGCCAAACCCGTCGATGAAAAAGCATGCTCAACCACCAAGGGTGGTTTACTGCGGGATATACTTTACACTTACCATGCTTACTCGCTTCACAAAATTTTGAGTTTGCAATTTGTCTATTTACAGCACACCGTTACAATACCTTGCTATGTACACGATTGATAAGGGGAAAGACATATTTGTTGAGGCCTTTAGATGAGATTATAAGAATCTTATATGGGGTTCTGTTCTAGATGGAAGTTTCCAACCCAAGGGATGACCGTGCTGAGCGGAACCGAGGCTCCGCCGAGGTTCCGCTCAGCACGGTCATCCCGAGGGTTGGAAACTTCCATCTAGAAAAGAACACCATATTAGATTCTTTTTCTTGCACAATAACCCCCCAAATCTGGTTTATTTCAAGGTTTTGCGTAATTTTTTGGCGCACTTAGCCTGGGTGAGAACACCTGGGTGAGATGCAACTTATCACCCAGGCAAAAAGTGTGCAATTTCTGTCTGGTGTGCAAGAAATTAAAAAGTAAGATCGATATATCACTTTAATTAATGCATCCAAATTAAAAGGAAAATCTTAATAAATCATACAAGCAAAGGGCATTTTGGTTGTTCAACGGCTCCCCTCATAGACAGCTCCGATATGGCACACTGCCGTCCTCTCAAAATTGTCCCCTTGACTGGTAGCGAAAAGTAGTCTGGCTCATGGACTCAATGTTTCAATAATATTATTTGCTTCTTTGTGTTCAGCCAGTAAACAATGTCGTTCAGCACCCTCTCATAAAGAAGTAAAAAATGATTTAGAAATATAAATGCATTTAAGTGTACTTACATCGCCCATAAATTACCATCAAGAAATGTTTGAAGAGTATCCTTGAGTATGTCATAGTTGATCTTGTCGCTTTTATTGAGGCTTGCTGTATCCACAGTATTCAAACGTCCAAGAAATTCTTCTGCTTTAGCCTATGAATGAAGGAGGACAAAAAGACGTTAAACAGCAGATATGTCCTTCATGATGACCTTCGAATTTTCCTTCGTGATAAAACTGTGATCTACATAGTCTTGCAAAAATTGTGGCACTCGTTTGAAACGTCTAATTAGGGGATAACTGTATTCAAATTTTTCATTTGGGGCGGTATATCGTCGGATATACGGTCGGAAATTTTGTTTTACGGCGACGCGTTAGGTAAAATTTTCAAATTCCAGGGGGGGGGGGGGGGTCCGGACCCCCGGTCCCCCCCCCCTCTGGATCTGCGCATGATCGTCCAACTACATAGCATGCATTCAAGTTATTATCAATTATCACATCTAGTATCTTATGTTCCTAATCAAGGATGTTCATAATATCTTACCCTTGATACATTAAACCTGTTGATGTCAAAAGATTCCATGAGATCGTTGTATGCATTACTACCGAGGTACGTGGCTGACGTAGGGTTATTCTTCAGTCTGTATTCCCAGAAGTCCTTCGCAATCGACATGACATCATCACCATGCACTGTGCGACAAAACAAATTCAAGTATACAACTTGTATTTACAGTAGCATGTGAAAATAAGGACAATGATCACTTGCAACAACTGATTGCACATTTCCTGGTCATTGCTTATTTTTACCTTTTCATCAAGTCAGATTGTAAGTGATTCTAGTACATGTGCATGCAAGTAGAGCATAGTAATGTGCACATGCGTCACTATATTTCCCTTGAATTCAGTACATCTTCTACGAGAATACTCTTTACCGACATCACGAAAACATGTCCATGTAATGTATACCCCCTTGAACCCCACTTTTATATAGCAAAACTGGGGTTTGGAGGGGTATACCTATTTTTCTTATTTTTGCTCCAAAACATAGATTGTGAGTACTCGTTAGAACCGCCTCGGCGAGGCGGTTCTAAAGTGTACCCACAATCTATGTTTTGAGCAAAAATAAGAAAAATGTCAAAGATTTTCTACAAAAAAAGATCAATTTTTACTATTGAAAAAATCTCTGTATATTGCATGGGCAAATTTTCGTAATGGACAAAACAGAAGTCAGAATCGATCAAACACATGGCACACCTGGAATATGATAGATTTCTTCACAAATATTATGACGGAATCACGTTTTCTTTTTACTGTTTTAATGTTTTTGCAGATAAAGAGAGAATACATATAAAATTACCATTAAAACTGAGGACCATGAGAAAGAAGACAGCTCGAATAACATGCCTGAAACAATGAAGATTATATCGATATATTAAATCACATCAAGAAAACATGTCCGTGTAACAAATACCCCCTTATACCCCACTATTATATAGCAAAACTGGGGTATGCAGGGGTATACCTATTTTTCTTATTTTAGCTCCAAAACATAGATTGTGGGTACTCGTTAGAACCGCCTCGGCGAGGCGGTTCTAACGTGTACCCAAAATATATGTTTTGAGCAAAAATAAGAAAAATATTGATTTTTTTTTACTGAAAATTTTCATTTTTTACAATTTTAAAAATCTCTGTATATTACATGGACATGTTTTCGTAATGATTTAAGCCTGGCGTCCCTTTTATGGGACATATATATATAGGCAAACACAATTTAGCCCCAGATGGGACGCCGCAAAACGAGGCGTCCCATCCGGGGCTATTCTGTTTGCTTAGAGAATTTTCATCGAAAATCACTCCTGACGCCCCTAAAAATGAAAGTGGAATCACCCTAATGATCCATTCGTCAAATATGGGTTAAACTGTGGAGGGGGCGGATTAGACTGGCATCAGTACACCACATTAACCAATAATTTAATAAAATACTACTACCAAAATATCTACTGCAACATTTTTGTATTCATGATGTAGTGCTATATTTCAGTAGATAGACGAATAAATGTTTTCTCTAATAGACACTGAGGCAGAGCAGATCTTGAACGCATAAAGACACGATACTGGTAGAAAGTGGCTCTGTTAACTCATTTAAGCCTGGCGTCCTTTTTGTGGGACATAGGCAAACAGCATAGCCCCAGATGTGACGCCGTGGAACGCAGCCAGGACCCAGTTGTTCAAAGCATTGTTAGCTTAACGATATCGTTAAGACATAAATTTGTTAAACAAATATCAGCTAAAGTACCAAATACACTTTTATTTTTTGTTGAAAAAATGTGAGAATCCTTTGCAGTGCAAAGGATTCTCACATTTTTTTTTCAACAAAAAATAACAGTGTATTTGTAATATTAATGTTTGCATGTGGAAAAAGTCTCCTCAGCGCGTCTTATCGTCTTAGCAGCTGAGGGGATTAGTGGCACAGGTAAATCATCTTCGGTTCTTTCCGGTGATTTACGATTTACTTGGCGTCTCTGTCCGTAAAATTACCTGTTTAACTTTAGCCCGAGGGCAACCATAAAACTTGATCATAAATTGGCTGAAAAATTTATCATCTCAAAACTTCGACGATGAAATAATATGTAGTTACCTTATTCAAAATATAAGAAACGGTTAAAAAGACAAAATTTCGAATGAAAGAAAACTCGTGTTTTGACATTCAATTGAACATTGTGGGTACCCGTGACAATCGCATCATCGCGGTTAAACTTATGGACCAGTATTCAGTTGAATTATTCTTATTTATTTATTGTATTATTTATTTATTGTATTATTTATTTATTTATTTATTGCTTCCTCAAAATAATGCTATAAGTATATGATATATGTCACAAAATAAATGTAAGCATTACGAAAATACGCCCATGCTGTATACAGATTTTTCCCAAATTGTAAAAAATAGAAAGTTTTCAGTAGAAATTATTTGAAATTTTTCTTATTATTGCTTAAAACATGTATTGTGGGCACACATTAGAACAACCTCGCAGCCTGATCACTAGCTTAATCTTTATTTCCAATTTTCAAGTATTTATATATGCGTAGACCGACTTGCTTTTGAATCCGTCAAACCTCGCTTGGACAAGTTTTTCAAGAGCACAGGCTGATCAACTCCATGCATTTTCGCAATATTTATGTTACAGGTACATCTTCCCTTCAAAATGAGCCGCGTCATGCAAAAATAGGAATTTTACCCATGCAAAAACAAAGGCTCAGATCAGCTGTGTAGCAGTTGTCTAGCTGATCAGCGCCATTGTTTTCGCGTCACGGATAGTACATAAATCCGAAATTTCAAGCTTCTAGCCAAATGTTGTAGTACAGAAGCCGGTTTGTGTCAGACCTGGTCGGAAACCCCTAATACCGGTTTTCTCACGCCGCGGCTCAAATGTGAAATGGTATAGTTTTATAATCCGAGACTGCATGTCATAAAATCAGCCACGCTTTACATCATACCCTTAGGTCATAGATTAATTAAAACAACATTGATGCGCAACTGAACTATTCAAAATCGTGTCGTCAATATCTGCATTTTTGTGTAATATTAATTATAGTACTTATCTTTTGTTGTTGTTTTTTCTTGTTTTTTTTTTTAAAAAAAAAAAAAAAAAAAAAAAAAAAAAAAAAAAAAAAAAACTCAACGTACACAAGCCGGTTTGTCTCAGACCTGGTCGGAAAACCCCTAATACCGGTTTTCTCACGCCGCGGCTAAAATGTGAAATGGTGTAGTTTTATAATCCGAGACTGCATGTCATAAAATCAGCCACGCTTTAAATCATATCCATAGGTCATAGATTAACTAAAACAACACTGATGCGCCACTGAACTGTTCGAAATCGTATCGTCGATATCTGCATTTTTGGTTAATATTAATTATAGTACTAATCTTTTGATAAAAAACAAACAAACAAACAAAAAAAAAAAAAAAAAAAAAAAAAAAAAAAAAAAAAAAAAAAAAAAACAAAAACAACAACATTTAATGACTTTTAAAAGAGTAAAATACAAAAATAATGAATTGAAGTATCTTGTGACTGAGAATGAATGAATGAATGAATGAATGAATGAATACGCGATGACAGAAAACTGAGAGGAGAAATAAAATCAGAACGAACCAGCGTAAAAAGTAGCAGCACAGTAAAAACAAATCTTAATTTCATTGAAAACAGTGTACAGTTTCAGTATTATTCTGCAGCTTTAACAAGAGAGAGAGAGAGAGAGAGAGAGAGAGAGAGAGAGAGAGATTTGATTGAAGATAATTAAGACTGCTCATGTCGGTTTTTGCTTTGTTCAAACTGGGGCACGGAGACGCTATTGTTTGGTCATCGGATTGAGTAAAACGTGTTACTTAGGTGTGAAACTTTAATTGGACTAATTGCAAGTAAGACAATAATGTTGATGTGCATTCCTACGATGCGTTGGTTGTTCAGAGATGTCACATTCTGTGAGGATATGTAATGTTTATTAAATTATACTCAAAAGATAATCTCGATCATTGTGTAGCATCTTTCATAAATTTTAAAGCGATTATTATTCGAGGTGAGAAAAGAGACTTTTCATTTTTTTCTTTTGTGTGAATAAGTAATCACCATGTTGTAGAAAATAAATAAATAAATAAATAAATAAATAAATAAATAAATAAATAAATAAATAAATAAATAAATAAATTACAAGGAAAAGATGTATTACACCTTTACAATAACTAGCAGACGCTAATACACAGGTATTCGTAATTCTCCGCCCGGTTTACGGGATTTGCCGATAAGACTAGTGATTTACGGAAATTAGAAAAAATCTCAAAGTAGCTAGAAAACACACGCAATTTGCCCACCCCAAATGTCGCTTGATTTTAAAGTTAAGCATGCCGTTAGAAAGATCATTTTCTTCAGATGAATAATCCGAAAGAACAAATTTAGAAAAATGTTTTGGAAACGATATATTTGGTATTTAACCAAAGCACCTTTGGTAGATTTTACGCTTTTTGTATATCAGATATAAGAAACGATGCGACCGAACAGGACCTTTTTAAATTTTGATTTTGCCCATTCAAAAAATCAAGATAATTTAACGAAACAATATCCATTAAAACAGGAATACATTAAATTACAATATTCCGAAAGAACAAATTTGATATATGCCGTAATTAAGTTTTAATTAAACATTGAAAATCAATGTCCTATTCATTTATGTACATTTTTTATCGGCAATAAACTGAATTACAGGTAAGGTATCGGCTCAATATTTCTCCGTATGGAAATTTTAACGAAACGTTAACTAACGACGTCGTTAGTTTTGAACAACTGGGCCCTGGTTAAATGAAATAAACAAAAGAAAAAAGCCCTACCTCAGGTTCGCCATAATTCACATTCTATAACAAGATGCAATGAAATGCCTAAAGAGTCAATGATCAAACATGAGCAGCATCGAGAGTAAACCCGTCTTTGGGCATTCCGACTCTAGTTACTCCATTAAAGATCTCATAAGCAACGCATGCATTTGACTCGAGAGCATTGACTGTAGTAACTCAAGAATTGACATTACCCAGATGCAGGCAGTAAAAGTATCTATGGACGCAGCTGATCAGTGATCGGTGTCTTTTCGTTTTCTTTTTTCGCATGTATGCAAAAGCAGGCTTCTCTTGATGATGCTCAAAGTATATAATAAAACTTAATTCAGTTAATAAAGATAAACGGGTTTCATGATAACCACTTAGATGTAAAGACATTAAATGATTAGCTCCTAAAATAAATCGGCTAGACTTTGTATGTTTCGTTTTTTATCCTGAAATATTAAATGTATGAACATGATTATTTTCGTGCGTTATCTATCAGTAACCCTTATTTGAATAATGGACTTTACCAGCCTCATTTATTGGAAGAATCAATCATAAACGAGGGATGTTGTCCTTTCTGTCGTTTGAAATACCAAGAAAAGTATGCAGCCGAGGGAGATGCTGAGTGACCCCACTTCCCTATTGGAAAATAGCTGATCACTCGGCTTACGATATGTTGTCTTTGTGTAAGAACGCTATTGCCAATTTAGTTTTCCCAGCTAGGTTTTTGGAGTGGGAGTTTCTTTCTGATTGTGCCATTCCTGATCATTGCTTACTTTCACCCTTCCATAAAGTTGAAAACTCAGCTTCTTTAAACTAAAACAAATATAATGTATGCGTTCTCAGTCCCTTTCTCAGTTTTCTTCATACATTACGAAAACTTGCCCATGCAATGTATAGGGATTTTTTAAGTTGTAAAATTTGAAAATTTTCAGTAGAAAATTTGTGATATTTTTCTTATTTTTGCTCAAAACATAGATTGTGGGTACACGTTAGAACCGCCTCGCCGAGGCGGTTCTAACGAGTACCCACAATCTATGTTTTGAAGCAAAAATAAGAAAAATAGGTATACCCCTGCATACCCCAGTTTTACTATATAAAAGTGGGGTTTAAGGGGGTATTCATTGCACGGACATGTTTTCCTGATGATGGACTCTGTTCCTGTATTGGCGAGACACGCCATTTTGATCAATCAAGTGCAGCATGTTCCCAAGGCTGTAACGTTTCTGAGCGCTTAAAATCCATCCATTTATTCTCTGTAGATAAATGCTTGGAAGTCCCTCATCGAGATCTGCCAGTGACATTCTTACAGCATGGCTAGTCCACTTACACGCACACGATTCATGGTATGATAATTATTTCCTAAACTGCATTTCGCACTTTACTAAAGGAATGCTAGATATGTATTTTGCATTTAAAATTGCATCATCTTATTTCAGACAAAATTTCCAGATATCATTTTATGTTAACTCAAGTGCATTGGGTCACTTATTGCAAAACACTATAACGCAACTGCAACTAAAATAGCTGATCTCAGAAATGAGCCGCATCGTGAGAAAACCGGATTTTTGCCTATGCGAAAACAAAGGCGCAGATCAGCTTCGCGGTAACCGCGAAGCTGATCAGCGCCTTTGTTTTCGCTACTCGGATAGTACAATTCCTCTTCTACTTAAATCCGAAATTTCAAGCTTCTAGCTCTTTTCTGAGCTGGTACAGGTCGGTTTGTGTCGGACCTGGTCGGAAACCCCGAAGACCGGTTTTCTCACGTCGCGGCTCAAATTATGTGTGACGCACTCTGAGTACAACACCATATTACCCCGGGAGCTAATTTGACCTACCTTGCACCCCCCCAGGACAATTTTTCATGGGTGCCAAATCGTTCATTGGGACCCCAGAAATGCAAAGAATTTTTGTCCTCAAAGATAAACTCAATTGCACTATGAAAAAATGCTTGGTTTCCATGGCAACCGTTAACGCGATTCTTGAGCATGGGGGTGTACATAGAAAATTGACCATATCTCCATTGTTACTTATCCTAGACCACTGAAATTTGTCTCATTTTAAAGCTGAGATATAGCCCATTCATCCTATTGTGAGTAATGCAAATTTTTGAATTTGCATATTCATGAATTTTAATGAAAACATTTAAAATGACAGAAAAAGCGTGAAAAATCCATAAATAAACTAATTTCAGGCCCAAACTATCATTCTGACACTTTGTTATTGAACCAATAATATTATATGACAAATTTATTGATGATCTGGGCCTATATGAAAATTATCTCATTTGCATATTCATGAATATTAATAAAAATGTCAAAAAATGAGGAAAAACAAGGGAAAAACTATATCCATTGCAAGGATTTGGATAGGTTATAAGGTATATCTTGCATCCATTTAACCATTTCCCATGGCTGCCAGTGTGGTCAGAGGGACCCCCTAAATGGCATTAAATATTGTTCTCAATGATGAACACATTTGCATGATGTAAAATGACATAGTCTTCACCCACCCCTCGTGCTATTCTAAAGAATAGGAGGTACTTACAAAAATACTCACATCCCACCAATAGCATGCTCTAGGATACTATAATTGGTCTGATAGTGATGCATGAACCTAACAATTTAACCTTGATACCATATATTTATATCATAGAATTTGCTTATTCATGAAAATTAATATAAAAAACATTCTAAAATGGAGAAAAATAGGGATATACATGCAAAATTGCTTGTACAAGAGCTATTAATAAACCCAGAATACTGAAAGAGGTTTCAAATGAAGGCTATTGCAATGTACTATGACCCTAAAGTATGATATAAGAATAATCTGATTTCAATTTCATGAATTTCAAAGAAAACTTGAGAGAAAAAGTTAAAAACTTAAATTGGTAAACCTACAAAATGACTTGCATCTCAGCAATAAAAAGCCCTATAGTGCTGAAAATTGTATCAAATGGTGGCTATGGCAATATCATACCATCCTGTGCTACAGTATTTAAGTCATTTGATTTTTTGTTTGAAGAATATTAACAAAACCTTTTGAATTTAGTGAAAAAATATGGAAAAATAATGGGGGTATATGTAGAAAAACGGACATATCTTGGCTACTGAAAGACCTAGAGAGCTATATTTGGTATCAAATGATTGCTAGAACAATGTTCTATAACCATGTAATCAGCAATATAAAACATCAACTATTGTTGGTGTATGTATATCAAAGAGATTGTCATAAATAAGAGAAAAATCGACAAAAAATGAAGTGGTATACCAACAAAATTTATAGCTCAACTGCCAATATCCTTAGAGTGCTGAAAATGGTACCAATAGATAGCTAGGAGAACACACTACTGCCATGTGGTCTGACAGTTTAACAAAATGTTATAAAATTTTATGAATGTTACATACAGGTTTGAAAAATTGTGAAAACAGAAAATTGAAGGCTGTGCTTAAACAAAATTTATTAAATCTTGCTTGCCAGCGAAGATGATTCATATATCTGAGTACCTGGCAATAAAACATTGCCCTAGCAATAAATTGATGCCATTTTGAGTTCTCTATGGCTATTGGTAAATGAGATATTAACTATTTGGTTGGTGTACCCCGTCATTTTTCATTGATTTTTCTCTTATTTATGACGATCTCATTAATATCCATACAACAACAATAGTTGATGTTATATATTGCTGATTATATGGTCATAGAACATTGTCCTAGCAATTATTTGATACCAATTATAGCTCTCTAGGTCTTTCAGTAGCCAAGATATGTGTGTTTTTCCTGCGTATACCCCCATTATTTTTCTGTATTTTTTCACTTAATTCAAAAAGTTTTGTTAATATTCTTCAAACAAAATATCAAATAACTTACATATTGTAGTACAGGATGGTATAATATTGCCATAGCAACCATTTGATACCATATTAGCACTATAGGGCATTTGACTGCTGAGATGCAAGTCATTTTGTAGGTTTACTCATTTAAGTTTTTAACTTTTTCCCTCAAATTTCTTAAGTTTTCATGAAAATTCATGAAATTGAAAATCAGATTATTCTTCAATCATTTTTCAGGGCCATAGTATATTGCAATAGCATTCATTTGAAACCTCTTTCAGCATATTGGGTTTATTAATAACTCTGGTACAAGCGATTTTGTATGTATACCCCGTATTTTTTCAACGATATTTCTCCATTTTTTAAATGTTTTTTTTTATTAATTTTCACGAATAAGCAAATTCAATGATTAAAATATAAGGTATCAAGGTTAAATTGTTTGGTTCATGCATCACTATCAGACCAATTATAGTATCCTAGAGCACGCTATTGGTGTGATGTATTTTTGTAGGTACACCCTATTCTTTAGAATCGCACTAGGGGTGGGTGTGAAGACTATGTCATTTTACATCATACAAACATGTTTATCATTGAGGACAATATTTTATGGCATTAAGGTGGTCCCTCTGACCACACTGGCAGCCTTCAGAATTTGTCCCAGGGATGAAAGATAGACCTTATAACCTAACCAATACCTTGCAATGGATATATTTTTCCCCTCGTTTTTCCTCAATTTCTATCAATTTCATTAATATTCATGAATATGCAAATGAGATAATGTTCATATAGGCCCAGTTCATCAATAAATTTCCCATATGATATTACTGTTTCAATAACAAAGTGTCAGAATGACAGTTTGGGTCTGAAATTTGTTTATTTATGGATTTTTAACGATTTTTCTGTCATTTTTAATGTTTTCATTAAAATTCATAAATATGCCAATTCGACAATTTGCATTACTTACTATAGGATAAAAGGGCTATCTCTAAGCTTTATAATGAGACAAATTTCAGTGGTCTAGGATAAGTAACAATTGGGATATGGTCAATTTTCTATGACCACCCCCATGCTCAAGAATCTCGTTAACGGTTGCCATAGAAACCATGCATTTTTTCATAGTGCAATTGAGTTTATCTTTGAGGACAAAAATTCTTTGCATTTCTGGGGTCCCAATGAACGATTTGGCACCCATGAAAAATTGTCCTGGGGGGGGGGGGGTGCAAGGTAGGTCAAATTAGCTCCCGGGGTATATAGTTAAATGAGAAAATATATTGTCTGGTTTGCTGACTTTGAAATGTGTTTGGCAGTATTGAGATAGAAATTAGGCTATTGTCCGTAAATATCATTAGTGATGCTTGAAACATCATCACTGAATTGATTTGATAAAACGTAATTTTAGAAACTAGAATTAGGAAGAATTCAAGTGGTGCGTATATACATGTACATGTATAAAGAACCAGTTCGCATTGAAAGCAGAAGGAACTAAACCATATATACTTAATTCATTAGGCAAGCATACGTTCACTAAACTGAAAGGGTGTCGTTCAGTACAATAATGATTACTTTGTCATAAAAAAATCATAGGATGTACTCAGAAACAAAAACAAGAGAACAGAAGTTACTTGTACCGCCTTGGAATGCTCAGCAATTACCCGTTTAGTCGCTGTGAAAATAGGGGAATCAGTCATAATATAAATATGATAATCCGCGAAATTGGCAATCACGATCGAACAAGATTAGTAATGCCAAGATTACATTTTCCCCAATCATCGTACGATTTTCGGTCTGCGATTTTACCTACGATTTTTAGTCATCGTAAGTGATCGTGGGCTACGACTTATGTGTTTACAATTTATACGGGCATTGTACGATTTCTTGCTCTGGCTTTTGCCGACGTTCTTAGCCAGAACCGTATGGAGATCGTGGTGAAACCTTACGGAAATCGTAGGGCATCCGCACGTTTTAAGTGGAAATCGTACGGAGTCCGTGCCGATGTCCGTGAGGAGTCCCCACGATTTCTGACCGAGTCCCTGTGGTCTCCCTACGACCGCCGTACGATTTTGTCCCCAAGTTATCATACAAAATCGTGCGATGACCGCACGATCATCATATGGTCTCCGTATGGCGCCCGTGCGGTGTCACTACCACGTGTCTACGTACTACGGTCTTAAGGCCTGTTTACACATTCACGATTTTTGGCTACGGTGCCGCTATGATTCGCCACGATTTGTAAAATCGTCGTGTATCGTGGTGTACCGTACGTGGTGATTCGTAGTAGAACCGTGGTGAATCGTGGTGAATCATGATGAATCGTGACGATTCGGGAAACTCCACGGTAGCGCTACGGAAGTTTTAAACTGTTTAAAACATTCGTGGCGTATCGTGGCGAATCGTGGTGGTTATTGGGCGTGGCCTAATTCGTAGCGCAACCGTTGTGGAATCGTGCTTATTCGTACTGACACCGTAACTATATTCGCGGCTACTCGTGAGAGATCGTAGCCAATCGTGGAGCTCCGTAGCGAAACCGTGGAATCTTTGACACCACGAACTCTCACGATTCACCAGGTTTTGTGTACGGTTGTCCTACGAATCAGCCACGGTTTCGCTACGGAGTTCCACGATTGGCCACGACGGCTACCGCCGTGAATCGTACAAGTACCGTATCGAACCGTACAAGCACCGTGAGCATTCGTTATGCCACCGTGTTAATCCTCATTGACCGTAGCGTTGCCGTCATGAATCGTCAATGATTCGTAGCGATACCTTTACAGACTAATATCGTGGACATTCTTACTGGAATCGTAGTGACACTGAATATTTCCATTTTTCGCCACGATTCACATCCCGATTTTTCTGACCATGAGAGATTGGGGTGAATCGTGGTGAATCGTAGAGAAAATCGTGAATGTGTAAACGGGGCTTTACGATTTTTAAAATATTGTAAAAGTGCAGACTACAAAATTACAAAATCGTAGAGGCTATTGAAATAGTAGGAAGCCATAGAATCGCATGTACATCGTAGGGTCACCCTGTGGAGACCGCACGAAAAAGCGAAATTGGCATCGTAGGATCATCACGATTCTTACGACGTTAACATCTAATTATGTTCTGCAACCTCTGTTGATGTGTTTGGATGTCTTTGCCAATGTCTTGTCCTTTCGCTGGGAATATAGCACCAGGGGTTGAACTTATGGGGATGCCCATAGTCTACTCTTAAAACTATTGAGAGTGGGTGCCTTAACAGTATGTTCTGTGAGCTCATTCCACTGATCTACGACTCTATTGCTAAAGTAATTTCCACGGATATTCAGTCTAAACCTTTTCTTGTAGATTTTGAGAGTGACCTCGTGTTTCTGTATATACTGCGACATTGTGAACAGTTTCTCCTTGTTTACAATATCGATGTCATTCATGATTTTATAAACCTGAACCATATCAGCCCTTTCCCTTCTGTATTCTAATGTCGGCAAGCCTAAGATCTTAAAGGTATGTTTTACCTCTCAAGCATGGTAGCATTCGAGTTGCTCTTCGTTGAACATTTTCAATTGCAATTATATCCTTTTTGTGTTGTGGTGACCACACACTGGAGGCATATTCCAGGTGTGGTCTCACCAATGATTTGAAAAGATTTAGAAACATACCTTTATCGTTTTAAAAATCAGTCCCAGGTTTCTGTCGGCAATTGAGATCTTACTACTAATGTGTTCTCCAAATGATAAAGCACGGTCATTGATTACACCTAAGTCTTTCACTGATCCAACCGTTTCTAACCTGACTTCTCCATCTGGTGACTGCATTGTGTAAATTTGACCCATAGAATTTTTCTCTACATGAAGATGATTACATTTTAAAAGGTTAAAAAACATTTCCAAAATATCAGCACATTTTACAGCCTTGTTTAAACATTATTTATAGGTTTCCTACTTTGCTACATACCACTTTCGTACGGGTTCGCGCCACACTGTGGCCAAATGTTTTTCAGAATAAAAATGAATAAACCCGACGAAATGTATGTGGTCTGGCTGTCGCCAGGCGGACGCGGTGGTTTCACAGGCATATTCCGGGGATGCCGAGATATGTCCTGGCTTTCCTCCACCTCAGACAGCCCTCGCCATTACTGCATCTGGGAGAGGGACTTTGGGTAGAATGGTGCAGTAGTGGCGAGTAGCAAGTTGTAAATATGTTAAGGGGAGGGATAACCTCAGTGATGGGAATACAGTAAATATGATAAGGTGATGGTTGGTGGCGGGCAGTGTTCTATCATTGGGGTCTGGTGATGGTAATACCCTTACTCGGGGTTAAAACGAGGTGCGCCGATAAGTCAGCGGCGGAACACTATAACATACATACATACATATTGCAGAATTTCAACATGTTCTATTCTGGGTATTGTCCAATAGAGCTTGGAATCGTCGTATACAACACTGTATGACATCTGGAAGGTCATTTATATAAATGACAAAGAGAATGGGTCCCAAGGCACTGCCTTGAGGCACTCCAGACGTGACTGGTTTAGTACTGGATGATTGTCCATCCACGACGACTTGCTGGGATCTGATGTTTGCCAAAAATTCTTTGGTCCATTTGTATACTTTTCTACAAATTCCATATCCCCATAACTTTTTCGTTAATCTTCTATGTTGTAACTTATCAAAGGCCTTGGAAAAATCTAAATGAATAATATCAAAAGCCTATGAAGGCGTTCATTCTACTTTTGATAATATCAACGTCATCACCTTGATCTAGTGCCTCTGTTAGGTTGTCAAGAAATTCTAATAATTGAGTTACACAAGATTTACCAGATACGAAACTATGTTGAAAGGGACTAAAGAGTACATTTCTTGTAATATGTTTGATAATGTGGTCTCTTATAATTCTCTCCATAAGTTTGCATGGAACCGAAGCTATACTAATGGGGCGATACATTGTAGTTTTGTTCTAGGTCCCTTTTTGTAAATTGCAGGCACATTTGCTTGCTTCCAAATACTGGGTAAAGCAGATTCTTGTAATGACTTCTTAAAGATCATAGTTAGTGGTGTTATAATTGATTTTTACACTCTTTCACTAGTTTTGGATGAATATTGTCCGGGCCTTGTGATTTTGAAGGTTTTAGGCGATCTATTGCTTTTTCAACTAATGTTTCTGTTATTACAATATGACTTTAAACTTCATCGAAATGTCTGTAAATAAATTCAGGGAGAGCTCCTGGATCTTCTGTTTCAAAAACATTTGCAAAATAACTGTTCAGCACCTCTGCTTTAGCTAGACTATCGTTGGCCAGGGTACCATTTTCTGTTTCTAATTGCCCTAGTTTCCCCTTTGTTTTCTCTTTAGATCGTACAAAGCTCCAAAACAATAATTATTTCGAATCAGTTTTTATCTTGGTGGTCAGATCTTTTTCATGCTCATATTTATATCTTCGCATTTCGGCTTTAACCATGTTTCTAGACTCTTTATAATTTTGATTTGTTTTACAGTGGAGATACTTTTCCCATTTGGTATGCTTTTTTTTCGGATAGCTTCATGACAACTTTGGGTTATACATGGAGACTTCTTAGACGACCCAGAGGAAACCTTACTCACTGATATGTGGGATTCTATTAAATTGGATAACTCTGTAAGTTTTTCCCATGATGCAGATAAGTCACATCAACTGAATTCTTGGAGCAAATTCAAATGGGCAAGTTCTCCAGACAAGCCGATATAATTTCCTTTGAAAAAAAAAATTGTAACTAATGTTTGTGTATAGCAGTTAAATATCAACTCAAGCTGAAGATGGTCACTTTTACCAAGCCCTGACATGTGGTTTATGGATTCAGTCATGTTTTCCTCATTAGTAAATACTAAGTCTAGTAATGATGGTTCAAACCCAACTCTGTACCTGGTAAAGGTCTTGACATGTTGATGTAAAAAGCAATCCCTGACACACCCCAGGAACTGGAATGCAATGTGGATTTAGAATTATTTATGTTCCAGTCAATTTCATTCAGGTTAAAATCACCCATTATCAACAAGTGACTGGGATTTAAGTCCTTGACATTGAAGTTTCTTATTGTTATCTGAATTGCTACTGGGACTCCTATATACACACCCTATCATAATAGGGTTATCAGAACCAGTCAGTTTGATATTGCACCATATACATTCTTGGAAATCATTGTCAAGCTAACCGTAGGCCAAATGTAACCTAGGCATAACCGCGACGGTTTCATTTAAAATACAAGAACGTCGAGCGGTCTTTTTTTAAATCCAGTTTAATATCCCTTTCAAAGTTATTTCACCTCATATGAGACGGACCAATCAGTAGGTGGAGCGAAAACGGGAGAGCCCCGAGAAAAAAACACCTGACACGCCCACAAGCAGAACTTGGCTTGTCTCACATGTGCCTCTGTTGAGCTTCTTGTATATAGTTTTTTTGGCCCATCTCGAATGTTCTCTCTATCTTCTGATACTGAGTCGATCAATTTCTGATCATCACCTCAGGTGTGGGGTGGGTGGCTAAATCTAGAATTTAGTCAAGGGAAAAGAGAACATATGGTGTAGACCATTCTCCACACCTTGCTAGATTCAAATTTTAGTCACCCACCCCACACCTGAGATGATGATCAGAAATTGATTGACTCAGTATATGAAGATAGATAGATAAGACAATTACCCTTCTTCTTGTCTTCGTATTAACTCCCAAGGTTGGGACACCCAGAGAGTCGACTAAAATCTTCTTGAGCACACATATACTTTTTCAAAGTCTTTAAATATTAGAGGGCGTAAAACGTAACTTGAAGCACGTGAAATATTTACAAGTGATGACACTATATAATCCTCCAAAAACTTATTTACATCATAGGGCGGTCGTAACTGCTACCCCAACTTTGACCAGTCTATCATATATCTTTCATTTTATGTATCCGTTTCAGGTGTAGCCTGTAGCAAAGTTCTGTTGAGGCTTTAGAGATTTCTTTGATCTGAGACTCACACTTAAACACTGGGAATATAGTACAGTCAAGTAATAACCTAACCACATTTGGTTTTGAGTTGAATATTTTCTTCCACAGGTCTATGCCTATGTAATTGATAGTTAATGATCTGACTTTAGGACAGAACAATTTCCTCTGACTAAACAAAGCAGGACAGTCTAATAGCATATGTGATATATCTTCATCGGCTAGTCCACAACATTTACACCTTACACAAACCGTTGCATTGCTAAATTTATGTCTCGGTTCATGCCTAGTCTCGGTTCATGCCTAGTCTCGGTTCATCCGATCACGACATTGTTTTTCACGAAATTTCTATGCCAATCGGGCGTCCCTTGCAACCTAAACGGAATATCAAGCTCTTTGGAAAAGCGAATTGGGAACAGTTCACAGCTGATATTAACTTATTTAAGAAACTTTTTAACAGAAAGACGATTCAGACACAAATTCTCTATGGAATAGTTTTAAATCTGAAATTGACCGCCTCTCAAAACTTCATATTCCTTCAAAAATGACTAGATCACGTACTGACCTCCCTTGGATATCAGGCCCAATTAGAAGAAAAATCCATAGGTGAGACAAATTATATCAAAAAGTCAAAAGCTCAAAGGGTAAACAAAATTATGAAAAATTAAAAAGTAAATTGACTAAATTCAAATCTGTTATACAAAATGAAATAAGAAAATCATATTGGGAATACCTAGAGTCAGTAATATTTACCAATGACGCAGACAAGTGTAAAAAAAATATACTTTCATAAAGCATAAGCGCACAGACAGCTCTGGTGTTGCTCCACTCAAATCAAATGGATCTACATTCACAGATCCAACACAACAGGCCACAGTTCTAAATCAACAATTTGAATCTGTCTTCTCAAGACCTAAAGCTCTACGCCTAAAGTTTCTTGCTGAGCTAGAACTTTGGTTTCAAAGTATAAAACCTAAAAATATTATTGGTATGCCAGAAATTACCATAACTGTTAATGGCGTTGAAAGCCTGCTCAAAGGCCTCAATCCAAACAATTAAAGCTCCTGACGAAATCTCACCTTGACTCCTGAAAGAAGTACATGTTGAGTTAACACCTATCCTTACCAAAATTTATAGAAGTTCCCTATCTACAGGTATCGTACCTGAAGACTGGAAGACTGCCCTTGTAGCCCCAGTTTACTAAAAAGGACCAAAATGTAAACCTAGTAATTACAGACCAATCTCGCTGACCTGCATAGCTTCCAAATTGATAGAGCACATCCTTGTCTCAAACATCATGACCCATTTTGACTCAAATAACCTCTTAAACCCCTTCCAACATGGCTTCCGCTCCAAACATAGCTGCGAATCTCAACTTGTAAGCTTCACACAGGAAATCTTTGACAACCTTGAAAATTATAAACAGACTGACCTCATAATAATGGACTTCAGTAAAGCCTTCGACAAAGTAGATCATAACCTCCTGATATACAAACTATTTAACCTTGGTGTAAATCTTAGTACAGTTTCCTGGATTAAATCATTCCTCCAAAGTAGATCTCAATCTGTAGTTGTTGAAGGCAAGCAATCCTCATCAGTGCCCGTTATGTCAGGCGTCCCCAGGGCTCTGTCCTGGGGTCATGCCTTTTCCTAGCTTACATTAACGACCTACCTGACTTACATAAAAAGCAGAGCTAGACTATTTGCTGATGATACGATAGTCTATATGACAATAAGTTCTCAATCAGATGCTCAAACGCTGCAGGATGATTTACTCAAACTAGAACAGTGGGAATCAGACTGGTCCATGGAATTTTATCCGGATAAATGTGAGGTGATCCGTGTAACTAAAAAGCACAACCCAATCATATACCCATATAAACTTCACAATAAAGAATTAAAAGCTACAGAAAATGCCTAATATCTTGGAGTCATGATAAATAAAGAATTTGCTTGGAAACCTCACATTGAAAATATGACCTCCAAAGCTTTTAATACACTGAAATTCATTAAAAGAAATTTGCAGACAAAAAATCAGAAAATAAAGGAAACAGCATACAACACTTATGTCCGTCCTCAGCTCGAGTACTGCGCCCCAGTATGGCATCCATGGCAGGAGAAACTTACTTATAAGATAGATAGGGTCCAGAGAGCAGCAGCTAGATACTGTCTAAATGATTACAACTTCACCAGCAGTGTAACAGAAATGCTAAATGTCTTAAACTGGCAAACACTTGAAAACAGAAGAATCCAAAGTTCACTTATTCTTTTATATAAAATTAAACACAACCTAGTTGCTGTAGATCACCATCACTCACTGAAATGAAAAACCTGAATTTCTTCGTACCATATTCTCGGACTCGGTACCATATGAACTCATATTTTCCCAGAACAATTAGGCAATGGAATAGTCTCCCTTACAGTCTAAAGGCCAGTTCCAGCCTAGGTGAATTCACTTCTGGGCTGGCCACTGTTACATTCTAATCATCGCATCAGTTTTTATGTTTTAACTTTTAGCCTTAGTAAATGTAGATCTTTTTAGATTCATGATCATTCATTTCATCCATGCCTCATCACCCATTTTCATCATTTTCCAGCTGTTCCCGACAGCGCCTCCCAGTAATAATCAGCAATTGATTGTTAGTCAATGTCGAATGGGAATCTCGTGCGATTTTCTTGACGATTTATGACGACCTATATAAAACTTATCTATGGGGTACATGTATAACATTAAACCTGTTCGTCGCACTTACAGCCGCGTCAGAGTCATCAATATGGCGGCTATCTGACTATATATGAATTATTCGTATATCTATCAAAATCAATTGAAATCATCGCATTATTGCATTTTTGCGAAGAAAATGTATGAAATGCATATGATTATACGCACTATAGACGAATTAAGTCGATGGGTAAAAGGATATTGCTTTATCCAGTCATCCGTTCGTTCGTGCATACGTTGGACATACGTTTTTCTTAAAAAAAAAAACGCCCACAACTTAAAGACCCTGGGAGCTAATTTGATGCACCCCCAGGAAAATTTTTCATGGTTGCCAAATCATTCCCTGGGACCCTAGGAATACAAAGAATTTTTGTCCTCAAAGATAAACTCAATTGCACTATGAAAAAATGCATGGTTTCCATGGCAACCGTAGCGAGATTCTTGAGCATGGGGGTGTACATACAAATTTGATCATATCTCCATTGTTACTTATCCTAGACTACTGCACTTGGTCTCATTTTAAAGCTTAGACATAGCCCCTGTTTATGGTAAGTAACGCAATTATCTAATTTGCATATTCATTAATTTAAATGAAAATATATAAAAATGGCAAAAAGTCGTTACAAATCCATAAATTTACTAATTTCAGGCCCAAACTGCCATTGTGACACTTTGTTATTGAACCAGTAATATCATATGACAAATTTATCAATGAACTGGCCCTATATGAAGGTTATCTCATTTGCATATTCATAATATTAATAAAATGTCAAAAGTGAGGAAAAACGAGGGAAAAACTATAACCATTGCAAGTTATTGCATATGTTATATGGCCTAACTTGCATCTCTTGGACAAATTCTCAAGGCTGTTAGTGTTGTAAGAGGGACCACCTTAACGCCATCAAATTTTGTCCTCAGCAACAAAATCATTTGCATGAAGTAAAAGTACTTAGTTTTACACCACCTCTCATGCGATTCTAAAGAATAGGGCGTACTTACAAAAAAATACTCATATTCCACCAATAGAATGCTCTAAAATACTATAATTAGTCTGATAGTGATGCATGAACTGAACAATTCAACCTTTATACCTCATATTTAAAGCACTGAATTCACTTATTCGTGAAAATAAACAAAATAGAAAAAATAAAAGAATAGATAAATAAAAATAAAAACATTAAAATGGAGAAGAATTGTGGAACAATATGGGGTATATGTGCAAAAATCGCTTGTTCCAGAGCTGTTTATCAATCCAGGATGCTGAAAGAGGTGTTCAATGAATGCTATGGCAATGTAATATGGCCCTAAAGTGTTATATAAGAATAATCTGATTTCCAATATCATGAATTTTAATGATAACTAAAGAAATTTCAGAGAAAAGACAATGAAAAAATGGGTTAACCTGTAAAATGACTTGTATTATGACAATCAAAAGTCTTATAGTGTTAAAAATGGCATCAAATGGTGTCTAGGGCAATATTATTACATCCTGAACTACAATTTACGAGTCATTTGGTGTTAGTTTCATGAGTTTTAAGAATATCAACAAAACCTTTTGAATTTAGTGGGTTGGGAATACGGAAAAATTAAGGGGGTATACGTAGAAGAGCTATAATTGGCATCAAATGATTGCTAGTACAATGTTCTGTAACGATATAATCGGCTATTGTTGTTTGTATGGATATCACTGAGATCTTCATAAATAAAAGAAAAACGGGTACACTAAAGAAAATCGCTCATATCTCAGCTAACAATATCATAAGAATGCTGAAAATGGTTCCATTAGAATGATGGGAGAATGCACTAATGCCATGAAGTACGATAGCTTAACCACGTGTTATTCAATTTTCTGAAAGTAACATAAAGTTTCGAAAAATATGAAAGTTGAAGGCTGTGCTTCACCAAAATTTATTACATCTTGCTTGCAAGAAAGCATGATTTATACATCTGAGCATATGACAATAAAACATTGGCCTAGCAATAAATTGAGGCCATTTTGAGTTCTCCACGGCTATTGGCAGCTGAGATATAAGCAATGTTGTTGGTGTACCCCTTCATTTTTCATTGATGTTGCTATTATTTATTAAGATCTCATTAATACAAGAAAAATAGCAGGAAACCGCGGTATGACCCATATTTCTCATTTATATGTTATTCAAGGATCTCAGTTCTACCCTTTTCTTACTTTATATATCGGATTATATGGTATCAGAACATAGCAACTATTTATTACCAATTATACCCCCCTAGGTCTTTCAGTAACCCGGACACGTGCGTTTTTCTACGCATACCCCTTAATTGTTCTGTATAGTATCTCTAAATTCAAAACGTTTTGTTAATATTCTTAAAACTAAAACACAAATGACCCATACTTTATAGTCCAGGATGGTATAACATTTGATGTCATTTTTTAGCACCATATGACTTTTGATTGCCGAGATACGAGTCATTTTGTAGGCTAAATTGTTTGTATCACTATCATACCAATTATAGTACTCTAGAGCATTCTTTTGGTAGGATATAAGTATTTTAGGAAGAACATCCTATTCTTTAGAATCGCATGAGGAGTGGTGTGGAAACTATGTAATTTTACATCATGCAAATCTTTTTTTTTTTCATTGCTGATGACAATATTTAATGGCATTAAGTAAGTCCCTCTGAAAACACAGACAGTCTTGAAAATTTATCCAAGGGATGCAAAATAGATTGGATCTGATAACCTATCCAATACTTTGGGTATAATTTTTCTATTGTTTTTCCTCACTTTTTGGCAATTTTACTAATATTCATGAATATACAAATGAGATAATTTTCAAATAGGACCAGGTCATCAATAAATTCGTCATATGATATTACTGGTTAAATAGCCAAGTGTCACAACGACAGCTTGGGCCTGAAATTACTTCATCTATGGATTTTTAAAGATTTTTCTGCCATTTTGCATGTTTTCATAAAAATTAATGAATATGCTAATTAGAAAATTTGCATTACTTACCACAAGAAGTAGGGACTATGTCTAAGCTTTAAAATGAGACCATGTTCAATAATCTAAGATAAGTAACAGTGGAGTTATGATCAAATTTGTATGCATACCCCCACTGTAGAATCACGATAACGGTTGCCATAGCAACCGTGACGATAACGGTTGCCATAGCAACCGTGCATTTTTTCATAGTGCATTTGAGTTTATCTTTGGGGACATTTTTGTTTGCATTTCTGGGGTGTCATTAAATGACTGGCACCCATAAAAATGTCTTGGGGGATGCAAGCTAGGTCAAATTAGATCCCGGTGTACTATGCATAGTTTGCACTTTGTATGCAGATTTTGTCGTGACGTGACTCATATTTTAGTGCTATCCTCCTTGTGAGAGATACTTTTGTGCTCAAATAGCTTTTATAAATACAATTGGTAAAATCCATCCATTTAAAAACAGCGAGAAGCTGGGAATCATTTTTTATCTGACAAACATAGTATGAAAATGGTTGTTTAAAATGCATATTGCATGCATATAATGAATGCGCTGGTCGCCATTTTGATGACGTCATATTTCAGCCCAGACGCGGGTCTCAGGGCGACGAACTGGTTTAAATTGTTGCGTATGCCCCAAAGTTTGATTTATGGTAGGTCGTCACAAATCGTCATAAAATTCCCACGGGACGATATTTTGTGCCCATTCGACATTGACTATGTTGGGAGTAAGAAGTAGAAGTAGAAGTTATGTTTACTAGTTTGCAACATATAAGTCCCTGTAACCATGCGCCATTTCACAATGCCCTTCCGTACATCAGCGACAGTGGATTCTAATGCCAGCCAGACTTTATGAGTAAGTCCTATTCTGGCCGAGTCGATGTCCATATAACACAAGGTGGACTTGTCACATGCTTCACTTTTCAGTTCATCTGACCAGTAATTATATATAGCAGTTCTAATTTGGACTTTCCAGTTTTCTTTAGTTGTCAAACAGCTTTTTAAGTCTTTTAGTGGTGGAAGTTGGCACTGATCCAGAAGATCTTGCACTTTACTAAAGTAACTAAGTCTGTTATCAAGATTTACAGCAATTTGTCTTTCAGTTAGTTCTTTCACGGTTTCATTGTCCGAGATAAGTATGTTGTATAATAAACCTAATTGTATTTTATGTAATTCTGCCTCCAACGGTAGTGCACCCAGAAGAAGATAAACAGCACAGGTTGCGACTCTGATGGGGAGTGACTGGAATATATGCATAGTTTCATAGGTGCAGAGGAAACCCAACTTGGAAATAAAAATCTACAAAGTCAATGGAACATGAAATATATGCCAATGACACCAGCTAGGTCAATGTGTCTGCTAGAATGGTATGTCAAGGGCAATTATTCAAGGTTTCACTCTCGCAACTATCACAGAGAAACACCAACTTCGACTTGGTGTGGTATTGTCAATTTCACGTTTCATGTGATTTATTCTTGACGGACGGATTGACGCACCGTCAGCTTTCTTTTCTTTTCTTTTGGAACGTCTTATCCTCCAACCGCTGGGAGCACCCACATTACGTGGTACAAATGTCTCTGAAGTATCTGCATATTATTAAGGAATACCCTCCACCATCAGAATATGTACATACATAAATGCAGCATTGACATTTCTTGATGTTAGTGGCATTTTATTTTCAAATATCTCATAAATCTTCACCCCTCATTTAATTTCTTAAGCCTCTCCGAGTGCACAGCAAAACACAGATTTCTTGTGAGCCTCTCAACAGTAGAAAGATCGATTCCCCTCACAGTTTGAAGTTCTGTTATCTGACCACAGTCTATTATGAGTTTTGTTAAACTAGTCTTGGTAGGAAAAACAGTTCTCCAGAAGTCTGGATCAGTTTTACTTATTATATAGTCCTTTAGTACTCTGTAAGGTTCCTTCCTTACTGAGTGTAATACAGAGCATCATAGTAGCATGTGAATAATATCTTCATCCCCAATGAAGCATAATGGACAGGTAGAGTTCACCTGGTACTGATTAAACTTGGAACGGATGGTTTGCACTATATATGTGCCTGTCAAAATTCGGCATTTCACAATACCACGACGAACATCTAGTCTAGTAGATTGTACAGTGTCCCAAACTGGGTGGGTTTGACCAATCCGAAGACCTGTAGTATTACAGTACTGTAAAGTTGACTTTTCACCTGCTTCTTGGCAAAGTCTCTCTGTCCAGTATTTTCTGACTGCATTCTTGGTCTTTATTTTCCACTGATCTTTGGAAATGTCCAGTTCACATATAGAGTCAATATCTGGAAGCTCATATTTGGTCAAGATATGCTTTACTCTTGTGAAGAAGCTTCTACTTTCACTGTCATAAGATAAGGATTGTCTCTTTGCAAGAAGAACAAATTTTGTATTGCCTGACTTAAGACATGAAAACAACAAACTTAGATGTCTCTTATCTAGTTCCGCCTCCATTGGTAATGCTCCTAATAGAAGAAGGACGGCAGCATATGAAGTTCTACTAGGGAGAGTTTGCAATTTTCTTAATGTATCCACATGAAAGTCATTTAAAAGTTCAAAATGCTTTTTAAGTAAAAATATTGACTCTAGACCAAATAATAACCTTGGCATAACATAACATTGATACATCTTATATGAAACTTTTAGATTCAGCCCATTTGAGCCATGCATACCAGTCTTAATTAAAGAATACAGTGTACGTCTTGCTAGACTTATCCTATCAATAACATTGACTTGACCTTCAGATGAGCCACCACGTACAAGCCCTAAATGCTCTGAACTTTCTTTTACAGTCATAGGGGTTTTATCCAGAACCCAGGAAGACCAATTTTCATTCTTCAAATGATGAGAATTCATTGTATGCCGTACAACACAACTTTTTGTTGGATGAAACGTGCATTTGTTTCTGCTAGAGTTTCTGTAACATTTGTCTAACATAATTTGGAGTTCCCAAGGATATTTAGACATTAACAGTAAATCATCAGTACATGTAGGACATCCCACATATATTGTCCCAATGAACACTCCCAGATTTGCTTTCTCAAGATCTAAGAGAAGAGGGTTGATATAGGTCTTATAAAAATGCGGAGACAGTACGCCACCTTGGCGGACACCCTGCAGAACTGGAAATGGGTCGCTATATTCTTCCTGCCACTTGACCTTAGATGTAACCCCTCATACAGATCACTAACCACTGACCACAGGCCTCCATCTACTCCTTGGGAGTAAAGTTCACATAATGTAAGCGTATGATCTTGCTTATCAAAAGCCTTCTGACTATCCATTGGGGCAATATAAAGAGGCGTCTTATTAACATATGCATCATAAGAAGCTTCAGAGAGCAGTAACGATCCAAGTCCTGGACTGACTGAATCCTACTTGTAGTTCTGATTGTTCACTAGCGCTATTTAAACCTTTCTCAATCAACTAATCAAGCAAAGCATACTCAAAGACCTTACCAATAGTGGCAGTTAAAGTTATTCCTCTGTAATTATCTACCGGTTGGATCTTTACCCTTTTTGTGGACAGAGTCAGAACGCCAGTCTTCAAACTTTCAGGAACGACGCCTGAACTCACTATTTCATTAAAAAGCTTAACCAACAATGGTAATATATGAGGGCCAGATAATTTAAGGTGCTCTGTTTGAATTCCATATTCATCTGCAGATTTTCCAGTATTCAAATTTGAAACGGCTTTCTGTACATCCTGTTCCGTAAAGGCCTCAGTCACAGTTCTCGCCTCGTTACAGTGTATCTTAATATGTTCATATTTGAATGATACTTCATCTGAATAGTCCTGGTCAAAATGATAGCCAGATCCTCATAAAATTCCTTATATGCTCCTATCTGCTCTGAGGAGTCATATAACTCTCTGTCATTATATTTGATATACTGGGTGCCAGTGGAGGCACCATCCGACCTGTTGCGTCCAACAATTCTATGAAACAGTCTCGAGCTGGGATTGGACATGAGTTCCGAAATAATATTTTCCTTTTCTTGAGATTTCTCATACCGAATTTGGGTTCTCAATGCTTTTTTAGCTAATTTCCTTTCAGCAAATAAAACTTCAACATTGGAATCATCAGTCCTGTATTTCCAAGACCTATGAGTGCTTCTACAGGTTTTTAAGAGCTCCCTTACTCGCGGAGAAACCCGACGACTAGGTCCCTTCAATTTGTATGCTAATTGCTGGGACTGATTTCCTAGCTGCGAGACGCAACAGTTCGCCTAGTGTCTCCACTTTCTCCTCTACTGATAATGTTTCAAATCTCTCACTGTTGAGGGAGTTTATCAGGGTTGTTTGGAATTTATCCTTATCTACTTTTTCCCATTTGATATGAGTTTCATAACGGCCTTAATAGGCTTAGATTGCTTTCTACTTAAGGTCACAGAGACAAACTGATTCAATGACATAGTAACTGGCACATGTGATGAAGTATAAATATCCTGCACTTCAAATATAGATACTAAATTGCCCAATGTACATCCAGACTTCGTAAGGATATAGTCAATCTGGGATGAAGAATTTCCAGAATGATGGAAGAATGCACATTTTGTAGAGCCTCCAAGACTATCTATGAGAGAATTCTTCTCACAGAAGGTACGAAGAAGCCGGTCATGTTGATTAGATCTACTTGACACCAGAGTACCATTAAAGTCACCACACACCACTAGTCTATGAGAAACAATGTACTTATTAATAATACTTTGGAGTACATCTAAATGTTCTATATATTGAGCTGTGGATCCAGAATCCATTGAAGGCATATAGCAGTTTATAAGGCATATGTTGCCCTCATTTGTACTTATCTCAATGGCTATGATACGGGTATTTCCAACCGGCAGTCTCTTGATATATTTTGTGAATTTCATAGGCCATAAAATGGCAACACCAGCCCTACCACGGGGAGCATGAAAATTTGAAATAAAATTATCACTGTCAGCACATAATGCATGGTAATCATAGTTTGGTAAAAAGAGCTTTAGATTATCTTTTTCAAAATGCCAAAGCCTAGTTTCCTGTTTCTGTAAGATCTGATTAAACTGTTGCATTTCATTAAGCCTACACTCTAAATCAGAAATGCAATCTGATTGTTGTTTATTTATTTGTGTCATCTCCTGGGGGACATGCTTCGCCCTAGCCTGAGATCGGATTGATGCCTTCTTTACCATGGGTAGGTTGGGGCCAGAACCTGTACAATCCATTTGCTGGCCCAACTGTAAGGAACTATTGCTATGTCAGTGTTCGGGGTATCTAGTTCTATAATAACCTCAGTAGAGGCCCTGGATTGAGTCTTAGTTTTGGTCGAAAGATTATCATACTTCGGGTCTATTTGCTGGCCCAAATGTAAGGAACTATCGGTATTGTCAATGTTCGGGGAATCTAATCCTATAATCACCTCAGTAGAGGCCCCGGATTGTGTCTTAGTTTTGGTTGAACAATTACCATACTTTGGGTCTACGTGCTGGCCCAAATGTAAGGAACTATTGCTATTGTCAGTATTCGGGGGATTTAATACTATAGCTGCCTCAGCAAAGGCTCTGGATTGTGTCTTTGTTTTGGTCGAAATATTACCACACTTCGGGTCTTTTTGTTTAGTGGGTTGGGTAATCTTATGCTTCATCACCATGGCACTTGAAGGGCTTTTTGATGTGATAAAAACTCCAGAGTCAGATTCCGACCCATCCTGTAATGGTGCCGGGTTCACAGGTTTGGAAACTTTCACTGTACCATCATTAGGGGATATAGTGTGTGTAGTATTGGACTCAATTACAATGCAAGCATCATTATGCTCTGGTAATTTATGCACGACAGAGTGGGCTTCTGTAGCAATAGGGGGGAGTGTTGAGAACATTAATTTTAGGCTGTATTGACCCAGTGTCATGGGGTGTTGCCTGTAGGTTGGATTGTTCAGATAGTGTGCCTGGGGTACTCACATCAGTCGACGTTCCATCATCTAAGCTGACCTGTCCACTTGCATCACCATAGAGCAAATTATCATTGCAAAAGTTACATATAAATGAATCATTATCTCGTCTTGAGATATTACTACTTGTGACACACTCCACATGATAAAGCATATTGCATTCATCACATAGTATATGCTTCTGAACGTCCACAGATATGTAACCATCACATGCTGGGCATGTATCACCATTAATTTGACCACTACTGTCCACAGGCGAGCTATTTCCTATTGCCCCATGGGATGCTGTGGAGGTTTCATTACTTAACGTACACTGTTTATCTAAGATGTCACTTGAATCATTAGAGCAGTATATACTAATCTTTTGAGTATGATCAGGGGACTTCACATGGTGTTTTGAGCTCATTGAAATAGACTGGATACCAAGTCTACAAGCTTCAGCTATCTTATTGTTCAGGGTGGTAAAAAGTGATATCCGGGAAAGTTCTTGTAAGCTCTTTGGAAGATCATTCTCAGTAAACAATGTCAGACATTTACCATTGACTGTAACCCGCGATGTGGTATTGAAAAAGTTCACACGAAAAAGCTGGATTTTCTTTGAGCTACATTTTCCACTAAACACAGAGATAGAGTCATCTACTCTATTCTTATTTTCATCAATCCTTATTCTACTTTTGTACCCTTGTTCATAATAAGTTTTAACAGTCTGCTTAATATGGGGCAGGGGTAAATTCTAGCACAAGAGTTCCAGATTTATTTTCAATTTTGACAT
This sequence comes from Rugalucina vietnamica, assembly GCA_964017185.1. Taxonomy (NCBI): domain Eukaryota; kingdom Metazoa; phylum Mollusca; class Bivalvia; order Lucinida; family Lucinidae; genus Rugalucina; species Rugalucina vietnamica. The sequence goes on from OZ024883.1 coordinate 12,068,884, forward strand.
TCCATTCACGTTCAGTTGCTTCAAGTTTTTTCTTCAGAGTTTTCTTCCTGTTGAGTGCATAACTAACCCTATGTGTCTCATTTTCAGTACCAGGTTTTAACGGTGTGTATACAGCAAGAGGCTTACGTGTTCTAGCAGGTCTGACCAGTGCCGATGTTTCTTCCATGTTGACCACCAGCAAAAGCAGTAATATAAGTACACAGCAGGATTTACCACTTCTTAATTTCAAGCTGGGAATTGTCCCAAAGCATACAGTAAGTACAGCTACAAAGCAGCTAAAAGCAACACTAAAAGCAATGTTAGATTTCAGCATGTCAGCATCTATGCGCACTTAAAATTCACATCTTGAATGGGGATAAAGATCAATGTTAAATGAGAGGCTAAAAGTTCCGGATATGACAAGATAAAAGCTGTTCAATAAAGGATAAAATCTTGGAGGGGACTTTTCACTTTCAGGATGATGAAATTTCCTAGCTAATCCAGGGTTTTTTCAAGACATTCTTAGGTTGTAAATAGGGTGGTGGATGTGTCATCATTTTAAACCTGGAACTGTACATACTTAATACAAGACTTACGTTACGTTATATCTACTCTTCAAGAGGTGCGTCGAGTTCGGCGGAAATTATATCAACCAACCAACCAATGGCTGCCGGTGACACTTCACACAAAATGCCAAAGTTTTGCCACTATCACACAGTTTGCTGCATAAAAAGACACGATAAAAGAACCTCCACCAATAATTGTCTTGTATTCACAATATGTACAATAAAAACCACCACTAAAACACCATTTAAACGATAAAAATTATCTCTAAAACTTTTCTACGCCGCCACCAGTGCTCCCAGTGCGTTTACTTTCTATCAGTTTACTGCCTATCAGCAAGTACAATAAAAAGAGTTTTGGTCCCAACGGTACACTATACTCGTCCCCTTTCAATTTCAGGCACATGCGGTTAATTTCGATTTCACTCCAAGATGGCGTCGCTCTACAGATTTTGCGGACGGCTTTCAAAAAACATTAATCTGCAAAGCTCCTTCAGGGTATCATTGACTTTTAAAACTAAACAATATACACATTAAATATTTTTACTTTTCACATGGCTGAAATTATAAATGCCCTTTGACCTTAACCTAAAAATGCATCATTTTTTGAAGGTGGAGGTCAGTTTTTAATGCATGTAGAAGTGGGTGGGGTGTTGGTCACTCGGATGTTTCCACACAATTAATTTTACACTGTAAGGTGCACTGAGTACCACAGGGAACAGCCCTTGGTCCACTCCTATTCTTATCATATGCCACTTCAAGAACCTGCCCAATGCAGTGAAGTCCACTGGCACAGTCCGTCTTTCCGCAATGACGGGCTACTGTACATGAGACTCGGACCTTCAGCTGTTGTTTGCAATCTCCATGCATGTATACACAAAAGCATTCTGAATGTGTCACAGCCTCAGTGCCGAGCGTGTACTAACTGGTATAAAAATGTTTTACTTTACACAGCAAATTTTCAAACACGAAATCCAGTTGTGAAAAACTAAATCCTGCTCACCCTCACATGGCATACTGTTCAGAGAGATATTAAATTTTGTCTCCAGGTGATGTTCCATAAATAAGTCTCCGATTTCTCGCTTTAAATTTCTGTGAGACTTACACAGCTGACACGTTTATGGCCGTTTTTGAGGCGCAGTGCTAAGCCAGTCAGAAAACTGCTCTCCAGGCTCACGGGATGAAGTGCGCACCATGACATCAAGGCACCCCTGTGACATCAAGGTCGAATTCAGAATTTCTGATGCACTCACTACGTGTCAACCATGTGTAATCCAGTTTTATTCAATCAGACATTAGTTTGATCAAATAGAACCTTCAAGGTCAGAGATTTTGAGGATGCCAGATTCGGCATCCCGGGACGAGAAAACTTGGGCTCGGACGCATGATTCTGCCAAGAGATGTTTCCCTTGACGCAAGATTTTTTTCTTCGTGAGACATCCCAAAATTCCCATCTTTACCATGTCAATATTTCTTCTCTAAGTCCATATCTTAACAAACAATCATAGGAATGTATTCTTATTTAGCTCATAGATACCCTATAGGGTTTCCTTTTATATCCAATGGTACCATCCCCAGGGGTGGGGCTAGAGGTCAAAATCTAGGACACATTTATAATATGATAGATACCATGATAAATTTTCTTGACATCAAATAAGTCTTGTCAGAAAGCATTCATACTTAGACCATAGGTACCGTGTAAGGTTCAGACTCTGGGGTCCATGTGCGGAGGGTGGGGCTAGAGGTCAAAATCTAGAACTTCTTTAAAAATTGTATTTTCTGTACTTTTTTTTACTACCATGTTTAGAAATCATTGATACTTGCACCAAAGGTAATCTATAAGGTTTGCCTTGTGCCTAATGACATAACACTCCAGGTTCCATGCCCAGGGTGGGGCTAGAGGTCAAGATCTAGGACATCCTTTTTTTTTTTTTTAATAATATTTTTAAAGAATGTCATTCTATCTTCCATCTAGGACTGAGGACCTGACCCTCAATGTCAGCGATCAAGTCCTAGATTGAGTATACAAGTCAGCTCTGTATACTGCTCTATAATAGTCTGTCATTCTACTACACTCCCCCCCACCACCTGCCAATGGTTGTAGACAATGCTTTTTACAAATTCAAATTTTTAAGATTTACTTGTTGAGGCTGCTCTTTTTAATTCGGGAAATGAGATTCAATATGTCAGAGAACATGTCTGGGTCGGAGGCGGTGGGCTTAGGGGTGGGGGTGGGGAGCTACCAGCAGGGGGTATACATGCCTCTCAAGGCACTTTTTAGCTCACCTGAGCCGAAGGCTCACAGGTGAGGTTATAGGATAGGGAGGCACCCGGCGTCCGTCGGCGTCGTCGTCCGTCGTCCACCATTTTCAAAGATCTTCTTCTCTGAAATCGCTTGGCCAATCAAAGCCAAATTTTATGTGAAGCATCAATAGAAAGGGGGAATCAATGTATATATAAGAAATCCAGGTCACAAGACCAAGATGGCCGCCATGCCCATATATGGTAAAAACCCTTCAAAAATCTTCTTCTCCAGAACCGGTGGACCGATTTCAACGAAACTTGGCATGAAGCATCGATGGCTCAAGCACTACAATGTATATATAAATTGTGACCCTGTGATGACCTTGACCTATTTTACGGCAAGGTCAACATGGGTCACCAATGCATTTGAATGGAGAAAAATTTTAAAATGTCATTTAAAGTGAAAATCTTGCAGGAAATGGGCAGTAGGACTGAATATTGATGATTCTGAAAAAAAATTGACCCCAGGGGCTCATCTGCCCCAACCCCGGGGCAATATACCTGTACATTACCATAATATTCAAACATCATCTAATCTGAAACCGCTTGGCCATACAAAGCCAAATTTTATGTGAAGCATCAATAGGAAGGGGGAACCAATGAAGATGGCCCCCATGTCCATATATGGTAAAAACTCTTCAAAAATCTTCTTCTCCAGAACCGATGGACCAATTTCAACAAAACTTGGCATGAAGCATCGATGGCTCAAGCACTACAATGTATATATAAATCGTGACCCTGTGATGACCTTGACCTTCTTTACGGCAAGGTCAACCTAGGTCACCAATGCATTTGAATGGGGAAAAATTTTAAAATGTCATTTAAAGTGAAAATCTTGCAGGAAATGGGCAGCAGGACTGAATATTGATGATTCTGAAAATTTTTGACCCCAGGGGGGCAGGGGTTCATCTGCCCCCACCAGGGGGCAATATACCTTTACATTACCATCATATTCAAACATCATCTCCTCTGAAACCGCTTGGCCAATCAAAGCCAAATTTTATGTGAAGCATCAATAGGAAGGGGGAACCAATGTGTATATAAGAAATCCAGGTCACATGACCAAGATGGCCGCCATGCCCATATTTGGTAAAAACCCTTCAAAAATCTTCTTCTCCAGAACCAGTGGACCAATTTCAACGAAACTTGGCATGAAGCATCTATGGCTCAAGCACTACAATGTGTATATAAATCATGACCCTGTGATGACCTTGACCTTTTTTACGTCAAGGTCAACTTAGGTCACCAATGTATTTGAATGGGGAAAAATTTTAAAATGTCATATAAAGTGAAAGTCTTACAGGAAATGGGCAGTAGGACTGAATATTGATGATTCTGAAAAAAATGGACCCCAGGGGCTCATCTTCCCCCACCCTGGGGCATTATACATGTAAATTACCATGATATTCAAATATCTTCTCCTCTGAAACTGCAAGGCAAATCAAAGCCAAATTTTATGTAAAGCGTCTATAGAATTGGGGAATCAATGTGTGTATAAATAATCTAGTTCACATTACCAAGATGGCCGCCATGCCAAAAATGGTAGAAAACCTTCAAAAATCTTCTTCTCCAGAACCGGTGGACCGATTTCAACGAAACTTGGCATGAAGTATATATGGCTCAAGCACTACAATGTGTATATAAATCATGACACTGTGGTGACCTTGACCTATTTTACGACAAGGTCAACATAGGATGCCAATGCATTTGAATGGGAAAACTTTTAAATTTTAAAAGTCATTTGAGGTGAAAATCTTGCAGGAAATGGGCAGAAGGATTAAATATTAATGATTCTGAAAAAAAAAACAACAAATGGACCCAAGGGCTCATATGCCCCCACCCTGGGGCAATATACATGTATAATACCATAATATTCAAACTTCTTCTCCTCTGAAACCACTTGGCCAATTAAAGCCAAATTTTATCTGAAGCATCTATAGGATAGGGCAGGGTCTCAGAGACCCTGGATAGTGGAACCAATGTGTTTATTAATAATCTAGGTCACATTACCAAGATGGCCGCCATGCCCATATAAATCTTTTTCTCTGAACCATTTGACAAATTTCCATGAACTTTGGAGTGAAGCATCGATGGCTAAAGTACTACAATGTATATCTAAATCATGACCTGTGACAACCTTGACCCAGTTTATGGCAAGGTCAACATGGGTTGCCCATGAATTTGAATGGGAAAAACTGTTAAAATGTCATTTGAAGGGAAAAGCCAGCAGGAAATTGGCAAATGGACAGAATATTGATTATTCAGAAAAAAGAAAATGGCCCTAGGGCTTCATCTGCCCTTACACTGGGGTTAAATACCATTATATTAAAACATGTTTATTGGTACATGTATATGCAGCAGATCTCAGGTGAGCGTTTACAGGACCATTGGTCCTCTGGTTCTAGTTAAATTAATGATTCAAAATGATTAAACTTAATTAACTATGTCAAATTGGAAAATCCCTTACAAAATTTTCTTAGAAGTGAGACTTATATGTCACATGTATGTGGCTTATAAGTTTCAGACTTGTTAAACTTGTATGTGAGTTGTTGGGTATTTATATGCAAATGAGCTGCAACATACAAGTTTTGTATGCAAATGAGCAGGCAGCTAGGATATCATTTCCATTCACATATAAGTCACTTATATGTGGCATATAAGCCACATACATCTCACTTGTATGTCACTTATAAGTGACATACAAGTAGATGTATGTGAGAGACTTACAAGTGGCTTATAAGCCACTTGTAAGTCTCCCACATACATCTACTTGTATGTCACTTATAAGCCACTTGTAAGTCTCCCGCATACAACTTGAAAGGTCAGAGGTTAGCATAGCATAAAGTAGGTCAACAGGTAACAACGAAAATTTGAATTTGAATTCACAATAAATTACTATGCTCAATTATATTCTAAAGATTACAGCAAAAGGGGTAAACTATTGCTTCATATTTAACACTGGCAGTTACCTAGGATGAACTGTCCATAATAATAATAAAATGTCCATAATAATGATTAAAAAAAAAATCTTGTTGTCTTAAGTAATTAAAGTGCATATTTATGTAAAGTTGCTTTGAATCATTCACACTTTTGTAAATATAATTGTTCAAGTGATCCACATTTTTCTGTTGCTAATGCCCAGTGGCATGTAAGCCAGTTCCTCATGAATTTATACATACAGATATTTTGTTCCATGTTTTATGGGTGGGTGGGGAACATACACTTCAGAACTTCATTACAGGCAGCTTTATTTGTATTTTATACAGTTTTCTTTGCACTTTGAAGCTTGGTTAAATATGCTCTAAACTTTTGCTAAAGGAAATAATCTAAAATTACTTACTCAAAATGATAAAATCCAAGAAACTTTGCAATTTTTACAGAAATTAAAATGCACCAGACCTTTCCTTTTCCCTCCAGTTTCAAAAACAGGAAATGAGTACAGCATCTATCACCAAATTGTTTAAGTCCAAACTTGCATCTTCTGTCTGAAACTTACATCTCACTTGTATGTGACTTGTATGTGGCGTATAAGTCTGGGATTCTTACTGGGAAATTCACAGACTTGTAAGCCACTTGTATGTCACATATAAGCCACTTATAAGTGGCATGTATGTGACTTACAAGTTTCAGAAACTTACACCTCACATACACCAAATTTCTGAAACTTGTATGTCACTTACAGCCACATACAAGCCACATACAAGTACTTGTATGTGGCTTATAACTTATAAGTCTGAGTAAGTTGATTTCGTAAGGGATATCATAATCTTTGAATGTTTTGAAAATTTCCCAAATTCTGGGTTATGTCGCTAATTTTCCCAATCAGAAAGGCCCTAGGGCCCCTTCCCAAAATTGCAGAAAAAATTCCCTTATATGTATCACTATCTTTTGTGAGAAACTGATTATCAGGCATAAACGCTGGTTTACGAAAGTTTGATGTATACTTCAAGTGTGATAAATATACAAGTCTCGTTGTTTTGTAAATTTATGCAAAGACACATGTACAGTGTGCATCAAAATGCAGGTAAAATGTGTCTAAAACCAATCAATGAGTTATGAGAGACTAAATTATTCACATATATGCCCAAAAAATTGCCCATAAAATATTCAAATAAATGTGATTTATCAAGTTTATAAATTTTTATGTTTTATGCAACTGAACATGCTGAAACAGTTACTAAAAATAAAAAATGCACAAAGGGGGGGTCTCATATGCGCCCACGCACCAATTTTGTCCTTGCTTTGCATGGTGAATGCATTCATTATAACACCTATAAAAATACATTTATTTGTTTTGAAAAACATTTTTAAGTCTCAGGATAGCACCCTGACTTACTCCACCTTTGTGACCATACCTGTGTCATATTTTGCCTATATATTATCACTTATTTAACTTTTATTAAACAAATTAAACCTGGAATTCAAAAAGGACTCCATATGGGTTATTTTGATACCATTTTGGCTTAAATAGATAAACAGATAGACTTTTTATGGAAACTTAAACTTGAAATTGTCAAAATTTTATCAAAAATATTTTCGAGAATGACAATTTTTGTCTCATATTTTGATATGTTCCAGTGCTTGTCAACCTATGATACTGTCTATAAAATTGGCCAGCGGTACCCTCTTTATGCTGGTAAAGTTTTATAAATTTTCAAAACCGGTAACATTGTTGAAATATACATGATATACATGTTGGTCAATTTTTGACAAAAATGGATTTTAATGTTTTTAGCTGTTTTTTCGTGTAAAATCATGTCATTCCATAATTTTATCATTAGAAATGATAAATCACATAAGTAATATGAATTCTTAATATAAAGATGCTTATCTGATTTGGCAATTTCACATATTTTATAGTGACCTACCTCAAAATTATTAGCTCACCTGAGCCGAAGGCTCACAGGTGAGCTTATAGTATACCCATGCTCCGGCGTCCGTCCGTCGTCGTCCGTCGTCCGTCCGTCGTCCGTCCGTCGTCCACAATTTCAAAGATCTTCTCCTCTGAAACCGCTTGGCCAATCAAAGCCAAACTTCATGTGGAGTATCCTTAGGAAGGGGGAACGAAAGTTTATATAAATGGTCCAGGTCACATGACCAAGATGGCCGCCATGGCTATAAATAGCAAAAACCTTTAAAAATCTTCTTCTCCAGAACCAGTGGGTCGATTTCCACGAAACTTGGTATGTAGCATTGGGGATGTGGGCCCATCATAGTTTATATAAATCATGACCCTAGGATGACCTTGACCTATTTTACGGCAAGGTCAACTTAGGTCGCCAATGCATTTGAATGGGAAAAAATGGTAAAATGCTATTTAATGGGTAAAACTTACTGGGAATAGGCAGATGGACAGAAGATTAATGTTAATGGAAAATTTTAGCCCCTGGGGGTTGTCTGCCCCTGCCCCGGGCCTATATACATGTATATGACCATAATATTCAAACGTCTTCTACCCTGAAACCGCTTAGCCAATCGAAGCCAAACTTCATATGGAGCATCCTTGGGAAGGGGGAAAGAAAGTTTGTGTAAATGGTCAAGGTCACATGACCAAGATGGCTGCCATGGCTATAAATAGAAAAAAACTTTTAAAAATCTTCTTCTCCAGAACCAGAAGGCCAATGATTTTGAAACTTGGTGTGAAGCATCAGTGACTGGAGCTCTACAAAGTTTATATAAATCATGACCCTGGGATGACCTTGACCTATTTTACGGCAAGGTCAACATAATGGGGAAAAGTGTTAAAATGTCATTTGTAGGGAAAAACTTGCAGGAAATGGGTAAATGGACTTAAAATAGATGATTCTGAAAAAATTTGGACCCCAGGGGTCTGTCTGCCACCACCCCGGGGCAATACTCATGTACATTACAGCGATATTCAAAGATCTTCTTCTCTGAAACTGCTTGGCCAATCAAAGCCAAACTTTATGAGGAGCATTGTTAGGAAGTGGGAATGAAATTTTATATAAATGGTCAAGGTCACATGACCAAGATGGCCGCCATGGCTATAAATAGCAAAAACCTTCAAAAATCTTCTTCTCCTGAACCAGAAGGCCAATGATTTTGAAACTTGGCATGAAGCATCAGGCAATGAAACTCTACAAAGTTTATATAAATCATGACCCTTGGATGACCTTGACCTATTTTACGGCAAGGTCAACTTAGGTCGCCCATGCATTTGAATGGGGAAAATTGTTAAAATGTCATTTGAAGGAAAAAACTTGCAGTTAAATGGCAAATGGCCTGAAGTTTTATGATTTGAAAAAGAAATTGACTCCAGGGGTTGCTCTTACCCGGGCTTGGGGTTATATACATGAATATTACAATTCTAGTCATACAAGTTTATTGGTATTTATCTCAGGTTTCAGGTGAGCGTTTACAGGACCATTGGTCCTCTGGTTGTTAATTTTTAATACAAATGATCAGAAAACACTTTCAGGTTTACATATATTAATGAAATGTTTTTGTTTCTATAATTTCATCACTTAATATTTCTTTAGGTTTAGATGTATTTGGATAATTCTTTTTGAGAAATATTCATTTAATTTGTGACTGACCACCATAGTGGTAACAGATATTTGATTGATTCCTCCATTTGTTTTACCATCATTGTATTGTCATTTATAAGATTATACTTATTCATAACTTTACATATTTAATTGTTACTGATGCCAACTTTAGTTAAAAGATTGACAGGAATACCAAATACAGTGGCACTTTCTAACGTTTCGATCATTGTTATCTTTATACTTATCCAGTAGTTGTCTAGATACTCTTCTTTAATCCTATCCTTGGTTAGAAATCTTAGATGTTTTGTCAATTATATGCTAGGTAAAAAAACCTGTCTTGACAGCTACATTCAAAAGCCCCATTTGGATTAATGGTTTCCAATTGTGAAGCGTTGGAAGTATGTTTGAAACTTCCAGTAATAGGTTTGTCTAGATGATTAAATGCATGCATAAGATTAATAACTTTCATCTCAGATTTGATATATATGGTATAACCTGTTTCAAGCATGCTATTATACATTTGTAAATTGCTGTCAAGTACATGCATATATTGCTTCAAATGCAGGAGAAAAGAAGAAGAAAAAATACAAGTCGTTAACCAATTCCTCTTGTTAGTAACATATCATATAATTTTATCTATTGAGATTTCGTTTTCTCTCTTCATCGGTGGGTGGGGTGTTTTTCTGAAGTTGTGATAAAATCAGCAGGAAATGAACTGTCCTTAGCCTCATCTGCTTATTTCATGCAAAATGCTACATCCTTTAGGTTTTCCATAAGGCATGAGTTACAGAATGTGAAAATCAGCAATATAGCAGTATAAGTTCATTAAATTAATTAATATATAAACAACTTAATTTTTTGGAAAAAAAAAATAAAACAGTAAAAATTAAACAGTTGCATCATAAACACGAATAAATCATAGAGAATGGCTAAATTATAGTTAGAATCATGTTCTAAAATCTAATTATGAAAACTAAAAATAATTGGCAGATATGCTTTGTAAGGTCCAAGACAGGGTGCAATTTTCTCGCTTAAATCAATATTTAAAACATATATGCTAGCGTTGATGGTCAAGCAAGACACAAAAAATGTTTACTTGGAAAATTATTCACAAAAATTTTGCTTTGTAACATGTTAATAACATGAAATACTTATAATTGGATAAATCATTATTAATTTTACGTTTTTCAGAATGCTGACTTGTATCATTCAATGTTCTAGAAAAAGATGTTACCGGTCTTCAAATTTCACGAAAATTTCAGCAGATAATCTATATATGTGTAGCCTAATTTGAGGTTAAAATTATAGGTTGACAAAACCTGGAACATGTAAAAATTGAAAATCAAACATGTGGTGACGCCATTATGGAGCTAAAATTTGGGGTCATCTGCAAAACAAATGATAATCAGCTGAATTTATTATTATAGCTATCAACAATTATGCAATACAAAAATGATGGGTGATCATTCTAGATTATTTTACAAACAAACAGAACTAGGAAGAGACTCTTATGACGGTTATGGGCGACTTTAATCACACATACCCCTATATTCAGACCCCCTCTAATACAAAATGTTGTATTTAAAAACTTTAAGTAGTTAAGAGAAAATCTAAATTATCTATGAAGTGGCCATGCACCAAGCATGCAATATGCATAATATTATAAAAATCGGTGCGTGGGCAGAACCCTATGTAAATTTCATATAGCGTGAGACCCCCCCTTTTACTGGTAGGCAAGGAGTTTTCTTTGGAAATGGACTATATATTCCTCAATATAGATACTGCCTTTCTGATGAACTGGGAAAATTCTAACTTAAAAGTCAGTAATTGAGCCGCTGCATGGGAAAACCAACAATTTGCATAGGCAAAAACAAAGGTGCAGTTCAGCTTTGCAGTATTTGCGAAGATGATCAGCGCCTTTGTTTTCACTACACGAATAGTACAATTCTTCTGCTTTCTAAATCCAAAATATCCAGCCTCTAACCATCTTCTATGACTGTACAGCCTGGTTTTTGTCGAACCTGGTGGGAACCCAAATTGTTTGTTTTCTCATGCACAGGCTCAATTATTATTATTTTGGGCAATATAAAACTAAAATCATTAACAGGTATAGGCTGTTAGCTGTCTGTAAAAACTGGAGTTTTGCTATATATCTTCAAAACAACAAAACTAATCACTTTGAGGTATGGTGCACCTTAAATGGTTATCTTATACATAACTAATCTATATTTTTAACATTTTTTACACTTTGAGGTTAAAAAGTTTCTTTTGAAAACTGCCAATTTTTACACGGCATTTTGCCTGTAATGAACATGGGAGTAAATTTGTTTATGTAATAGCCTAGGAATATATGCTTCTTTGAATGCAATACATGTATCTCTATCTATTGTTGGTTAAGTCTGTATTTAAAATGCATATGAAAAAGTACACTATGTAAAACCTAGGAACTGTCCTAAGCTCCAATGCAAGACTCGCAGCAGTATGTTTTCTTCAAAGCTGTGCGCATGGGAACAGCAAGGTCCTAATGCGACGTACGGATGCTCAGTAGAGACTGATAAGTCCAGCAAAATATAGTTTACATTTGAAACGCATACCATGATGTAGGTTTTAAAATGCCACAGTTATTATGCGAACAATGCATTTATAATACCGGTTAACTGTTAATCTCTTGCCTGAGTAAAACTTTGTATTCTCCAGAAGAAAAAAAGAAATGCCACCTAAAACTTTGCCAGAAAAATCGTATGTGATTTTGAAAAACCATAAGTATTTTGAAGCATTGACTCTGATAGTGAGGATACAGAGTCAGGATGATCAACAGAGTCTGATGATGACACTGAAGCTTAATGAAAGTGGTTATTTTAAACTTTATTGAAAAGTTCATTTACATGGTTTCCAACATTCACTTTGTTCAACAGTATACTATTGGATTACATTAATCTGCCTATAGAAATTTCATCTAATGGGATGTGGGCATGGGCGGTGCATATAGCTGTTACAATAATTCGAAGTACTCCCCTTCATTCTGTCTTAATTATTTGTATTAGGTTTAATAGACAAAAGCAAGAAATCAACAAGCAAAAATTCTGAAAATCAGTTTCTAGTTATGTATTGGTATAAAAATAACATTGGAAAAATAAATCTTATTGTATCACTAATAATAAGCCAGATATTCTGCAAAACATCAGTTTTTATAGACAGCTAACAGACTATAAACTTTTTTCATCATTAATTTTGCTGATCAGTAAAATGCATGCCAAAAAACTCAAAACTGTAAATCTTAGTCATTATGTAAACATGACCATGCAATATACATAGATTTTTTTAAGCTGTCAAAATTGAAAATTTTCATAGAAAATTTTAGTTATTTTTCTTATTTTTGCTCAAAACATAGATTGCTCAAAACATAGATTGTGGGTACACGTTAGAACCGCCTCACTGAGGCGGTTCTAACGAGTAACCACAATCTATGTTTTGGAGCAAAAATAAGAAAAATAGGTATACCCCTGCATACCCCAGTTTTGCTATATAAAAGTGGGGTTCAAGGGGGTATTTGTGACACGGACATGTTTTCGTGATGGACACCCTTATGCACCACTCCAGTCTTTTCTAAACCATTGCCCCCACCTATGGGGAAGGATGGTGGATAACAAGGCTAAAGTGCTGGGCAATTACTTTATGATTATCCCAGCAGTGTAGTGGATCTTACAGGGTTTCAACATTTGGACCCTTACCCAAGGGAGATTTTCTATTGCGAAGGGCAGAGCAAAGAGCAGAATTTTGACCTCCAGTTTGTCCCCTGGGGGTGGGCTTATAGCAGGGCACTGAAAACTGAAATGTCACAATCTTTGCCCTTCCTGGTAAGTGGTTGGGGTGGGGGAGGGGGTCAGTGGTTACAAATGACTGGTGAATTCAGGGATTTTTTTTCGAGTGTCTCAGGGGCCAAAATAAGGCCCCATTCCCAATGCCAATTAGGTGACTCTTTTCCCAATTTGAAGAAAAAAAATCCCAATCACAGCTGAAAATAATTCTCAACAGCTCCTAAACATTGTCAAAATCAAACTCTCTGCTGTTTGAAATGATGTTAAACTTTGAATTTAAGTTATTATTTAATAATTTAAAATGAGTAACATTAGATTAACATTAATTAATTATGTCAAATTGGAAATTATCATCAACTTTGAATGTTTTGAAAATTTCCCAAATTCTGTGTTATGTCGCTAATTTTCCCAACCAGAAAGGCCCTAGGCCGGGGCTCTAGGACCCCTTCCCAAAATTGTAGAAAAAATCCCTGGAATTAGTCTTGTCTAAGTGCATACATGTATAAACTTGCTCAGAGGCCATGGCCCAGTTGTTCAAAATTAACGATGTCGTTATTTAACGATTCGTTAAAATTTCAAACATGAATATTACAAATAGAGATCTACACTGTTATTTTTTGTTGATAAAATGTGAGAATCCTTTGCAATGCAAAGGATTCTCACATTTTATCAACAAAAAATGACTGTATTTGCTAATGTAGTCAGCATTTACTTAACGAACTGAGGTCTTAACGATGGCGTTAAGCTAACAAAGTTTTGAACAACTGGCCCCTAATTGTCTTCTGACATTTTTGGGATGGCCAATTGGCCATCAAGTATGGTTTTTAAACTGGATAAATATTTTGAATTTTGATAAAAACTATTACTTGTTAAGGAGAGAGGAGCTTTCCCAAGGGAGACAATGATTACATTTTTATCTTTATTTATTTTCTGGTATGATTTACAACTTCTGTTGTTATTGCAATGATTTCAACAATAAGGGAGCTGTTTATTAGTGATATATTTTCTTTATAAGTAATCTTTATGATCTGCCTTACAAATAGAAAGTGTCAACAAATATTATATTAATAAAAAAAAGCATCAACTTTTACACCTTTGTGATTTTATATTAGAAAATAATATATTTTGAGGTTATGGTGTATTGACTATGATTGATCAGGTTGGTCTCTTACTAACCATTTTTTTTTTGATGATCTCTTCACAGAAGGTGGATACATACATATATGTGTCATTTCTGGGAGAGATGAACTATCCAAGTCATTTGAAGCATAATTAAGGACTTATAGCCAGTCACTGTATATACATAATTGAAGATTTACCTGTATAAAAAGCATTGTTTATTTTGTCAACAATGCTACACACAGGCGCTCGACGACTGGACTCATTTTTTTTTTTTTTTTTTTTTTTTTGCATTATCACCCGTTTGGAGACCCTTACGATATGTTCATGCAATTATTTTACCTTTAAAACCTTTTCTATCAATCTTCAATCAACCCTCGTCTATGGGCTACTATATAGACAAGGTCGGAAACGCGGTGTCCTAGTTTAATTTGGGTCATGGGATTCCCCGCATCTCAAACTCGTACTTCACCCTTTACCGTTATTTCAATGCTGGCTGTCAACACATGAGTGTCTTTGTAAAAGGTCTCGTCCATTGCCTTCATTCAAAATAAGCACCACCGCCCGTAAAAACTAACAATTAAAGCATTCTACAGAATTGGAGGACATCCCGAATGAAATCGGCAATCTAGCCGTGACATTACTATAAATACACTGGTCACACGACGTGTTACGCCAGCACGTGATATGTGTTACGTTGGTTTTCATAGGTTGCTTGATTTAATATCCAATCAAAACACTTTGTGATCTAGTGTCATGGCAACAATGCAATACAATCATCCAGTAGGATTGATTCTTTCATACGATATTTACAGTGACCTTCCACTGATTTCTAGAAACGAAAGGCCACCATACAAAAACATTCGGGATCCCATCCAAGTAGACAGGTGGTGGTATAAAATATAAGTTTACGGGCGACTATGCTTATTTTTGACGAAGGCAATGGGTGAGACCTTTAACATAGTCGCTCATAAGTAGACACTCAGCATTGAAATAACGGTAAAGGGTAAAGTACGAATTTGAGATGCGGGGAATCCCATGACCCCAATTAAACTAGGACACCGCGTTTCCGACCTTGTCTATATAGTAGCCCATAGACGAGGGTTGATTGAGGATTGATAGAAAAGGTTTTAAAGGTAAAATAATTGCATGAACATATCGTAAGGGTCTCCAAACGGGTGAAAATGCAAAAAAAAAAAAAAAAAAAAAAAAAAAAAAAAAAAAAAAAAATGAGTCCAGTCGTCGAGCGCCTGTGTGCTACATTCTTTAGCATGCTTTATCTTGGGACTATTGAATATGTTGCAAATACATGGATTTGTGTATACATGATTGTGGAATGAGTGGTCAGCTCAGAGCAAGTGAGTCATTTTTCAGTTACTTCCGCGTTGAAATCGTCGGACCCATTTTTCTTAGCTTTTTGAAAACAATAAGACAGATTTTTCGATGTAGTCATTGACTTCAATCATATAAGAACCTGAAACAAAAGGCATGTCATCTTTCAGCAAACAATAAGCGCACACGATCCCCCCAAGTTACCCACTTTCAGAATTTTCCAGAAAAACATGTTTACACTAACTTTTCCCAGAGATATACATTTCCATGACCCCAAAATAACTTTTAATTTGTCAGATTATGTATCCTAGACATTTAGGCTTTGCGTAATTTTTATTCAAATGCATTCCATTTTCCAGGAAATGGGTCCCACGAAAACCAGTTACATTTCCAATTTTACACCAAGCTATTTAAAATTTTAAAATAATAACTATATTGACTCATTCCTAGTATCAGTGACGTCTATTAGCAATAAATACACATCATCATTTGATTAACAGATTCAAGAAAACAGTAGATTTCTGTTTTACATACCCCACCCACTCATGTCAATATTGATAAATCCTTAACATGATTGCAAAATCTCTTTCTGTCAAAACTGATTGGACCACACAATATAATGCACTAGTCATTTGCAACCACGGCCCCTATGGGGCCGGGGATAGCGGGGGCATAGCGGGGCTAAAGTACCAGGATTTTACCTTCGAGGTGTCCCGGCAGTGCCGTGGTAAGGCCGGGCTTTTGATTCCCGCCAAAACAGCGGGGGAAATAGCGGGGCGTTTTGACCTGGGTTTCCTGGTCTACAGTACCATGTTTTATCCGAATTTGGGCCGTGTTTTGAAGTATCGCGAGATTCGAGACTTTGAATTAAAATTTCCTTTTAAAAGGAAGGCTTTGACAGTTTTGGAGGTAAATTTCTTTTGCTATCTATCTTTATATTCTGAGTCGATCAATTTCTGTTGATCATCTCAAGTGAAGGATGGGTGGCTAAATTTTGAATGTAGCCAAGTGGAGAGAACATTCCAGCACAACTGACTGATGGGGATATGTTACATTGTTATTTCTATTTTTATTTTTCTTCTGGTCTTTCTTCATTTGGTACCTGGCATGGGTATTTAAGTTTGTTTCAAATTGTATGAGAAAACGATGCATAAATATTAAAGCAGCACTGAAGAAAATCAAATGAGAGCGAATAAAACATTAAATGAACTGATAGAATCAAAATGTTGCTGAACCAGAACCCAAACATCACAACAAGGGGTCAGAAGGGCAAACAAGAGCAATTGGTAACTGGACAACTCGGCCCCCAAAATTTTTGCCGAACTTGACCCCCTACAAACTCGGCCCAGGCTGACAAACTCGGCTCTCAACTTGACTCCCTACAAACTTGGCCTCCTGACACTCGGCCCCCAAAATGTCTGCCCAACTAGACCCCCTAGTCCCTACAATTTTTTTGGGCTGAGTTTGTCAGGGGCCAAGTTTGTTAGGGGCTGAGTTTGTAGGTGGGGGGGGGGGGGGTCAAGTTGGGCCAAAAGATTGGGGGCCGAGTTTGTAGGGGGTTAAGTTGGGCCGAAATTTTTCAGGGGGCCCAGTTTTTGTGGGGGGGGGTCAAGTTGGGCCTAAATTTTGGGAAAATCCCCCCAGTGCAGGGGCTTTTTGCAGGGATTTTACCGAAAAGAAGTCCCCGCAGCGCAGGGCTTATACCTGGGCCTTGCAAATGAAAAAGTCAATATCCCCGCTATTTCCCGGCCCCAAGGGGGCCGTGGTTGCAAATGACTGGTGCATAATATGAACAATATTTTTGTCAGAATATTAATGTCATTAACAAGGTTCCTAACAATAATGTAAATTTTCGTTGAAGGCGATAAAAATCCTATTTTTATCCCACCTACTTATAGCAGGGTGCGATATAGCAGTTCAAATTTCCGTCCGTTCGTTCGTTCATCTGTCCGTCAACATTTACATCGAAGCTTAGTTTTCTCGACATCAGTGATAGCTGCGAGTCTGAAACCTTGCATAGTAATGGTCCTTGACATACCCTTCGAGCATGCACCTTGACCCAGTACCCTTGACCTATATTTCACGGTCCAATGACTTTGAAAATTTTTACGTCGGAAGTTTGGTTTTCTCGACATCAGTGATAGCTGCGAGTCTGAAACCTTGCATAGTAATTGTCCTTGACATACCCTTCAAGCATGTACCTTGACCCGCTGACCTTGACCTACTGACTTTGAAATTTCTTACGTCGAAGTTTGGTTTTCTCAACATCAGTGATAGCTGCGAGTCTGAAATCTTGCATAGTAATTGTCCTTGACATACCCTTCAAGCATGCACCTTGACCCAGTACCCTTGACCTATATTTCACAGTCCAATGACTTTGAAAATTTTTTCTTCGAAGTTTGGTTTTCTCGACATCAGTGATAGCTGCTAGTCTGAAACCTTGCATAGTAATTGTCCTTGACATACCCTTCAAGCATGCACCTTGACCCTCTGACCTTGACCTATATTTCACGGTCTACTGACTTTGATCTTTTTTACGTCGAAGTTTGGTTTTCTCAATATCAGTGATAGCTGCGAGCGTGAAACCTTGCATTTAAGCACGCACCTTGACCCACTGACCTTGACCTATATTTCACAGTCCATTGACTTTGTTAATTTTTACGTCGAAGTTTGTTTTTCTCTGCATCAGTAATAGCTTCGAGTGTGAAACCTTGCATAGTAATTGTCCTTGACATACCCTTCAAGCATGCACCTTGACCTGCTGACCCTTGACCTATATTTCACTGTCCATTAACTTTGTTAATTTTTACGTCAAAGTTTGGTTTTCTCTGCATCAGTGATAGCTGCGAGTCTGTAACCTTGCATAGTAACTGTTCTTGACATACCCTTCAAGCCACATCTTGACCCGCTGACCTTGACCTATATTTCATGGTCTTTGTTCATTTTTATTTTGAAGTTTGTTTTTTTCTACATCAGTGATAGCTGCAAGTGTGAAAGCTTGCATAGTAAATGTCTTTCACATACCATTTCAGAACACACCTTAATGTGGTGCCCTCAACCTATATTTCGCGTTTTAGGTTATTTTGCCAGATGCAGGTGCGATATCCACCTCCGTGGGTTTCTTGTATAAGTCATATGATAAGAATGATCTAACATTCTAATGCATTTGAGAATGTAACATGATGTCTGATTGGATAACATCAAAAAATTTGCAACAGTATATTCTGCCATTTATGGTCAGAAACCTAACATCATAAGCAAAGTCTCTTGTGATTGGTTCACGTCGTGGTTATATGTGGCTTGTTTTGCTTGCATTTTTGGAAAACAATGCATTTACGATAAAATACATTAGAATGGAGATAACAATATTTAAATTTTTAATTTGGGGAATCGTCGTATTATATGGTCAGAAATCATGTTTTACAGCTCTGCTAACAACTCACAGTAAAACAAAATTTCCCACCCTTAATCGACAATATACCTCTAATTCATGGTCTTTTTATATGAAATTCATTAAAATTGAATAAATTTTCAAAGCCTTATTTGAATGAATAATTATCATATGAAATGACCACACATGATTACTGGTGTAAGATCTTCTTATGTTTGGAAGCTAAACATTTGGAAAATCAGACGATTATTCAGGAAAATTTTATGACCATACAAAAACATGTTGAAAACTGAATGCTACATCCCTTTTGACCTTACAAATGAGCCACCTCATGAGAAAACCAACAATTATCATAGGCGAAAACAAAGATGCAGATCAGCTTCGAGGTAACCGCTAAGCTGATCAGCACCTTTGTTTTCGCTACTCGGATAGTACAATTCCTCCTCTACTTAAATCCAACATTTCAAGCTTCTAGCCTGCTTCTGTGCTCGTACAGCCCAGTTTGTGTTGGACCTGTTCAAAAACCACATTGTTGGTTTTCCCACCAGGTGGCTCAAATGTCAATAAATAAATGAAGAACTCTGTATAAACTGCACCTTTTATGTGATGCAACTGCAAATAGTTTTGATCAGCTTTTAGCTAGTACAAATCAAGAAGAGCTGTTACCTTGGTGTCTGTGTCTGTGTCCCTACACACAGTTTCATGTGATTTATCTGGAATTTGGCATAGACGTGGCCAAGCCATTTTCAAAGTCGACCTGTAAAAATCAGGACCCAGTTGTTCAAAGCATCGTTAGCTTAACGATATCGTTAAGACATAAATTTGTTAAGCAAATATCAGCTAAAGTAACAAAATACACTGTTACTTTTTGTTGAAAAAATGTGAGAATCCTTTGCAGTGCAAAGGATTCTCACATTTTTTGAACAAAAAATAACAGTGTATTTGTAATATTTATGTTTGAAATTTTAACGAAACGTTAACTAACCACGTCGTTAGTTTTGAACGACTGGGCCCAGCTAGTCTAAGAGAAATTTATCCATCCATGAACACATGTCCTGGGACCTCCGGGAAAAAGCTGGTGTTATGAGAAACTGGTTATGCAAAACCAAAATCGCAGATAAGTTGTGCAGTAATGCACAGCTGATCGGTTCCTTTGTTTTCTCTTAATGCATGGATAGGACAATCCCTTCTTCTTGAATTCGAAATTTCAAGCTAGCCCTCTTCTGTGACTTTAAGGCTGTTTTTAGCTCACCTGAGCCGAAGGCTCACAGGTGACCTTATAGTATACCCATGCTCCGTCGTCCGTCCGTCGTCCTTCGTCCGTCGTTCACAATTTCAAAGATCTTCTCCTCTGAAACCGCTTGGCCAATCAAAGCCAAATTTCATATGGAGCATCCTTAGGAAAAGGGAACGAAAGTTTATATAAATGGTCCAGGTCACATGACCAAGATGGCCGCCATGGCTATAAATAGCAAAAACCTTTACAAATCTTCTTCTCCAGAACCAGTGGGCCGATTTCCACGAAACTTGGTATGTAGCATCGGGGACGAGGGCCCATCATAGTTTATATAAATAATGACCCTAGGATGACCTTGATCTATTTTACGGCAAGGTCAACTTAGGTCGCCAATGCATTTGAATGGGAAAAAATGGTAAAGTGCTATTTAATGGGTAAAACATACTGGGAGTAGGCAAATTGGACAGAAGATTAATGTTAATGGAAAGTTTTAGCCCCTGGGGGGTTGTCTGCCCCTGCCCCGGGGCTATAAACATGTATATTTCCATAATAATGAAACATCTTCCCTGAAACCGCTTGGCCAATCAAAGCCAAACTTCATATGTAGCATCCTTGGGAAAGGGGAAAGAAAGTTTATATAAATGGTCAAGGTCACATGACCAAGATGGCCACCATGGCTATAAATAGAAAAAAACCTTTAAAAATCTTCTTCTCCAGAACCAGAAGGCCAATGATTTTGAAACTTGGTGTGAAGCATCAGGCAATGGAGCTCTACAAAGTTTATATAAATCATGACCATGGGATGACCTTGACCTTTTTTATGGCAAGGTCAACTTCGGTCACCCATGCATTTGAATGGGAAAAATAGGAAAATTTCATTTGAAGGCAGAAAATTTGCTAGGAA
Organism: Rugalucina vietnamica; assembly: GCA_964017185.1. Taxonomy (NCBI): domain Eukaryota; kingdom Metazoa; phylum Mollusca; class Bivalvia; order Lucinida; family Lucinidae; genus Rugalucina; species Rugalucina vietnamica. Next base: position 12,090,040 of record OZ024883.1, read on the forward strand.
TGAGCAAATGGACAGAAAATTTATGTTTATGAAAATATTTTGGGCCCAGGGGGTTGTCTGCCCCTGCCCCGGGGCTATTCTACATGTATATGACCATAATTCTCAGAAACCGCTTGGCCAATCAAAGCCAAACTTTATGTGGAGCATCCTTAGAAAGAGGGAATGAAAGTTTGTATAAATGGTCAAGGTCACACAACCAAGATGGCCGCCATGGCTATAAATAGCAAAAACCTTTGAAAATCTTCTTCTCTAGAACCAGAAGGCCTATGATTTTGAAACTTGGCATGAAGCAGCAGGCAATGGAGCTCTACAAAGTTTTAAAAAATCATGACCTTGGGATGACCTTGACCTATTTTACGGCAAGGTCAACTTAGGTCACTAATGCATTCGAATGGGATAAAATAGTTAAATGGAATTAAATGGAGGAAACTTGCTGGGAGTATGCAAATGGACAGAAAATTCATGTTTATGGAAAAAAATTTGACCCCAGGAGGTTGTCTGCCCCTGCTCTGGGGCTATATATGACCATAATATTCAAAAATCTACTTCTCTGAAACCGCTATACCAATAAAAGCCAAACTTTACGTGGAGCATTGTTAGGAAGAGGGAATGAAAATTTATATAAAAGGTCAAGGTCACATGACCAAGATGGCTGCCATGGCTATAAATAGCAAAAACCTTTAAAAATCTTTTTCTCCAGAACCAGAAGGCCTATGATTTTGAAACTTGGCATGAAGTATCAGGCAATAGAGCTTTATAAGGTTCATATAAATCATGACCCTGGGATGACCTTGACCCATTTTATGGCAAGGTCAACTTAAGTCACATATCCCGGATCTCAGGTGAGCGTTTATAGGACCATTGGTCCTCTGGTATGTTAGCTGGGCTGGAAACCCTGAAGATCGCTTTTCACACATCACAACACATATATACTGTTCTTTTCAGATTCTGTCAGTTCAAGGTCCTGTTCAGACTAGCCAGTCCAAGAGAAATTTATCCATCCATGAACATATGTCCTGGGACCTTCTAGAGAAAGCTGGTGTTAAACTGCCTCGGCACAAAGTCACAGAGAGTGTGAACGAAGTGGCCAGAATTGCTCAAGATATTGGTGAGAAGAGTTTCCCTTAGACACGCTGCTAGCATGCCTATGTCTTTTTATAGTAATTATAAAAAAGCAAATTTTAGATGGAAATATAAGTAGTATTGAACAAATGCCACCAGTCCTGTCACTCAAAGAAGGCACAGTAAGCAGTCAGGGACAAAACCTAAACAGGTTATAAAAATAATAACTGAAACAAGTTATTTTTCATTTTCCCTGCATCAGTCAAAATCTGTGAAGTTTTTCTTAATTTAATTGAAATATGCAGGGTTTTACATAATTATAATGTTAATGGGAGATGCAGCAAGATGAGAGCTTAATACTCACATGGCTGAAAGTTAGTATAAACCATTAAGATTTTGAAAATTTCAGTTTTTTATGCAATTTTTGGGCATCAGAATGGCAAAATCCCTGATTTTAAAACATCTGTTCCCACCTTACCAGAATTTTGGCACATGTCTAGACAATTTTCCCAGGATGATGTAACTTTAATGTAGCTACTACAAAAGAATTTCTTATTACGCATAGTCTAAAAAGTATTACGCAGGTACTTCAAAGACAAGTGGGGTAATGATACTAATAACCTATTCAAGTTAATATTGTCATAATTACTAATTAAAGCATAACTTATATAAGTGGTTTTTGACCTGAAAAAAAATATCCAAGAAAAGTTAAATCTAACATCTTGGAAAGGGAGATCATGTAAAGTGTATTAATAACTTGTTTCAGTTATTTTTTTATAACCTGTTTAGGTTTTGTCCCTGACTGGTAAGTCATTAGGAAAACTTGCCCATGCAATATACAGAGATTTTAAAGTTGTAAAAAATGGAAATTTTCAGTAGAAAATTTTTGATATTTTTCTTATTTTTGCTCATAACATAGATTGTGGGTACACGTTAGAACCGCCGTGCCGAGGCGGTTCTAACGAGTACCCACAATCTATGTTTTGGAGCAAAAATAAGAAAAATGCATACCCCAGTTTTTCTATATAAAAGTGGGGTTTTAGGGGGTATACATTACACGGACATGTTTTCCTGATGTAGGACAAAAAATGCATGTTTCTAATTATTGTGAATTCATGTTACAATAAATCTCATGGAAAAATGAGTGAATGTTAAACTTTGTCCTGGATTTTGATGGGGGTAGTGATCATAGTATGTTTTGTGACTGGTCAATTATAAGCTGCAGCTTGTTTAAAGTGTCCTCGATACAAACATCAGGAAAACATGTCCGTGAAATGTATACGCTTTAAACCCCACTTTTATGTAGCAAAACTGGGGTATGCAGGGGTATATCATTAACTATTTTTCTTATTTTTGCTCCAAAACATAGATTGAGGGTACTCATTAGAACCGCCTTGCTGAGGCAGTTCTTATGTGTGCCCACAATCTATGTTTTGATCAAAAATAAGAAAAATATAAGAAGAATTCTACTGAAAACTTTCAATTTTTACAACTCAAGAAAAATCTGCATTTTACATAGGCCTGTTCTCGTAGTGTGAACGAGGTGGCCAAAATTAGGTTGGTTTTGAAATGCAAAGATTTTTGCTCTTAAGGACATGATTATTGGCAAACAATGAAAACCTAGACTTACATGTATGGATGAGAATTTTATCAGGGTTATTATACCCCCCGCAAAACGAAGTTTTAGGGGGGTATACTGTTTTCAGCCTGTCCGTCATTCCGTGATTCAGTGATTCCGTCATTCCGTCAACATTTTTACATCTTTGCTGAATAACTTGAGTAGCTTTTGTCTGATTTGTTTCAAATTTTCACCACATTGCACCATCAGACAATACATGTGTGATATGAATTTAAGGGCCAAAGGGTCAGTATTGCAAGAGTTATGGGACTTTTTAAGTCTTCAAAAAACATGTTTGCCATAGTACTGAAAATACATACTTTGTGAAATCAACTCCTCTTACAGCTTTCACTGTTTCCTTTTAATATTTTGCTGATATGTTTCAGATAAATTACAGATGTGCATGAACACTCTTGTCATTATGAAAAAAATCATTTTTGACAAATTTACAGCATTTTTAACATAGCAAATTTTCTATAATTGCTTATACATGTACATGTATTCAATAATGGTTGGTAGTGCATACTTTGTGAAATCAACTCCTCCTAGGGCTTTCAGTATTTATTTTCAGTACTTTGCAGACATGTTACAGACATATTGAAGATGTGCATGTAAAATTATAATGCTGAAAAAATAATTTTTGACAAATTTACAGCATTTTTAGCTCACCTGAGCCGAAGGCTCTCAGGTGAGCTTATAGGATAGGCAGGCATCCGTCGTCCGTCGTCCGTCCGTCGTCCGTCCACAATTTCAAAGAAGAATATTTCTGAAGCTAGTTGGCCGATCTTGATCAAATTTAATGTGAACCATAATTGGGTTGGGGGATTGATGGCATTAGGTTTTGGAGCAGATTGTATCAAAATTGTGGTTTCCATGGCAACAGATAGGTCCCATAGACTTACAATGGGAAAAACTAAAAAAATCTACTTCTCTGAAACCACTAGGCCCCCAGCTTTGTTATTTGGTATGTAGCAATGGCTAATGGTCCTCTACATAAATTGTGCCATTCATGCCCCTGGGGTCAAATTTGGCCATGCCCCGGGGGGTCGACAGTCTCCATAGACTTACTATGGGAAAATAATTAAAAAATCTTCTTCTCTGAAACCACAGGGCTCACAGCTTTGATATTTGGTATGTGGCAATGGCTAATGGTCCTCTACATAAATTGTGCCAGCCATGCCCCTGGGGTCAAATTTGGCCACGCCCCGGGGGTGGATAGTTTCCATAGACTTACAATGGGAAAAACTAAAAAAATCTTCTTCTCTGAAACCACAAGGCCCACAGCTTTGATATTTGGTATGTAGCAATGGCTAATGGTCCTCTACATAAATTGTGCCATTCATGCCCCTGGGGTCAAATTTGGCCACGCCCCGGGGGTTGATAGTCTCCATAGACTTACTATGGGAAAAAAAAATAAAAAACCCTTCTTCTCTGAAACCACAGGGCCCAGAGCTTTGATATTTTGTAGGTGGCAATGGCTGATGGTCCTCTACATAAATTGTGCCAATCATGCCCCTGGGGTCAAATTTGGCCACGCCCCGGGGGTCGATAGTCTCCATAGACCTACAATAGGAAAAAAACTAAAAAAATCTTCTTCTCTGAAACCACTAGGCCAACAGCTTTGATATTTGGTATGTAGCAATGGCTAATGGTCCTCTACATAAATTGTGCCATTCATGCCCCTGGGGTCAAATTTGGCTACGCCCCGGGTGTTGATAATCTCCATAGACTTACTATGGGAAAAAAATTAAAAAATCTTCTTCTCTGAAACCACATGGCCCACAGCTTTGATATTTGGTATGTGGCAATGGCTAATGGTCCTCTACATAAATTGTGCCAATCATGCCCCTGGGGTCAAATTTGGCCACGCCCCGGGGGTCGATAGTCTCCATAGACCTACAATAGGAAAAACTAAAAAAATCTTCTTCTCTAAAACCACTAGGCCCACAGCTTTGATATTTGATATGTAGCAATGGCTAATGGTCCTCTACATAAATTGTGCCATTCATGCCCCTGGGGTCAAATTTGGCCACGCCCCGGGGGTTGATAGTCTCCATAGACTTACTATGGAAAAAAAATTAAAAAATCTTCTTCTCTGAAACCACTAGGCCCACAGCTTTGATATTTGGTATGTAGCAATGGCTAATGGTCCTCTACATAAATTATGCCATTCATGCCCCTGGGGTCAAATTTGGCCAGGCCCCGGAGGTTGATAGTCTCAATAGACTTGCTATGGGAAAAAAATTCAAAAATCTTCTTCTCTGAAACCACAGGGCACACAGCTTTGATATTTTGTATGTGGCAATGGCTAATGGTCCTGTACATAAATTATGCCAGCCATGCCCCTGGGGTCAAATTTGGCCACGCCCCGGGGGTAGATAGTCTCCATAGCCTTACAATGGGAAAAACTAACAAAAATCTTCTTCTCTGAAACCAAAAGGCCCAGAGCTTCTATATTTTGTATGTAGCAATGTTTGGTAGTCCCCATTATAAATTGTGCCAGTCATGCCCCTGGGTCAAATTTGGCCATGCCCCGGGGGTCAATAGTGTCCATGCATAGACTTTCATTGGTCGATTCTCAATAAATTTAAATCTCATGAGCTTACAATGTGATAATCTCTCAGGTGAGCTACAGGACCAATGGTCCTCTAGTGAGCTCACCTGAGCCGAAGGCTCACAGGTGAGCTGATAGGATAGGCAGGCATCCGTCGTCCGTCGTCGTCGTCGTCCGTCGTCCGTCGTCGTCCGTCCACAATTTCAAAGAAGAATATTTCTGAAGCTAGTAGGCCGATCTTGATCAAATTTAATGTGAACCATAATTGGGTTGGGGGATTGATGGCCTCAGGTTTTGGAGCAGATTGTATCAAAATTGTGGTTTCTATGGCAACAGATAGGTCCCATAGACTTACAATGGGAAAAACTAAAAAAATCTTCTTCTCTGAAACCACTAGGCCCACAGCTTTGATATTTGGTATGTAGCAATGGCTAATGGTCCTCTACATAAATTGTGCCATTCATGCCCCTGGGGTCAAATTTGGCCACGCCCCGGGGGTCGATAGTCTCCATAGACTTACTATGGGAAAAAAATTAAAAAATCTTCTTCTCTGAAACCACAGGGCCCACAGCTTTGATATTTGGTATGTGGCAATGGCTAATGGTCCTCTACATAAATTGTGCCAGCCATGCCCCTGGGGTGAAATTGGCCACGCCCCGGGGGTGGATAGTTTCCATAGACTTACAATTGGAAAAACTAAAAAAATCTTCTTCTCTGAAACCACTAGGCCCACAGCTTTGATATTTGGTATGTAGCAATGGCTAATGGTCCTCTACATAAATTGTGCCATTCATGCCCCTGGGGTCAAATTTGGCCACGCCCCGGGGGTTGATAGTCTCCATAGACTTACTATGGGAAAAAAATTAAAAAATCTCCTTCTCTGAAACCACAGGGCCCACAGCTTTGTTATTTTGTATGTGACAATGGCTAATGGTCCTCTACATAAATTGTGCCAATCATGCCCCTGGGGTCAAATTTGGCCACGCCCCGGGGGTCGATAGTCTCCATAGACCTACAATAGGAAAAAACTAAAAAAATCTTCTTCTCTGAAACCACTAGGCCAACAGCTTTGATATTTGGTATGTAGCAATGGCTAATGGTCCTCTACATAAATTGTGCCATTCATGCCCCTGGGGTCAAATTTGGCCAAGCCCCGGGGGTTGATAGTCTCCATAGACTTACTATGGGAAAAAAATTAAAAAAATCTTCTTCTCTGAAACCACAGGGCCCACAGCTTTGATATTTTGTATGTGGCAATGGCTAATGGTCCTCTACATAAATTGTGCCAATCATGTCCCCGGGGTCAAAATTGGCCACGCCCCGGGGGTTGATAGTCTCCATAGACCTACAATAGGTAAAACTAAAAAAATCTTCTTCTCTGAAACCACTAGGCCCACAGCTTTGTTATTTGGTATGTAGCAATGGCTAATGGTCCTCTACATGAATTATGCCATTCATGCCCCTGGGGTCAAATTTGGCCAGGCCCCGGAGGTTGATAGTCTCAATAGACTTGCTATGGGAAAAAAATTCAAAAATCTTCTTCTCTGAAACCACAGGGCACACAGCTTTGATATTTTGTATGTGGCAATGGCTAATGGTCCTCTACATAAATTATGCCAGCCATGCCCAAGGGGTCAAATTTGGCCACGCCCCGGGGGTAGATAGTCTCCATAGACTTACAATGGGAAAAACTAAAAAAATCTTCTTCTCTGAAACCAAAAGGCCCAGAGCTTCTAAATTTTGTATGTAGCAATGTTTGGTAGTCCCCATTATAAATTATGCCAGTCATGCCCCTGGGTCAAATTTGGCCATGCCCCGGGGGTCAATAGTGTCCATGCATAGACTTTCATTGGTCGATTCTCAATGAATTTAAATCTCATGAGCTTACAATGTGATAATCTCTCAGGTGAGCTACAGGACCAATGGTCCTCTAGTTTAACTTTGCCATTTTTCGACTTTGCAGCAGCATTTTGACATCTTTGCTGAATAACTTGAGTAGCTTTTGTCTGATTTGTTTCAAATTTTCACCACACTTGCTCCATTAGGCAGTACATGTGTGGTATGAATTTAGGGGCTCAAGGGTCAGTATTGCAAGAGTTATGGGACTTTTTAAGTCTTCATCAAACATGTTTGCCATAGTACTGAAAATACATACTTTGTGAAATCAACTCCTCTTACAGCTTTCAATGTTTCCTTTTAATAATATTTTGCTGTTATATTTCAGATGTATTGCAGATGTGCATGAACACTTGTCATTATACCCCCCGCAAAACGAAGTTTTAGGGGGGTATACTGTTTTCAGTCTGTCCGTAATTCCGTGATTCCGTCATTCCGTGATTCCGTCATTCCGTCAACATTTTGACATCTTTGCTGAATAACTTAAGTAGTTTTTGCCCGATGTTCTTTAAATTTTCAACACACCTGCACCATAAGACAACACATGTGTGGTATGAATTTAGGGGCCAAAGGGTCAGTTTTGCAAGAGTTATGGGACTTTTTAAACCTATACATAGAATGTTTGCCATAGTGCTAATAGTGCATACTTTGTGAAATCAACTCCTCCTACAGCTTTCAATATTCTCTTTTGATACTTTGCAGATATGTGCCAGAGATATTGAAGATATGCATAAAGAAGTATTATGCTGAAAAAATGAATTTTGACAAATTTACAGCATTTTGAACTTAGCCAATTTTCGATAATTGCCATATTCAATAATGGTTGGTAGTGCATAGTTTGTGAAATCAACTCCTCCTAGGGCTTTCAGTATTTCTTTTCAATACTTTGCAGACATGTTCCACACATATTGAAGATGTGCATGAAGAATTATAATGCTGAAAAAATAATTTTTGACAAATTTACAGCATTTTTCAACATAGCCATTTTTTGACCATTGCTTATCTACAATAATGATTGGTAGTTCATAGTTTGTGAAATCAACTTCTCCTAGGGCTTTCAGTATTTCTTTTCAATACTTTGCAGACATGTTCCACACATATTGAAGATGTGCATGAAGAATTATAATGCTGAAAAAAAAAATTTTGACAAATTTACAGCATTTTTTAACATAGCCATTTTTTGACCATTGCTTAAACAATAATGTTTGGTAGTGCATATTTTGTGAAATCAACTCCTCCTAGGGCTTTCAGTATTTCTTTTCAATACTTTGCAGACATGTTCCACACATATCGAAGATGTGCATGAAGAATTATAATGCTGAAAAAATAATTTTTGACAAATTTACAGCATTTTTCAACATAGCCATTTTTTGACCATTGCTTATATACAAAAATGGTTGGTAGTGCACATTTTGTGAAATCAACTCCTCCAAGGGCTTTCAGTATTTCTTTTTGATACTTTGCAGACATCTTCCTCACATATTGAAGCTGTGCATGAAGAATTATAATACTGAAAAATTAATTTTTGACAAATTTACAGCATTTTTTAACATAGCCATTTTTTGACCATTGCTTATATACAATGATGGTTTGTGAAATCAACTCCTCCTAGGGCTTTCAGTATTTCTTTTCAATACTTTGCAGACATGTTCCACACATATTGAAGATGTGCATGAATAATTATAATACTGAAAAAGTGATTTTTGACAAATTTACATCATTTTTCAACATAGCCATTTCTTGACCATTGCTTATATACAATAATGGTTGGTAGTGCATACTTTGTGAAATCAACTCCTCCTAGGGCTTTCAATATTTCTTTTAGATTCTTTGTAGATTTGTTCCAGATATATTTTAGATGTGCATGAATAATCTTCATGCTGAAAATTTAATTTTTGACAAACTTATAGCTTTTATTTAACTTAGCCAATTTTTACCATTTCTCATGATAAACAATGATCATAGTGCATACAGTGAAATCAACCTCAAGCTTTCAATATATTCTTTTAATATCTTATAGATGTGACTGGCATACTGGGGATGTACATGAAGGATTATAATGCTGAAAAGATATCTTTGACAAATTTTCTGCATGTTTGACTTAGGAAGTTATTGGCCAGCTTCAGATAATTTTGCGGGGGGTATACTGAAAGCCTTGCTTGCAGCCAATTTCTAGTTATGAAAAAAATTGTTTCTGACAAATTTACAGCATTTTTAACTTAGCAAATTTTCTATAATTGCTTATATTCAATAATGGTTGGTAGTGCATACTTTGTGAAATCAACTCCTCCTAGGGCTTTCAGTATTTCTTTTCAGTACTTTGCAGACATGTTACAGACATATTGAAAATGTGCATATAGAATTATAATGCTGAAAAAATAATTTTTGTCAAATTTACTGCATTTTTAGCTCACCTGAGCCGTTAGGCTCGCAAGGTGAGCTTATAGGATGGCCATGATCCGGCGTCCGTCCGTCCGTCCGTCCTTGTCCGTTCACAATTTCAAAGATCTTCTCCTCTGAAACCGCTTGGCCAATCAAAGCCAAATTTTATATGAAGCATCTATAGGAAGGGGGAACCAATGTGTATATAAGAAATCCAGGTCACATGACCAAGATGGCCGCCATGCCCATATATGTTAAAAACCCTTCAAAAATCTTCTTCTCCCGAACCAGTGGACCGATTTCAACGAAACTTGGCATGAAGCATCAATGGCTCAAGCACTACAATGTGTATATAAATCATGACCCTGTGATGACCTTGACCTATTTTACGGCAAGGTCAACATAGGTCGCCAATGCATTTGAATGGGGAAAACTTTTAAAATGACATTTAAAGTGAAAGTCTTGCAGGAAATGGGCAGTAGGACTGAATATTAATGATTCTGAAAAAAAATGGACCCCAGGGGCTCATGTGCCCCCACCCTGGGGCAATATACATGTATATCTTCACTATATTCAAACGTCTGCTCCTCTGAAACCACTTGACCAATCAAAGCCAAATTTTATGTAATGCATCAATAGGAAGGGATAACCAATGTGTATATAAATAATCCAGGTCACGTGACCAAGATGGCCGCCATGCCCAAATATGGTAAAAACCCTTCAAAAATCTTTTTCTCTGGAACCGTTGGACCAATTTCAATGAAACTTGGCATGAAACATTGATGGCTAAAGCACTACAATGTATATATAAATCATGACCCTGTGATGACCTTGACCTATTTTATGGCAAGGTCAACATAGGTTACCAATGCATTTAAATGGGGAAAACTTTTAAAATGTCATTTAAAGTGAAAGTCTTGCAGGAAATGGGCTAAAGGACTGACTATTAATGATTCTGACAAAAAATGGACCACAGGGGCTCATATGCCCCCACCCCGGGGCAATATACTTGTATATCTCCATAATATTCAAACATGTGCTCCTCTGAAACCACTTGGCCAATCAAAGCCAAATTTTATGTGAAGCATCTAAAGGATGGGGTTATCAATGTGTATATAAACAATCCAGGTCACATGACCAAGATGGCCGCCAGGCCCATATATGGTAAACATCTCTCAAAAATGTTCTTCTCCGGAACCAGTGGACAGATTTCAAGGAAACTTGGCTTGAAGCATCGATGGCTCAAGTACTACAATGTATATATAAATCATGACACTGTGATGACCTTGACCCAGTTTATGGCAAGGTCAACATGGGTTGCCAATGCATTTGAACGGGAATAACTGTTAAAATGTCATTTTAAGGAAAAAGCCAGCAGGAAATTGGCAAATGGACAAAATATTGATTATTCTGAAAAAGAAAATGGCCCAAGGGCTTCATCTGCCCCTGCACTGGGATTAAATACCATAATATTCAAACATGTTTATTGGTCTATGCTGCAGATCTCAGGTGAGCGTTTACAGGACCATTGGTCCTCTGGTTTAACTTTGCTATTTTTCGACCATTGCTTATATACAATAATGGTTTGTAGTTAATAGTTTGTGAAATCAACTTCTCCTAGGGCTTTCAGTATTTCTTTTCAATACTTTGCAGCCATGTTCCACACATATTGAAGATGTGCATGAAGAATTATAATGCTGAAAAGATAATTTTTGACAAATTTACAGCAAATTTTAACATAGTCATTCTTGACCATTGCTAAAACAATAATGGTAGTGCGTAGTTTGTGAAATCAACTCCTCCTAAGGCTTTCAGTATTTCTTTTCAGTACTTTGCAGACATGTTCCACACATATTGAAGATGTGCATGAAGAATTATAATGATGAAAAAATAATTTTTGACAAATTTACAGCATTTTTTCTATGGGGGGGGGGTGGGGGGGGTTTGGTATACTGAAAGCCTTGCTTGCAGCCAATTTCTAGTTTATGGCTGTTAGCTCTTTCACTTGCATCATTATACGAATATATGAATATCGTCCTGTTCGTAGTTAATTAAAGAAATTACAGCAAAACAAAAACATTCTGTGTCTGACTCTGAAAATTTTCTGACATTCACATATAACATATATGATTTTTTTTATTTGATTAATGTTACATGATTATTAATTTAAGTAAGTCGTCGTGGAAGAACAGGTAAGATGCTTGACTTCTGTATCAAAGCAAGCTTCTGAGAATATATCTGAAAACTTACTGCTTCACTGTTAAATTTCATACTGACCCTTATTCAATGCTTTCAGGCACATGTAATTATACCCCCCGCAAAACGAAGTTTTAGGGGGGTATACTGTTTTCAGCCTGTCCGTCATTCCGTGATTCCGTGACTCCGTGATTCCGTCATTCCGTCAACATTTTGACATCTTTGCTGAATAACTTAAGTAGTATTTGCCCGATGTTCTTCAAATTTTCAACACACCTGCACCATTAGACAACACATGTGTGATATGAATTTAGGGGCCAAAGGGTCAGTTTTGCAAGAGTTATGGGACTTTTTAAACCTATACATAGAATGTTTGCCATATTGCTAATAGTGCATACTTTGTGAAATCAACTCCTCCTACAGCTTTCAATATTCTCTTTTGATACTTTGCAGATATGTGCCAGAGATATTGAAGATATGCATGAAGAAGTATTATGCAGAAGAAATGAATTTTGACAAATTTACAGCATTTTGAACTTAGCCAATTTTCAATAATTGCCATATTCAACAATGGTTGGTGGTGCATAGTTTGTGAAATCAACTCCTCCTAGGGCTTTCAGTATTTGATAATTCTTTTCAATACTTTGCAGACATGTTCCAACACATATTGAAGATGTGCATGAAGAATTTTAATGATGAAAAAATAATTTTTGACAAATTTACAACATTTTTCAACATAGCCATTTTTTGACCATTGCTTATATACAATAATGATTGGTAGTGCATAGTTTGTGAAATCAACTCCTCCTAGGGCTTTCGGTATTTCTTTTCAATACTTTGCAGATATGTTCCACACATATTGAAGATGTGCATGAAGAATTATAATGCTGAAAAAATAATTTTTGACAAATTTACAGCAATTTTTAACATAGCCATTTTTTTACCATTGCTTATACAATAATGGTTGGTAGTGCATATTTTGTGAAATCAACTTCTCCTAGGGCTTTCAGTATTTCTTTTCAATACTTTGCAGACATGTTTCACTCATATTGAAGATGTGCATGAAGAATTATAATGATGTAAAAAAAGTTTTGACAAATTTACAGCATTTTTCAACATAGTCATTTTTGACCATTGCTTATATACAATAATGGTTGGTAGTGCTTACTTTGTGAAATCAACTCATCCAAGGGCTTTCACTATTTCTTTTCAATACTTTGCAGACATGTTCCACTCATATTGAAGATGTGCATGAAGAATTATAATACTGAAAAATTAATTTTTGACAAATTTACAGCATTTTTAACATAGCCATTTTTTACCATTGCGTATATACAAAAATGGTTGGTAATGCATAGTTTGAGAAATCAACTCCTCCAAGGGCTTTCAGTATTTCTTTTCAATACTTTGCAGACATGTTCCACACATATTGAAGATGTGCATGAATGATTATAATACTGAAAAAGTGATTTTTGACAAATTTACATCATTTTTCAACATAGCCATTTCTTGACCATTGCTTATATACAATAATGAAATCAACCTCAAGCTTTCAGTATATTCTTTTAATATCTTATAGATGTGACTGGCATACTGAGGATGTACATGAAGAATTATAATGCTGAAAAGATATCTTTGACAAATTTTCTGCATGTTTGACTTAGGAAGTTATTGGCCAGCTCCAGATAATTTTGCGGGGGGGTATACTGAAAGCCTTGCTTGCAGCCAATTTCTAGTTTAGTTCATGTACTGTATAAAGTAGACTTAGGTACTAATTTAGAAAGGGAGTGTGGTGGCCTAGTGGAAAGGTGTTGAACTTTTGATATAGGGGATGATTATTACTTTCAAAGTTTGCATTTGCAGGTCTTGTTCGTCATGAACTAGGCAGTTGCTGCAGATCAAGTTATTGAACTATAGATTTCCAAGCATGTTTGTTTGTAAATTTGAACTTTGCCTCTTTGAGTCTTGAGGGAATCAGCTCTATAGTTTGCATGTGTCAGCACAAACTCTGGGAATGTCTTTGAAGCTTAATTTACCAAGCCTGACACATACTTAGTGTCAATGAAAAGTTACCAGTAATATGACAAAATGCTGATGCTTCAGCATTCATTTTCATGGCATAAGATGCGGCTGCCATCTATCATTGCTATTGAAAACGGTGGTCATTACAGCCCAATAGACTATACGCACTTTTTGACAAATGTCAAAAGCTTCCATTGAAATGTATAGAAAATTGCAAAATTTGGGCACAACCTGAAAGTTAAGTCCTCTATTCTGCCAGCCGATGGAAAAATTTAAACCAATTGTGTGGGTATCAGAGGCATGAGAAGACATGACGACTCGTAAAAAATAGGGCTTTCTAGTTCTCAAACTTGTAAAAATAGGGCTTTCTAGTTCTCAAACTTTTTGAAAATTCCAAATTGCACGTGTATCACTTGCAACATAATTCCAGGACTAGTGGAACTGTTTTATGTCACTAAATTAATACACTGTTGACCAATATCATGACTGAAAGCAAAATGTTTGATAGAAATTTTATATTTTTAGCTCGCCTGCACGAAGTGCACAGAGCTATTGTTGTCACCTCGGTCGTCCCCGTTTACGTGTACGTTTACGTCAGCGTCCGCGTCACACTTTCGGTTAAAGTTTTTAAAATTGTTATATCTTGATTGTCACTGACCAGAAATCATTCATATTTGGAACATTGCTGCATATGAGGGTCCTCTGTGTAATTTAGTGTGAAGGGACCTGTGGGGTCGTGCCTGGGGGGTGGGGCTAGAGGTCAATATCTAGAACACCTTTGTACAATGCTCAGATGCTGTGTTAGTTTCTCATCAACTGTAAAGCCTAGAACTGTCAAACCTTACATAAGGCTTCTCCTTGATGTCCCGACTCGGCACCCACATTGACCTACTGACCTTGACCTATATTTCATGCTCCAGTGACTTTGTCATTTTTGAAGCCAACCCTTAATAGCTCATCAACTATAAATAAAAATTAAAACTGAGATCCTTTAAGAGCAGAGAACACATTAATGAGAAGGGGATGGGCCATACCGCGGTTTCAACTATAAAAGTCTCGTCAGTGACCCTTTAGATTTGGCAACATAGTGCTATAGAGAATTACTGAAATTTTGCAACTTTCAACAGGGTAGTCGATACAAGACTAATATTATCGAAATGGGACCAAATATGATAAACGTTGGTTAGAAAATGAATCTTAACCGATAATAAATTTCTGATTTCTCAGAATATCCTCGCTGATCTCAAAGGACCAAAAAGAAAATATAACCTGCACTATGGATGATGTACGGGGAGACTTTTTAGGGCCGCCACACGGCACAACACCAGCTGCAGTAATAGCAAATAAAATTTAAAACTGACACCCTTAGCCTACAACCATCAAACCTTGCATATGGCTTCTCCTGGATGTCCCGACTCGGCACCCACATTGACCTACTGACCTTGACCTATATTTCATGCTCCAGTGACTTTGCCATTTTTTAAGCCAACTCTAAATATCTCATCAACTATAAAGCCTACAACCATCAAACCTTGCATATGGCTTCTCCTTGATGTCCCGACCTTACACTTACATTTTGATCTAGTGACCTTGACCTATATTTCATGCTCCAGTGACTTTGCCATTTTTAAGCCAACCCTAAATATCTCATCAACTATAAAGCCTACAACCATCAAACCTTGCATATGGCTTCTCCTTGATGTCCCGACCTTACACTTACATTTTGATCTAGTGACCTTGACCTATATTTCGTGCTCTAGTGACTTTGTCATTTTTGAAGCCAACTCTTAATATCTCATCAACTATAAAGCCTACAACCATCAAATCTTGCATATGACTTCTCCTCGATGTCCCGACTCGGCACCCACATTCACCTAGTGACCTTGACCTATCTTTCGTGCTGTAGTGACTTTGTCATTTTTGAAGCCAACCCTTAATATCTCATCAACTATAAAGCCTGCAACCATCAAACCTTGCATATGGCTTCTCCTTGATGTCCCGACTCGGCACCCACATTGACCTACTGACCTTGACCTATATTTCATGCTCCAGTGAATTTGTCATTTTTGAAGCCAACCCTCAATATCTCATCAACTATAAAGCCTACAACCATCAAACCTTGCATATGGCTTCTCCTCGATGTCCCGACTTTGCACCCACATTGATCTAGTGACCTTGACCTATATTTCGTGCTCTAGTGACTTTTTCATTAAGTTTTTAGAAGTCTATATCTCTTGAACATGTTGACGTATCAAGTTGATACTTTGCATGTTTGTAGATATTGGTCTGAAGTTTTATGCAGTACCATCATGACCCACCCTGGGTGACCTTGAGGTCAAGGTCACAGACTTAGAATTTTTAGCTCACCTGAGCCGAAGGCTGACAAGGTGAGCTAATAGGATAGCCATGATCCGGCGTCCGTCCGTCCGTCGTCCGTCGTCGTCCACAAATTCAAAGATCTTCTTCTCTGAAACCGCTTGGCCTATCTAGTTGAAATTTTATGTGGAGCCTCCTTGGGTAGTGGCATTTCAAGTTTGATCGCGAAATCCAGGTCACATGACCAAGATGGCCGCCACGCCCATATATGGTAAAAACCCTTCAAAAATCTTCTTCTCCAGAACCGGTGGGTCGATTTCCACGAAACTTGGCATGTAGCATCGGGGACTTCAGCCCATCATAGTTTGATAAAATGATGACCCTTGGATGACCTTGACCTATTTTACGGCAAGGTCAAATTTGGAAACATAGGCTTTTACATGGGAAAAAGTGAAAACTATGGATTTTTGAAAACTTTTGCAGCCTGAGGCCTGAAAAGTGGTAGATGTAAACAACTAATGGAGTAGATGAAGGTATGTGATTAATATAGGTCAAGGTCATCTCTTGACCTTGGCCAGTCTGTTGTCCGTACACACTTTTCAAAGATCTTCTTCTCTGAAACTGCACGACCAATCAAAGTGAAATTTTATGTGGAGCATCCATGGGTAGGGGAGACGAAAATTTGATCTTGAAATCCAGGTCACATGACCAAGATGGCGGCCACGCCCATATATGGTAAAAACCACTCAAAAATCTTCTTCTCCAGAACCGGTGGGCCGATTTCCACGAAACTTGGTAAGTAGCATCAAGGACCTCAGCCCATCATAGTTTGATAAAATGATGACCCTTGGATGACCTTGGCCTATTTTACGGCAAGGTCAAATTTGGAAACATAGGCTTTTACATAGGAAAAAGTGAAAACTATGGAATTTTTTGAAATCTGTTGCAGCCTTAGGCCTGAAAAGTGGTAGATGCAAACAACTAATGGAGTAGATGAAGGTATGTGATTAATATAGATCAAGGTCATCTCTTGACCTTGGCCAGTCTGTTGTCCATACACACTTTTCAAAGATCTTCTTCTCTGAAACTGCGCCACCAATCAAAGTGAAATTTTATGTGGAGCATCCATGGGTAGGGGAGACGAAAGTTTGATCGCGAAATCCAGGTCACATGACCAAGATGGCCGCCACGCCCATATATGGTAAAAACCACTCAAAAATCTTCTTCTCCAGAACTGGCTGGCCGATTTCCACGAAACTTGGTATGTAGCATTGAGGACCTCAGCCCATCATAGTTTGATAAAATGATGACCCTTGGATGACCTTGACCTATTTTACGGCAAGGTCAAATTTGGAAACATAGGCTTTTACATAGGAAAAAGTGAAAACTATGGATTTTTTGAAAACTATTGCAGCCTGAGGCCTGAAAAGTGGTAGATGCAAACAACTAATGGAGTAGATGAAGGTATTTGATTAAGGCCTAAGTTAAAAAATTGTTTGTTTGTCCTTTACCTACCCAGCATTTTAGACTTGGGTAGGTAGGTAGGAAAATTATTTTATTATTTTTTGCTTCCAGTAGAAAGTGGACAAATATGCCAACATGTCGCGTTTTTGTCTAATACTGCTGGCAACACAGTTACTATTGGTTTTCATGTGTATGATCAATTGATCTTTCAGATTCATTGCAGTATAAATGTGCACAACAATGGTTTTGTCCCAGGTACTACCTGGCAGGTAGACTGACAGGATGCACTTGCAGGATCATTAAACCACTAAACAATGTTTGATAAAAACTGCATTTCCTGGGCCAATCCTGGCAAATTATCTAAAGTCTGCCACAACAAAAATAAAAATATTTTGTCATACAAAATTGCAATATAATTTTTTGGGTAGGGGGGTAAAATGTGGGTAGGTAGGTAAAGGACAAACAAACAATATTTTATTTTCTGCCTAATATAAGTCAAGGTCATCTCTTGATCTTGGCCAGTCTGTTGTCCATATACAGTTTTCAAAGATCTTCTCTGAAACTGCGCGGCCAATCAAAGTGAAATTTTATGTGGAGCATCCATGGGTAGGGGAGACGAAAGTTTGATCGCGAAATCCAGGTCACATGACCAAGATGGCCGCCACGCCCATATATGGTTAAAACCACTCAAAAATCTTCTTCTGCAGAACCGGTGGGCCGATTTCCACGAAACTTTGTATGTAGCATCGGGGACCTCAGCCCATCATAGTTTGATAAAATGATGACCCTTGGATGACCTTGACCTATTTTACGGCAAGGTCAAATTTGTAAACATAGGCTTTTGCATAGGAAGAAGCGAAAACTATGGATTTTTTGTAAACTATTGCAGCCTGAGGCCTGAAAAGTGGTAGATGCAAACAACTAATGGAGTAGATGAAGGTATGTGATTAATATAGGTCAAGGTCATCTCTTGACCTTGGCCAGTCTGTTGTCCATACACACTTTTCAAAGATCTTCTCTGAAACTGCTTGGCAAATCAAAGTGAAATTTTATGTGGAGCATCCATGGGTAGGGGAGACGAAAGTTTGATCGCGAAATCCAGGTCACATGACCAAGATGGCCGCCACACCCATATATGGTAAAAACCTTTCAAAAATCTTCTTCTCCAGAACCGGCAGGCCGATTTTCATGAAACTTGGTATGTAGCATTTGGGACTCCAGCCCATCATAGTTTGTTGAAATGATGACCCTATGATGACCTTGACCTATTTTTTGGCAAGGTCAATTTTGGAAACATAGGCTTTCACATGGGAAAAGGCGAAAACAAACTATTGCAGCTTGAGACCTGAAAGTTGCTAGATGCAGACAACTTATGGAGTCAATGAAGGTAAGTAATTATTTAAGGCCAAGGTCATGTCTTGACCTTGGCCCAAGGTCATTTAAATATCAAAATTAAAATTATGGTTTTCTCAGAAATCACTGGGTTTGGAAACTATTGCAGCCTGAGACCTGAAACTTTGCAGATGCAGACAACTTATGAAGTCAATAAAGGTGTGTGAGTATTCAAGGTCAAGGTCATTTCATTATGACTTAATACTCCAAGATCAGGCTTCAGGTGAGCGTTCTCAGGACCAATGGTCCTCTGGTTAGCTCACCTGAGCCGAAGGCTCACAAGGTGAGCTTATAGTATAGTAGTCGAGCCAGCGTCGTCTGTCGTCGTCAACATTTTCAAACGACTTCTCCTCTGAAGCTGCTAGGCCGAATCTTTTCATATTTCACATATAGCATCTACAAGTTGGGGGAACGTATTCAAAAATCTTCTTCTCAGAAGCCGTATGGGGGATGAAGCTGAAATTTAGCATACATGCTTATGACATTAGCCTGTACAAAGTTTGTGCTTTTTTATTGTCTTTGTCCAACTACTTTGGTTGCTATGGTAACTTGAAGTTTCCATTGACTTTTAAGGCAAAAAGTGGAAATTTGCAATTTCTGCTGTTTCATTGAGGATATTGAAATTTTGTTTTTACATAAATGTTTATTGAGTAGTCCTCCCCGTTTTAGGCAACTTTTGTCAAAATCGCTTTATTCGTTTGGTTGCTATAGCAACGTAAAGGGTAAATTTTCGAAAAAATTTTCTTCTCAGAAGCTGTAAGGCGGATGAAGCTGAAACTTTGCATACATGCTTATGATATTAGCCTCTACAAAGTTTGTGTTTTTTATTAGCTCACCTGAGCCGAAGGCTCACAAGGTGAGCTTATAGGATGGCCATGATCCGGCGTCCGTCCATCCGTCGTCCGTCCGTCTTCTGTCCGTCGTCCGTCGTCCACAATTTCAAAGATCTTCTTCTCTGAAACCGCTTGGCCGATCTAGTTGAAATTTTATGTGGAGCCTCCTTGGGTAGTGGCATTTCAAGTTTGATCGCGAAATCCAGGTCACATGACCAAGATGGCCGCCACGCCCATATATGGTAAAAACCCTTCAAAAATCTTCTCCAGAACCGGTGGGCCGATTTCCACGAAACTTGGTGTGTAGCATTGGGGACTTCAGCCCATCATAGTTTGATAAAATGATGACCCTTGGATGACCTTGACCTATTTTACGGCAATTTCAATTTTGGAAACATAGGCTTTTACATGGGAAAAAGTGAAACCTATGGATTTTTTGAAAACTGTTGCAGCCTGAGGCCTGAAAAGTGGTAGATGCAAACAACTAATAGAGTAGATGAAGGTATATGATTAATATAGGTCAAGGTCATCTCTTGACCTTGGCCAGTCTGTTGTCCATACACACTTTTCAAAGATCTTCTTCTCTGAAACTGCTTGGCCAATCAAAGTGAAATTTTATGTGGAGCATCCATGGGTAGGGGAGACGAAAGTTTGATCGTGAAATCCAGGTCACATGACCAAGATGGCCGCCACGCCCATATATGGTAAAAACCACTCAAAAATCTTCTTCTCCAGAACCGGTGGGCCGATTTCCACGAAACTTGGTATGTAGCATCAAGGACCTCAGCCCATCATAGTTTGGTAAAATGATGACCCTTGGATGACCTTGACCTATTTTACGGCAAGGTCAAATTTGGAAACATAGGCTTTTACATAGGAAAAAGTGAAAACTATGGATTTTTTTGAAAACTATTGCAGCCTGAGGCCTGAAAAGGGGTAGATGCAAACAACTAATGGAGTAGATGAAGGTGTGTGATTAATGTAGGTCAAGGTCATCTCTTGACTTTGGCCAGTCTGTTGTCCATACACACTTTTTAAAGATGTTCTTCTCTGAAACTGTGCAGCCAATCAAAGTGAAATTTTATGTGGAGCATCCATGGGTAGGGGAGAAGAAAGTTTGATCGCGAAATCCAGGTCACATGCCCAAGATGGCTGCCACACCCATATATGGTAAAAACCACTCAAAAATCTTCTTTTCCAGAACCGGTGGGCTGATTTCCAAGAAACTTGGTATGTAGCATCAAGGACCTCAGCCCATCATAGTTTGATAAAATGATGACCCTTGGATGACCTTGACCTATTTTACGGCAAGGTCAAATTTGGAAACATAGGCTTTTACATAGGAAAAAGTGAAAACTATGGATTTTTTGAAAACTATTGCAGCCTGAGGCCTGAAAAGTGGTAGATGCAATTAACTAATGGAGTAGATGAAGGTATGTGATTAATATAGGTCAAGGTCATCTCTTGACCTTGGCCAGTCTGTTGTCCATACACACTTTTCAAAGATCTTCTTCTCTGAAACTGTGCGGCCAATCAAAGTGAAATTTTATGTGGAGCATCCCTGGGTAGTGAGGAAGAAAATTTGATCGCGAAATCTGGGTCACATGACCAAGATGGCCACCATGCCCATATATGGTAAAAACCACTCAAAAATCTTCTTCTCCAGAATGGGCAGGCCGATTTTCACGAAGATCTTCTTCTCTGAAACCGCATGGCCAATCATAGTGAAATTTTATATGGAGCATCCCTTGGTAGTGGGGAAGAAAATTTGATCGCGAAATCTGGGTCACATGACCAAGATGGCCACCATGCCCATATATGGTAAAAACCACTCAAAAATCTTCTTCTCCAGAACGGGCAGGCCGATTTTCACGAAACTTGGTATGTAGCATTTGGGACTCCAGCCCATTGTAGTTTGATCAAATAATGACCCTAGGATGACCTTGACCTATTTTACGTCAAGGTCAATTTTGGAAACAGGCTTTTACATGGGAAAAAGTGAAAAATATGGATTTTTTGAAAACTATTGCAGCCTGAGACCTGAAAAGTGGTAGATGCAAAACAACTAATGAAGGTATGTGATTAATTTAGGTCAAGGTCATCTCTTGACCTTGGCCGATCTGTCGTCTATACACACTTTTCAAAGATCTTCTTCTCTGAAACCGCATGGCCAATCAAACTGAAATTTAATGTGGAGCATCCCTGGGTAGGGGTAACAAAAGTTTGATCCCGAAATCTAGGTCACATGACCAAGATGGCCGCCGCGCCCATACATGGTAAAAACCACTCAAAAATCTTCTTCTCCAGAACCAGCAGGCCAATTTTCACGAAACTTAATATGTAGCATTTGGGACTCCAGCCCATCATAGTTTGATAAAATGATGACCCTAGGATGACCTTGACCTATTTTACGGCAAGGTCAATTTTGGAAACATAGGCTTTTACATGGGAAAAAGTGAAAACAATGGATATTTTGTAAATTAAATGCAGCCTGAGACCTGAAAAGTGGTAGATGCAAACAACTAATAGAGTAGATGAAGGTATGTGATTAATTTAGGTCAAGGTCAATTTTGGAAACATAGGCAAACATGGAAACATGTGGAAAAGTGACAACTAGGTCTCGGGTAAGCGTTTACAGGACCAATGATCCTATGGTAACTACTGCAGTCATTGACCTGAAACATTACCAAGATGGCCGTCATACCCATATAGGGTAAAAAAAAGAAAAAAAATCACTTTGTCCAGTGACTGTACTTGTTGACTCTCAGGTGAGCGATCGTTGCCCTTGGGCTACTTGTTTTGTTAAAGTTTTCGGTTAAAGTTTTTAGAAGTCTATATCTCTTGAACATGTAAATGGATCAAGTTGATACTTTGCATGTTGGTAGGTATTGGTCTGAAGTTTTATGCTGTACCATTATGACCCTCCCTGGGTGAACTTGAGGTCAAGGTCATGGCCTTAGAAATTTTTGGTTAAAGTTTTGGGTTAAAGATTTTTGAAGTCTATATATCTCTATGTTGATGGATCAAGTTGAAACTTTGCATGTTTGTGGATATTGGTCTGAAATTTTATGCTGTACCATCACAACCCACCTGAGCGAGCTTGAGGTCAAGGTCATGGGTCATAGATTTTGATAAGTTTAGTGGTAAAGCACAAGTCAGGCGAGCTATGCTGTCCTGCGACAGCTCTTATTTCAAAATATCGAAATTTTTATGGTGGTAACTTTTCATTGACGCTGAGTGTATTAAATATCTCTTTGAAATAAAATAAGCGTAAGCGATCTTAGCAGCTCTAGACATTATAAGTTATAATTTATAACATCATAAACTCATGAAATTTATGTTTTAAGAAGTAATTTTACTTTATGTTGAATTATCGTGATTAACGCGTGATGTTGGAGGGCAGATTGTGATGTATTAATTCACAACGGTGCAGTCGGAAAGAATTAAATATCGCATCTGCCCGGCAACATCACGCGATAATCAAAGGTAATTCAACGTGAAGTAAAATTATATCGATTCTAACATGACTAATAATTAAATGCTTGCATTTTAAAATGTTTTTCAGTGGACTCATTCTTAGCGGACATGAATGCTTATGTGCAACGTCACAAAAACGCCACCTTACGTGCATAATTTTGTTGACAGTGAATTATTGTAAATTTGCAAATGGTGACGTTTCCATCAAAGGTTCAATGGGAAAGACAGTAACGTCATTTTAGAATAAGCTTTAGACCAGTAATCCAATCTTTGTGAAACATTTTACAGGAAAACATGTCCATGCAATAAATACCCCCTTAAACCCCACTTTTATATAGAAACACTGGGGTTTGCAGGGGTATGCCAATTTCTCTTATTTTTGCTCCAAAACATAGATTGTGGGTGTGTACTTCAGAAAAATTTCTCTGTGTATTGTATGGGCAAGTTTTTGTAATGTTTAGTCTACAGGACAGTTCAGTCTGGTAGATTACATTTTCTTGCTGAACCTTATATTTTGCAGGACAATGCCTTTATCTTAACATCGTAATATTGGTAGTCATATGCTGTAGCTTTAAGTTTCAACAAAATTTATTTTGTTTCTATGTCTAGGCTGCATATGATAGTGATAGTGCTCTATCTTAAAATTTCAGCTAGACATTTAGGCAGATAACCAAAATGTAATTGCCCAAGGGCTATATGTCCAAAACTGATGTCAATTGTCATTAAACACACCAAATTTAAAGAATATAAACATTGTAATAACGAATGCATGTACATGTGAATGATAGTTGGTTAAACCATTACGAAAACTTACCAATGCAATATACAAAGAATTTTTTCAGCAGTAAAAATTGAAAATTTTGTTGGGAAAAATTTGATATTTAACTTATTTTTGCTCAAAACATTGATTGTAGGTACACGTTAGAACTGCCTCACTTCTAACGAGTACCCACTATGTATGTTTTTGATCAAAGATAAGAAAAATAGCTACAGGTATACCCCTGCAAACCCCAGTTCTTCTATATAAAAATGGGGTTTACTGTTACAGGGGGTATTTAATGGCCGGACATGTTTTCATGATGCTTTCAGCTGAGAAGTCAGATAACCAGGATGTAGTGGTAAAAGCCCAGGTCTTGGCCGGTGGACGAGGGAAAGGGAGTTTCACTAGTGGTCTCAAGGGTGGTGTAAAACTATGCTTTTCGTAAGTATGTCTGGTAAAATTTGAATAGATTCAGGTAATATAAAATATAAAAGTTGGATCCTTTGGAAGCAGTGAAAACATTCAAAGGGAGAAAAGTTTGGGCCATTTTGCGCAATTTTAATGAACCCTCTAGAAGCAGCAGCTTTTTTTAGAGAAAATGACCTTGATACATTTCTGACAGGCCTGATTAAAACTGTTGTACATTAACAGAAGATGGCTAGATGAAATATGAAAGAAGAGGGAATGTACTTTTTGAGTGAAAAGAATAAATGAAGCATGTTTTCTGATTAGTGGTGATAGGGCTTATTTCCGAATGTATGACAACTATGGATAGGACTTCTATGGTTAACACAATACAGTATTTAAAATCTTTAGACCATGTCAAGATGAACAACAACATTTATAAATGAGCCTTCGCGTGAGAAAACCAACAATTTGCATAGGCGAAAACAAATACGCAGAGTGCGAAGCTGATCAGCACCTTTGTTTTCGCTAAACAGATAGTACAATGCCTCTACTTTCTAAATCCAAAATTTCCAGCCTCTAACCATCTTCTGTGACTGTAAAGCCTGGTTTGTGTAGGACCTGGTCGGAACCCAAATTGCTGGATTTCTCATGCACAGGCTCATTTATATGCTTTTTATATCTTCACAGCCCAGGAGAAGCACAGAAGGTTGCAGGACAAATGCTAGGTCACAAGTTGATAACAAAACAGACAGGGGAGGAAGGCCGGGTCTGTAACAGTGTCATGGTCGTAGAGAGACTGTACTGCCGACGAGAATTCTACTTTGCCATAGCTATGGACAGGACTTTCATGGTTTGTATAGTTTCTGTACGTAATAGTGTCATGGTCGTAGAGAGACTGTACTGTTGACGAGAATTCTTAATTTCTAGTTTGCCATAGCTATGGACAGGACATTCATGGTTTGTATGGTTTTCAGATACTGAAAATTTTTTATAAACAGGGGAGGATGGCCAAGTCTGTAACAGTGACATGGTCGTAGAGCGACTGTACTGTCGACGAGAATTCTACTTTGCAAAAAAGCTATGGACAGGACCTTCATGGTTTGTAACAGACAAAAGTACATAGAAAATCTTTGTTTGTATTGAGGTTTAATATCCCAGTCAACAAGTTTTCAGTCATGTTGGAACAGTGCCTACAAAACTCATTGCATTTAAGCATTGGGTGGTACATATTGTTTAGATAGGAGTATATCATCCTTACAGGCAATATACATAAACTATATATATATATATATATATCATCCTTTATACAGGCAATAGGTCTAAACTATTTTGTCTATTTATGTGACTATTTGTTTGTCAAAGTGCGCTGAGGCGGTTCTAACGTGTACCCACAACGTAATTTTTGGATCAAAAATATGAAAACTAGGTTTACCACTGTAAACTGCAGTTTTTCTTTATAAAAGTTGGGTTGAAGGGGGTATACATTTCACAGACATCTTTTCCTGATGATTTTCCAGGGTCCTATAATGGTCTGCAGCTCTCAGGGTGGTATGAACATTGAAGAGGTTGCGAGAGATAACCCACAAAGCATTGTCAAAGTACCAGTCACATTACTTGTACTCAGTTGGGTTAGTTGTCTCTTGATAACCAGTCTGCGCTTATAATCTTGCAGGGTCATTGAAGAGGTCGCAAGAGATAACCCACAAAGCATTGTCAAAGTACCAGTCACATTAGTTCTTAGTTGCATTTGTTGTCTCTTGATAACCAGTCTGCGCTTAAAATCTTTCAGGGTCCTGTAACGGTCTGCAGCTCTCAGGGTGGTATGAACATGGAAGAGGTTGCGAGAGATAACCCACAAAGCAATGTCAAAGTATCAGTCACATAAGTTGTACTCAGTTGGGTAAGTTTTCTCTGAATAACCAGTCTGCGCTTAAAATCTTTCAGGGTCCTGTAATGGTCGGCAGCTCTCAGGGTGGTATGAACATCGAAGAGGTTGCGAGAGATAACCCACAAAGCATTGTCAAAGTACCAGTCACATTACTTGTACTCAGTTGGGTTAGTTGTCTCTTGATAACCAGTCTGCGCTTATAATCTTGCAGGGTCCAGTAATGGTCGGCAGCTCTCAGGGTGGTATGAACATCGAAGAGGTTGCGAGAGATAACCCACAAGCCATTATTAAAGAACCAGTAGATATCACAACAGGGTTGACGCGGGAGCAGGCCGTAAATCTGTCCGCGGACATGGGCTTTGATGCAGCGAGCATAGATCAGGTATTTATTGCTTTCAAACTTTTGAGAGGTCTTGGGTTGGAATCCAACTGGTGCCAAGTTGGGTTGTTTTCATATGCCACATTAACTCCCTGTAGTTTGGGCCAGTTGTTCAAAATTAAGGACATTGTTAGTTAACGATTGGTCAAAATTTCAAGCATGAATATTACAAATACAGTTATTTTTTCTTGATAAAATGATTTAAATTGCTCCTGAATGACTGTTGTGAACACTCAATTTTTTTGACAACTGATTTTTAGATGTCTGAATCTTGTGAATTGCTGAGCTGGTATTTATGCGGTAAAAAATGAGCCGCCTCATGAGAAAACCAACAATCTGCCCATCCGAAAACAAAGACGCAGATCAGCTTCGCAGTAACAGCGAAGCTGATCAGCGCCTTTGTTTTCGCTACATGGATAGTACAATCCCTCTACTTCCTAGATAAGAAATTTCATGCTTCTAGCTCCTTTCTGTGCTTGTACAGCCCGGTTTGTGTCGGACCTGGTCGGAAACCACATTGAAGGTTGCATTTATATACAACCAAACCTATGGTAGGAACACTTAACCCTAAAGAAACAAACAGAAGTAGACATAACTATTTCATTTCCACCAGTCATTTGTAACCCCAGACCCCATCCCCAGGCAGAAGGCAGGAATAGCCTCGGAAACCATATGGATTTCTAATCAGGTCTCATAGTTACAGATGTAATGTTTGAGTCTCAAAGTATGGGATTGTATTGATCTCATGGAGAATATAAACAACCTTGCTTATAACGTTGCTTATATGCCACTTGATTATCTACATTAGCAAAAACACAGGCTGTTTATCACTGGACATAACAGTTCGATGTTTATTTGTAAAAAAGAGGCATTCTCATAATTATCTGAGGGTCTCAATGATGTACATGTATGTACCAATTTAATTTTGATAAAAACTATTACTTGTCATGTTGTCCATGTCAAGGGGGGTAAGAATAGATACATTTGATATTTTCAATGACAGTTCTTATATTAACATATTTCTTTTAATTTCCTGGTAGGATTAAAACAACTACTTATTATTGCAATAATTGCAATGTTAAAAAACAATTAAAGAATTGTTGATTAGGTTTAGTCACTTCTATCTGACAGACTTCTAAATATAATGAGTCAACACCTTTCAGTTTAAGCTTGTATTTTTTATATGACAAAAAGATACACCAAGTATTGCAAGTAGAATATGTTGTTCGGTCATGAACATCTTGATTTTTCATGATCTCGCACCAGAAGGTGGATACTTAGGTGTCCTGTCTGGGAGAGATGAATTTTCCAACAATATTATTGAAAACAAACCCTAAATATTGGAAGTGCATGGGAACAGCACTTATTCTCCTAAATCACCATACTGCTTAACTTTTGATAAAGGAGAATGTTGTTTGTGAATGATGTGTGTATTTCCATGGTGTTCCGTTAGACCTCTCCACACAATGGAAGTGGAGCAATGTCAGGAAGAGTATGGAGTGCAGGTTAGCCAGCTGATCTAGTGAAAATGTTACAAAGACTTCCGGTGGTACTGAAGGAGATTCAAAAATGAATGTTAACACAAAGTTAATCTCTTTATAAATCTTCATCTCAAGTCCAATTCGCATGCGCCAAAAATACAGGAGTGTAAATATACTCCTGTGTGCAAATATTACTTGGGGTAAGTAAATGGCGCATGGGAACGCAAATATACCCCGGAGTATATTTACATATGGGTAAATTTTTGTTTGTTTGTTATTTAACGACGCATCAACCCTGATGGGTCATTAGCGTCTAACAAGGTAAAACGATAAATGGGTAAATTTACTCCAGGGTCTGACCAGAAGCAAATTTACTATTATGTCCCATGCAATTACGCATGAGTATATTTATTTCCAGTTTAGATAACAAATTTTCACATTTTTTGTTCTTAACTGATTATATGACAGATGCTGAAACTGTGGACAGTGTTGCTTAACAAGAGATTATTGCCATTCATCACATTTTAGATCATATGGAGTGCAAACAGCCACACTGATGTTACATCATTCTTGATGAGGATTCTTATGGCATTTTAATAGTAATTCCTTGTGAAAGGATGATAATAGGAAACTGCATAACTGCTAAAGTTAATAAGCCTAGCCATTACATGATTCTCCTCTGCTGCCAAAGTCCTACAAGAACACCTTGATGCAGCCTCTTCTTGTTTTGAAAATACAGAAAACTTGAATGAACAGGTTTTAATCCAGAAATGATACAGTACTTCTGGTGATGAAACCCATGGGAACACAATTTAATTTACTCACAGGTTGATTTGCACACCGGAGTATATTTACACACCGGAGTATATTTACATGAGTGTGTATTTTTTGCACATGCAAATTGGACTTAAGTCGCCTTTTGGGTCATAAATTCAAAATCTAGGAATGTTATGCAACCTTGCAGATATTCTGCTAATAAAAGACTTAAGTTTGAGCATAGATTAAAAAACTTAGTTTTTCTTTGCAAAAAATGAGTCTTTAGATTTGACCCACTTAGGTGTTATTGTCCCCCGCCTTTTCGAAGAAAAGCGGAGGGACATAGTTTTTGGCTTTTTGTCATTCCGTCCTTCCGTCCTTCTGTCCTTCCGTCCCCCTATAGAAGTATGTACCTTGTGTGCGCAACTCTTCCTACAGTTTTATTAGCTCACCTGAGCCGAAGGCTCACAGGTGAGCTTATAGTATACCCATGCTCCGGCGTCCGTCCGTCGTCCGTCGTCCACCATTTTCAAAGATCTTCTCCTCTGAAACCACTTGGCCAATCAAAGCCAAACTTCATGTGGAGCATCTTTAGGAAGGGGGAACGAAAGTTTATATAAATGGTCCAGGTCACATGACCAAGATGGCCGCCATGGCTATAAATAGCAAAAACCTTTAAAAATCTTCTTCTCCAGAACCAATGGGCCGATTTCCACGAAACTTGGTATGTAGCATTGGGGACGCGGGCCCATCATAGTTTATATAAATCATGACCCTAGGATGACCTTGACCTATTTTATGGCAAGGTCAACTTAGGTCGCCAATGCATTTGAATGGGAAAAAATGGTAAAATGCTATTTAATGGGTAAAACTTACTGGGAATAGGCAAATGGACAGAAGATTAATGTTAATGGAAAATTTTAGCCCCTGGGGGGTTGTCTGCCCCTGCCCTGGGGCTATATACATGTATATGACCATAATATTCAAATATCTTCTCCCGTGAAACCGCTAGGCCAATCAAAGCCAAACTTCATGTGGAGCATCTTTGGGAAGGGGGAAAGAAAGTTTATATAAATGGTCAAGGTCACATGATCAAGATGGCCGCCATGGCTATAAATAGAAAAAACCTTTAAAAATCTTCTTCTCCAGAACCAGAAGGCCAATGATTTTGAAACTTGGTGTGAAGCATCAGTGACTGGAGCTCTACAAAGTTTATATAAATCATGACCCTGGGATGACCTTGACCTATTTTACGGCAAGGTCAACATAGGTCGCTCATGCATTTGAATGGGGAAAAGTGTTAAAATGTCATTTGTAGGGAAAAACTTGCAGGAAATGGGCAAATGGACTTATGATTGATGATTCTGAAAAGAATTGGACCCCAGGGGTCTGTCTGCCCCCACCCCGGGGCAATATACATGTGTATGACCAAATTATTCAAACATCTTTTTCTCTGAAACCGCTTGGCCAATCAAAGGGAAACTTTATGTGGAGCATTCTTAGGAAGAGTGAATGAAAGTCTATATAAATGGTCAAGGTCACATGATCAAGATGGCCGCCATGGCTATAAATAGCAAAAACCTTTAAAAATCTTCTTCTCCAGAACCAGAAGGCCTATGATTTTGAAACTTGGCATGAAGCATCAGGCAATGGAGCTCTACAAAGTTTATATAAATCATGACCCTGGGATGACCTTGACCTTTTTTACAGCAAGGTCAACTTAGGCCGCCCATGCAATTGAATGTGAAAAAATAAGAAAATGTCAATTAATGGCAAAAACTTGCTAGGAATGAGAAAATGGACAGAATATTCATGTTTATGAAAATGTTTTTGGCCCAGAGGGTTGTCTGCCCCTGCCCAGGGGCTTTATACATGTGTATGACCATAATGTTCAAACATCTTCTCTGAAACCGCTTGGCCAGTCAAAGCCAAACTTTATGAGGAGAATTCTTAGGAAGAGTAAATGAAAGTTTGTCAAGTTGGTCAAGGTCACATGACCAAGATGGCCGCCATGGCTATAAATAGCAAAAACCTTTAAAAATCTTCTTCTCCAGAACCAGAAGGCCTATGATTTTGAAACTTGGCATGAAGCATCAAGCAATGGAGCTCTACAAAGTTTGTTTAAATCATGACCCTGAGATGACCTTGACCTTTTTTACGGCAAGGTCAACTTAGGTTGCCCATGCATTTGAATGGGGAAAATTGTTACAATGTCATTTGAAGGGCAAAACTTGCAATAAATTGGCAAATGGACTGATCATGAATCTTTATGATTTAAAAAAGAAATTGACTCCAGACGTTGCTCTGACCCTGCCCTGGGGTTATATACATGTATATTACCATTCTAGTCAAACAAGTTTATTGGTATATATCTCAGGTCTCAGGTGAGCGTTTACAGGACCATTGGTCCTCTGGTTCCAATTCTTTTGAAACTTTACAGATGTCATGACCATGCTTTGAAGATGTGCATGTAGTTTGGATATAATCCTCACATTAATTTTTGACACTTTTTTCGCAATTTGAACTTAGTCGTTTTCCGGGTATTTTGACAATGAAAGTGAATGGACAGGGGGTGCCTTGTGTGCGCAACTTCTCCCACAGTTTTATTCCGATTCTTTTGAAACTTTACAGATGTCTTGACCATGCTTTGAAGATGTGCATGTGCTTTGGATATAATCCTCGGGTTAATTTTTGACACTTTTTTGCAATTTAAACTTAGTCATTTTTCAGGCATTTTGATAATGAAAGTGAATGGACAGTGGGTACCTCGTGTGCGTAACTCCTACAGTTTTATTAGCTCACCTGAGCCGTTAGGCTCACAAGGTGAGCTTATAGGATGGCCATGATCCGGCGTCCGTCCGTCCGTCGTCCACCATTTTCAAAGATCTTCTTCTCTGAAACTGCTTGGCCAATCAAAGCCAAATTTCATGTGTAGCATCTATAGAATGGGGGAATCAATGTATATATAAAAAATCAAGGTCACATGACCAAGATGGCCGCCATGCCTATATATGGTATAAACCCTTCAAAAATCTTCTCCGGAACCGGTGGACCGATTTCGAAGAAACTTGGCATGAAGCATCGATGACTCAAGTACTACAACGTATGTATAAATCATGACCCTGTGATGACTTTGACCTATTTTAAGGCAAGGTCAACATGGCTTGCCTATGTATTGGAATGGGTAAACTGTTAAAATGTCATTTGAAGGGAAAAACTTGTATGGACAGTATATTGATTATTCTGAAAAAATAATGGCCCAAGGGCTTCACACCTGCCCCTATACTGGGACTATTTTCTATAACATTCGTATATACAGCAGATCTCAGTGAGCGTTTACAGGACCATTGGTCCTCTGGTTCCAATTCTTTTGAAATTTTGCAGATGTCTTGACCGTGCTTTGAAGATGTCTATGTGGTTTGGATATAGTCCTCAGACTTTTTTTGCAATTTGAACTTAGTCGTTTTTCTGGTATTTTGACAATGAAAGTGAATGGACAGTGGGTGCTATGTGTGCTCGCAACTCTTCCCACAGTTTTTTTTCCGATTCTTTTGAAACTTTACAGATGTCTTGATAATGCTTCAAAGATATGCATGTGCTTTGGATATAATCCTCAGGTTAATTTTTCACACTTTTCTCAATTTGAAATTAGTTGTATTTCAGGCAATTATACAATGAAAGTGAATGGACATTGGATATCTTGTGTGCACAACTCCTCTCGCAGTTTTATTCTGATTCTTTTCAAACTGAACAGATGTCCTGACCATGATTTGAAGATGTGCATGTGGTTTGAATATAATCCTCAGATTAATGTTTGACACTAAGACACAAAGTAAATGCATGTGATATTTATATACATTATCAGATTATATTTAACAATTGAGGCGGGGGACATAAATTCTCTGAATTTGCTTGTTTGGTTTCTTATTTGTTGCACACTTGCTAAGCCCAAAAATCAGTGTAAGGCTGCATGACATTTTTAGCTCACCTGAGCTGGAGGCTCACAAGATGAGCTTATAGTATAGTAGTCGAGCCGGCCTCCGTCCATGCGTCCATCCGTCTGTCTGTCCATTCACATTTTCAAACTTGAATATCTCTAAGACAACAAAGCCAATCGTGATCAAATTTAATTTAAAGCATCGTTGAGGAGGGGGAAAGGTTGTGATAGGTTTTGGGCCAGGTGGGATCAGAACTCTGGTTTCCATGGCAACAGATAGCTCCCATAGACTTACAATGGGAAAAACATAAAAAAATCTTCTTCTCCGAAACCACAAGGCCCAGAGCTTTCAAATTTTGTGTGTAGCAATGTATAATGGTCCTCTTTCCTGCCAACTGTGTCCCTGGGGTCTATACAGGCCCCGCCCCAGGGGCGTCATGGGAAAGACATAAAAATCTTCTTTTCCAAAACCACAAGGCCCTAAGCATTCATAGTTTGTAACTTTGTATGAAGCATTGTATAGTGGTCCTCTATATAAATCCTGCCAACCATGCCCCTGGTGTAAAATATGCCACTGCCCAGGGGGTCATCCGCTCCCATAGACATACAATGGGAAAAACATGAAAAAATCTTCTTCTCCGAAACCACAAGGCCCAGAGCTTTCATATTGTGTATGTAGCAATGTATAGTGGTTCTCTTTATAGTATAGTGGTCCTGCCAACCGTGCCCCTGGGGTCCCGCCCTGGGGGTGTCATGGGAAAAATATAAAAAAATCTTCTTCTCCAAAACCACAAGGCCCAGAGCTTTCATATATTGTGTGTAGCAATGTATAGTGGTCCTCTTTTTAAATCCTGCCAACTGTGCCCCTGGGGTGCATACGGGCCCTGCCCCGAGGGCGTCATGGGAAAACATAAAAAAATCTTCTTTTCAGAAACCACAAGGCCCAGAGCTTTCATATTTTGTGTGTAGCAATGTATAGTGGTCCTCTTTATAAATCCTGCTAAAATGGCTCTGGGGTCCATACAGGCCCCGCCCTGGGGCATCGTTATCGGCCATAGGCTTACAATGGAAAAATACATAAAAAAATCTTCTTCTCTGAAACCACAACAGCCAAAGTAGCTATTATATTTGGTATGCAGCATTGTTATGTGGAGCTTTACATAATTCCTGCAAAGCATGCCCCTGGGGCCATCAGAAATGGTCCCACATTGGGGGGTCAATAGCTCACTTAGACTTACAATTGGAAAAACATAGAAAATCTTCTTCTTCGAAACCATATGGCCCAGAGCTTCATATGTTGTGTGGACAAAATTTAATGTATAATATTCTCCTTTATAAATGCCGCCAATGGTGCCCCTGGGGTCCATACAGGCCACACCCCAGGCATGTCATTATATACCATAGACTTATAGTGGAAATACATGAAAAAATCTTCTCTGCAACAGCATGACACAAAGCTTGTATATTTGATTACAACAATGTCATGTGGAGCTCTACATAAATCCTGCCAGTCATACCCCTGGGGTCAAATATGGCCCCACCCCGG
The DNA here is from genome assembly GCA_964017185.1 of Rugalucina vietnamica. Lineage (NCBI taxonomy): Eukaryota > Metazoa > Mollusca > Bivalvia > Lucinida > Lucinidae > Rugalucina > Rugalucina vietnamica. The sequence goes on from OZ024883.1 coordinate 12,124,407, forward strand.
GGGTCATTATAGGAGCCTGACCTTGTTACGGGGGGGTGGACAGGGGGGGGGTACGGGGAGAGAGGGGCGGGAAGCGGGGGAAGAGGGGGAGGGAAGTGGGGAGAGAGGGGGAGGGAAGCGGGGAGAGAGGGGGAGGGAAGTGGGGAGAGAGGGGGAGGGAAGAGGGGAGAGAGAGGGGGAGGGAAGGAAGGAGTTAGGGGGAGGGAAGCGGGGAGAGAGGGGGAGGGAAGCTGGGAGAGAGGGGGAGAGAAGCGGGGATTGGATACCCCCCTGTCCACCCCCACTTGTTAGATGATTTTTTCAAGTGAACCAAAATGGCAGACAAGAGGATGCACAATCCAGACAAGAGCTTTTCTACTGATGTAAATAGGGTTTCAAGGTCACATGACCAAAATGGCCACCATACCCATATAAAATTATGGTAAAAACTCCAATTACTTTGTCCAGTGACTGTACTTGTTGACTTTCAGGTGAGCGATCCTTGCCCTTGGGCTACTTGTTTGATTTCACATAAGTTTACCTCTGATGGAACAATTGCCATATAAACAAGCATAACCTCATTTTATTTTTGCTTGTGATAAAGGAGAAATGCGGCCATGAAGAGGCCATGTTAATTGAAGTGAGAGGGCCCACATAGGACATAAAACTGATCGCACATTCCTTTAAATGAGTAGGGTGCTAGAAATTTGGAGAATCAAACAGTTCAGGATGTACCGTACTGTCCGTACAAATAGAAAAGGCCATCATAGCTTAACTCATTTAAGCCTGACGTCCCTTTTATGGGACATAGGCAAACAGAATAGCCCCAGATGTGATGCCGCAGAACGTGGCCCATCTGGGCCTATTCTGTTTGCTAAGAGGATTTTCATCAAAAATTTATTTAAAAATTGAAAATCACTCCTAACACCCCTTAGAATGAAAGTGGACTCACCCAATTGATAACGATGGGAGAATCCATTCGTCAAATATGGGTTAAACACCATTGTGATTTTATATAGGAAAAAGATACATGCTGCATGGATATCAGTGTTGTGATGTCTTGTCACGTTTTCTATATTAGTCTTTTTTTTTTTTTTTTTTTTTTTTTTTTTTTTTTTTTTATGATCTCTTCTTTGATGGTGGATACTTAGATGTCCAATCTGGGAGAGATGAACTATCTAATGGAATGATTGCAATCAAACTTTTGCAGCTCCAAGTGCAGGGGCACACATAAGTTCCTGTTTCTGATCGCAAATTTCTTTAAGGGTAAACATTACTATTGTTTATGAGCACACTGTTTGCGCAACGTCGGCGTTTAGTATGTGTATGTTACGCGCAGTTTTTAACGTCGTTTTGTTTTTATTTCTCAATGACGTTGCAAGCTGTAGAATCTTTTTATGTTTGTTTCTGCATAATTAAGTCCTAAAGCGGGTATACATATTGTTCATTTTTATTTTAAAAGAAGTTCTGTGGCAACTGATATACTCAAAATCGTGTATAAGGTTAATTATTTGTGAAAACGTTTATTTCGCTGTTGATGACGTCGCATAAATATACGCTACATCAGTGCAACGTTTGGCGTTAAAACGAAAAAAGGCGGGAACATTGAACGTTTTTTCACTATATCTTCCAACGCAATCCGGTGACCCCAACTTTTTATTTGACATTTTAAATGGTTACCACGTTTCCTATCTGTTGGTGTAATTTAATCAAAATCATATGCGTAGTTTAGGAGATATCGCAAAAATACGTACTTTTTCCACGTTTGAAAAGATGGCGGGAAAGTTAATTTTGCATGTCATCTCCCCAGTTTATGAGCAAATAGTATCAAAATGTAAGAAAATAACACTCATCGTGTGTTTAAGGATGTATGACGGTCTTGTTTTCGAACTTCTGCGCACGTCACATGACTTTTGGCACGCGCCTGTATACTGGTTACCGGCAGCCAAACGTTTGCCGAATCAATGAAACGGAAACCGGCTATGGATTTTCCCAATGAGCCGCCATTTGCAATCTGACAATCGATACAAATTAGAAACCAGTTGAAAACGGATTATTTCCCCCATTTGAATGGTCATCAAAACACAGACTGTTGGATATTTGGAAATTGAATGGTATGTCATTGATTTGTTACAGTATTTTGCGCAAATTACGGTGTGTGTATGAGCTGAGTACTTTTCAAAAGTCTTTTGTCACGTATTTTCGCGAACGTTATTCAATGGAAGTTTCATCTTTACGAATGGCTAATTGCTGATCAATGCAATGTATCGAGTGAAATTGGACACGGCGTGTGTTAAGTGCTTATGATTATTTACTCCAAGAGTGAGGGTGATGGGATTTCTACGGGAAACTCAAACTGTACAATTTCAGTCTATGATCTACTGTCCATACACTGTCTTTAGGAAACTACATTTTCTATATATACTTTCTATATATACTGCAGCACCCTCTCGCGAGGATTATGTGCAGGTACCTTGATATCTGGACAGAATTGTTTGAACTGATGCTTAACATCACAGTCAACAGCCAGGGTCATGTCAGGACACGCCTCAGAATATAACCACCCAACTAAGCCAGTAAGGCTTATATGTATGGCTGGTAAGACTTGAAACCACTTTTCCTTGGCAGGCTCAGACCGGAGTGGTTAACGAGTAATCAAGGCGGCCAGTCAGTAGCAAATAAGCTTTGTCTGGAGGCACAAGCAGCCCATCTATTTCTTCAGGCCCCAACGGGTAGGGGTGTTTCAGAAAAAGGTGATTTTGAAAACACAGTTTCTGACAAATGTTGTTTGGACAGTATGGGTAATAGTACCTGGAGCTCCCTGTTTCTATAGAGTTATAGATTATGCTGTTGCATAAAATGTTGCAGTTCAATATTGATTTTATACTTTGAACTAGAACATGTATGTAGAATGGGTACAAAATTTCTAATAGCGGCTCCCGAGGCCTAGAAGAGCACTGATATTTCATTACTGTCACCGGGCTTAATCATTCAATTACCTCATTGACATGTCTGGTGTGGGGCACATGTGAGACAAGCCAAGTAATGCCTGTGGGTGTGTCATGTGTTATTTTTCTTGGGGTTCTCGTGTTTTCGCCCCACCTACTGATTAACTCTCCCCATACATCAGGAAAACATGTCTGTGAAATGTATACCCGCTTAAACCCCACTTTTATATAGTAAAACTGGGGTATGCAGGGATATACCTATTTTTCTTATTTTCATTCCAAAAAAGATTGTGGGTACTCATTAGAACCAACTTGGGGAGGTGGTTCTAACGTGTACCCACAATGTTTTGAACAAACATATTAAAATTATCAATTTTTTCTTAAGAATTTTTCAAATTTTGATGCTGAAAAAAATTCTCTGTATATTATTTTGTAATGTATGAGCTGAAATTGTCTTGAATTTTGAAAAGGATGAAATTAAACTGAATCCAAAGTATATCTTTAGAATGTGACACAGCCAGGTTTGAATATGAATACAAGTTGAATGTGTTGGAGCCATATATATATTATTTATTTTTCTGTTCAGTGAGCTATTTTTACTTCAGAAATTTCCTGTACAATGGTGAGGAGGTGAATAGCAAGCCAGATGAATCAGCTGAACAGTTGCAGCATAATTGTACAATGAGGCAGCTAAGGTGAATAAAATTTAAAAACAGTAAAATTAACAACTATTGAATTTAATAATTGTTCCATTGAATATGTAGAGAAATAATAACATGCAGAGCAGCAAACCCATCTTGACAGAAATATTGTTATTGAGGCTTAACGTCCCAGTTGACAATTTTTCAGCCATGTCTGGACAGAGCAAACGCTCTTGGTTTAACCAGTACTGTAGGGAGTTAATGTGTCTTGCGCAAGGACACAACACGACACCTATGGGGATCGAACCCAGGACCCATTGATATGGAGTCCGAGGCTCTACCACTATTCCAGGTATTAAAGCAAATTATTTCGCAACAAGACAGAATAACCAATGCAGGAGAAATCAATTTGCAACATTGGGGAGTACATAACTGTCTAGGAACAACTTAAACCATGGGTTTGAATGCTTACTCTATGGTTAGTTGTTCCCACACAGTAACATCTATATACATTAGTTGTTCTCAGTTGCATTGGTTGTCTCTCGATAACTGATGTGTCACAAGATTTGTCAGATTTTTGTGCATAAATCTCACTCTTTTATAATTACAGCCAAAATGAGTTGCAGCCATAACATTATCACTGCGAATGGTGCTAGAGAAGAGGTCCAGCATTGGAGGACTGGTAATTGATTTTGTTTGTTGCTTTTCATCTATCTTTTATCGTCTCAGGCAATGTAGGGACAGATATTAAGGTTAACAACATTTTTTTTCTATAGCTAGCCATCTAAAAAGACAGATTTGCCATTTTGAAAATAACAGCTTTCCTAATCTGGAAAAGTGGATTTTGCCAAATTTGAAGCCATCTTCTAATACTGCAAAGGCCTTATTCTATAAGACCTGGTCAGGAACCCTGAAGACCGATTTTCTCGCAGCATTTAAAAATGTTTAATCAAAATAGGTGCTGGTCGGGCATGAGAGCTTTGACCATGCCATGCATGCTTTACTGGGCCAGACACTTTCATTAACCTCAATACATTGCCAAAACTACTTACGTAAAGGATATTTCATATCTTATTGTATCTTAGCTGGTCACTGTGATACATGAATATTTTTTCGCAAAACAAAATGTGTTTACTTCATTCCATGTATCAATATTTTAGAATATCCCGTTAATGTTAGTTTTAATGTGACAAAATATCATTTTCACGTTTTAAGGCTGACAGGGTTGGCATGTGCAACAGGGTCAAAGCTTTTATACCTGGCCACCAGAATAGGTGTAGATGCATGTATTCATTTATAATTAGATTGCATGTGATTATTTTTTCAGAATGGAAAGATGTGACAGACAGATAGATATATTGGAGAAAGAAAACATCAAACTCCTGCCCTGTATATTTCACATTTGTTGTAATTAAAACAATAAAGTGAGCAAAATGAATGGCTTTTGTGATTTAAGACAGAAATTTCCACTGATTTTAGCCATTGCAGTATTGTTGGTTGGTTATAAATCCCACTCAACAGCTGAGGTCATACAGAGACAAGCTCCCTATATATCAAGTCTCATTTGAGAGGCTGAGAAGCCTGGCATCCATCCCACGATCCCTGATTTACAAGCTGATTGGCTTTATCACTATGCCAGGGTAGGCTTCCTATTCCAGTATTTGATGGGCATGAAAAAAAGTATCATAACCTTGGGCTGGAAACAAAGCGAAGTCTGTTATTTGATCTTCTTGTGAGAAAAGATAAGAATTACCGTAGCAATGACCAGGAATTGGAAAATCGTCTGAGTATGTTTCAGATTCTATATATTTTACAAATGAGAATGAGCAAAATTTTAAGGAGTCAGAATGGATCCAGTATTTTCTCGCTATGTGGTTATTTCCGACAGTTTGTTTTCAGGAATTCCACAAAAAAAGTTTATGAAAATAAGACAACACACCCTTTCATAGAGCTCAGCAGCCTTTAGTGCTCAAGATGACCTAGGATACCCACGATCTGGTTTTCAGCTCACCTGAGCTTGCTCAGGATGTGAGCTTATAGGAAGTTACTCGAGCCGGTGTCCATCTGTCTGTAGGTCTGTCTGTTAGTCTGTATGCCTGGCCACCCTTTCAAATACATGTATGTATTTATCGCTGAAACTTGCATTTATTTTAAGATTTCACGAATTGGATAGTAAAAGTTAATGACAACTTTATTTCCTTGTTGTTTTGACATTAGAAATGTCCAAGGTGTAATTATGGCAAAATACCTTTTTTTCATGCTATGGCTCAAAATGTAAAGGGTATCTGGCATTAATTTGTTTCACTGATTCATATAGTAAATCAAAACAATAACTGTGTGTGACAATTCTTAGCATAGATTTTGGTCTTTAAAATGACCAAAATAGTTGCTTTAGGGTGAAATTATGGCAAAAAAGCACATTTTGTCATGCCCTGACCCCTTCATTTATTTGGAAACACATAATTATTGTATGTATTTTACCCAAGTGAAAAGTGAAGTTAGTAACATGATTAAGTATTACTATTTTATTGTTTATTTGAATGTTTAATAATGACCAACCATGTAAATTTATCGTAAACATTCCAAAAAAGGGTTATAAGAACACCTTTTTCCTTGACATGACCCAAAATCTAATGGGTATCTGGCTTTTATTTTATGCCATTTCACAAACTGGAATGGGAATGTTCAACTATGATCAAGTATGACCAGTTTTTCATTCATTTTTGTGCTTAATAATGTCCAAAATTGTTATTTCAGGGTGAAATTATGGCAAAAAGGCACTTTTTTCATGCCCTGACCTCTATATTCTTATGGATTTAGGACTATATGTCATTATTTTCTCTGTTTTTTGTAAACAGGATGAAAAATTTAATAAGAGGACTTTATTTGATGACTTTCTCATTTTTATTCCTTTAAAATTGCCCACAATGGTCATTTTAAAACAGCAAAACACTGTTAAAAGGGTCCTTTTTTCGTGTCGTGGCCTATGTATTAGGGACTATCTGTCGTTATTACTACGTATTTTGCAAATAGGATGAAAGACTTAATAAGAGGACTTTGTTTGATGACTTTCTCATTAATTTTATTCATTTAAACTTGCCCACAATGGTAATTTTGATGGAAAATATGGCCAAAAGCCCCCTTTTATCATGCCGTGGCTTCATAAAAAGGCTGGTTACACATGTTTTTTTCATCATATTTTTAAAGAATGTACCTTTATTGGTTGTTGTACAGAGTTTCACAAAATTGACATTATAACATGATATCTAAATTTTGATAAATGTCATAAAAATAGACATTTTCCCATAGGCACTAATGTTAAAATGTCATTTTGGGTACCTTTTCGCGTGCCCCTCCAGCACCCAAACGAATATGGGTACCTATTGATTTTTTAGGTTCATTTGTTTAACCAAGTGTTATACTTGACAAAAAAGTTCTTTTTAAAAAAATGACATTATTCAGGCAGAGACCTTCATACATCCTTAAGTTGTTTTTGCTTATATAACATATATATTAAAACACATATGCGCTAGGAGTGCGGTTTTCTGAAATTCACGAGAAACATCCAAAAAGTTCTGATACCATGGAAACGAGGCCGGTGACTCCCCACTTTTATTTCGATTTTAGTTCAAGGATACCATTATCTTGAAGCATAAGAAGTTTCATGAAAATCATATGCGGGAATTAAATAGTAATGTTTCCCTTTAAGTGATTGGAACCTCGATATTTGAAGAATCAAGCAATTCAGGATGTACCGTGAATGTTTTTTGTCGAAGACATCTCAGATCATTTTTGACCTGCTTCCGGGTTTTTCCCATATGGAAGATGAAAAAGGCAACAAGCTGCATCTCTTTAAAAAGTATTTTAAGATGATGTTTTTTACTCTAGAAGCCATCATTGGTCCTTATTGTTATTCATTTTAATCGCTTTTTGTCTGATGAAAGCTTTTGCAAAGAAAAATTAAAATCTAAAATCTGTGGATTTTGAAATTTTATGATCCATGCAGGCCATCATAGATAAGATGCGTTCGGATTTTCTCCATTAAATATAGGCGTGTTCGGTTCAAAGGCTCTGCTCAACAGAACGAGTCGTTTCGGTCCAGCGACTCTTAAGGACTCTCGCTGTAAGGACATTTGAAAAGCATTAATCCCTCTGTCATGTCTGGAGTTGGCTCTGCAAGAGTCATACTGTCTGTCTGTCTGTCTATCTCTTTCTCCTGCATCCTTTACCCTATTGCAGAACAGATACTAATCTTCGACAATTATCTTTTTTAAAGATGTTTCTTGTATACTGGTCAGGTCATTATCTTTTTTCTTGGCTCGTGACATCTCCACTGGACATAATTTTTCAAAAACTATTTCCTTGTTATGCTTTTGATGTCAAGGGGGATAATAATAAATATATTTTACATGAACTTAGTATTCCAGTTCTCCTAAGGTCTTCTTTTAATTTCCTGGTAGGATTTAAAAAAAGAAAAACAGTCATTAGAATGATTTCAACAATAAGAGTGATGTTAATTAAGAATTTATTTATTTAGTAAGCAACCTTTTCCATCAGACTTACAAATTCAAAGCGTACACCCTTGTAATTTTGTATGAGAAAAAGATAAATATACAATGATGTCAATGTTAATTGATCAAACAACGTATATCGTATTTCACATATTTACCTCAATTTCTTATGATCTCTTCACAGAAGGTGGATACTCAGGTGTCTTTTCTGGGAGAGATGAACTATTCAATAGAACATTTGTACGATGATCCCCCCTGGACTTGTGCACCTATGCATTGTTTGACCGTGAAATGATTGGGCAAAAATATTGGACAAAAAGGGTCAGGTTGTTGTTGTTGTTGTTTGTAAATCCCGCCTCTGTCAGGCGAACCTCGTAAAACGAGTAAAACCCTATGTCCGTATCGATGAAACTTTAAAATGTCATAATAAAATAACTGTTCTCTATGTCTATCTAGAACTATCATGCTTTTAAACAACTCATTAAAAAGTCACAAATATCTGATAGAATCACACAAAGTCCACTTTACAATAGCCTATAGAAGTTTCAAAAATTTTAAGGAAGCAGAATTTATTGAAGATCTTCAAACTGTTCCATGGGATACTATTAAATTATTTGAGGATACTGATGATATTATGGATGCTTGGTTAGACTTATTTTTACAAGTAGTTGACAAACATGTACCAATAAAACAACATAGGGTAAAGCACAAAAATCAGCCTGAATGGATGTCAGCGGAAATACTTGAGGCCATAAAGTGTAGAGATAGGCATAAATCTCTGGGTAATGAAGATGAATACAAGACCTGGAGAAATAAAGTAATCAAGCTTATAAATAATTCTAAAAAAGCTCAGTACCAAAGATTCATTGACAATAATAAAGGTAATCCAAGCTGCATTTACAAAATCTTTAAGGAAGTAGGTGCCGGTAAAGGTCTGCGCAAACAGCCTGCTGCAACTTCAATTAAAGTTGGAGATACTCTGATAGAGGATCCAACAGAAATGGCCAATGAATTCAACACCTTTTTTGTCAATATAGCATCAAAGGTAAAAGAGCCAACCATTAACACAAACCATGAGAAACTAAGAGAATTTTGTCATTCAAAACTTCCTGCAGATACAAAATTTATAATCCCTCCAGTAAGTAATGAATATGTTTCCAAGTTTCTTTCTAATATTGACATAAATAAAGCTACAGGTACAGACAGAATTGGGCCACGCCTCCTTAAGCTAGCGGCACCATACATCACTGATGAAATAATGTTTATATGCAATCATAGTATTTCTAATTCAGTTTTTCCAAGTAAATGGAAAGAGGCAAAAGTAGCCCCTCTTCATAAAAATGGTTCTCATGAGGAGCTCAATAATTATAGACCTATTTCAATTTTGCCAGTCCTTTCGAAAGTACTGGAAAAACATGTACATACAAGTCTATCTGATTTTTTACATGAACATTCATTATTACACAAAACCCAATCTGGCTTCAGAGCAAAGCATTCTTGTGAAACGGCTCTAGTCAACATGGTTGATTCATGGTTAGATGCCATTGATAATGGTCAAATGATTGGTGTTGTGCTTGTTGATTTTAAAAAAGCTTTTGATCTTGTAGATCACAAAATTTTGTTAAATAAATTGGAAATATATGGTATAAAAGATGAGGCACTGCTTTGGTTTGACACGTATCTTAGAAACAGGAAACAGCAGGTAACAATCAATAATTGTAAGTCAGAACTGAAGAATATATCATGTGGTGTTCCCCAAGGATCTATTTTGGGGCCACTCTTATTTCTACTTTTTATCAATGATCTTCCTTTATACACCAATAACGTTTTTACAGATCTTTATGCTGATGACACAACTTTATATGTTATACACAATTCCATGGAACAGATTGAAAATGACCTTCAGACTGCTTTAACAATCTACATATATGGTGTAAAAGAAATGGAATGGTGCTTAACTCTGCAAAAACTAAGGTCATGTTGGTTACAACAAAGCAAAGGCGAAATAGACTTGGTTGTGATAACCTTGATCTTAAATTTAATAATGAAGACCTCAATATGATATCAAATGACAAACTTTTAGGCGTATTCGTCGACAACAATTTGACATGGTCAGAACATATAAAGCATTTAACAAAAAAGATTTCCTCAAGCACATGGCTTCTATCAAGAATTAAACGATTCTTGTCTAGAGATCATAGAGTCCAGTTCTATAAGTCCTACATCCAGCCGCATATTGATTTTTGTAATATTGTCTGGGGAAGTTCTTCTGAGTCTATCAAATCAAGATTATTCAAACTACAGAAAAGAGTATGTAGGATTATCTTAGATTATAATGTGGATGATTGCGAGGAAGCTATGAAATCTTTAATGATTATGTCTATATATGATCGACTCTATCTCCGAAAAGCTAAATTTATGTTTAAGGTTTACACTAACGAGGCACCTACATATATTTCTGAAAACTTCACTTTAAGAAACAATATTAACACTAGTATTAATCTGAGATCATCTTCCAGTGGCTGTTTTATACCACCCAAGCCTAGGACAGAACTCTTTAAGCATAGTATGAGGTACTCCGGATGTCTAATTTGGAATAGTCTTCCAGATGAGGTTAAAAGTGCTCAGACTGTTGCCACATTTCATAACAGATGCTTGAAATGGCTGGTTGAGTGAATTTTGTATAAGCATTATGTATTTGTCATTTAATATTGTACATGCTGCATACTGATATTAGTATAGTTACTTAGTTCCATAGTCTCATTTTTGTACTAAGTGTTTTGTTATACACCTGTACATTTTCTAAATAACTTAATCATATGTATCATTTTTGGTATTACATGTATTAATTAATGGTACCTTTATTCTCAGCTCCTTTTATGAGTACCTTCTCATTTCGTTTTCGGTTAAGGTGTAAACTAAATGGATATGATATAAAGTGCTATAAGCAAATGATAAGTCGTATCAGTACTATTACTTACTATTGAATCTGGACTGCTTAAATTATGATTGTCATGCTACACATGACAATAAAAGAAAAAGGTTGAGCGGACATTTCTGGTAGTTTGGTATGATTATTGCACTTGCTAATGGTTTCACCATTATTAAAAACATCTAATATGAAATGTGACACATCTGAATTGTTTTGCTTAAATTATTTTGTATTATATTTTCTCATTACCAGTTTGTTAAGGTATCCCATTATTATTAGATATGTTTTAATTGTTCTGCAACAGTTACATGTCTAAATATATTTTGTCTTTTATCATTGCATGAAATGCTTGGTCAGTGCAAGTTTGAATCAGCCTTGAAAATAGTTTTCTCATTATGAGGCTCATATTATCAACACTGAATCACTTCATATATTTTTTTCTCATCTTGTATCATTTGTTCTTTTTATCTCTCTCTGTCATTGTTTGTACCTGTACATATGTATATATTGAGGGCCTCATGGAAGATTAGCTTTTACATATATGTATTTATTATGTATGTGCTAAATGTTGTCACCCTCAAAAAATAAAGTCTTTACTTACTTACTTCACACCGTTCATCCAGATACAACAAACGCGGAAAGGTCTGCTAAACGCGGATGTAAACAATAGTATTTTAGACGGCGAGAAAAAAGAGTGAGTATTTATTATCTTTAATTATATCGAATGTCGACCGAGTTGATTTTTGTTTGACATACAGTGAAAAAGTACATCACTTTGAAAATGTTTGCCCAAAATCCTGCCTCACAAATTATATTAGTTTGAGAAATATAGGCTTCTAAATCTGTCTTGGCTGCACGAAAAGCGAAAAATCTTGGTAGGAATGTCTGTAAATCATTATTAAAACACGAAAATATGGCCAAATTGGTGTTTTTCGGAGGATCGGGGATCGCTTCAAGTGTTGCCTTTACGAGAACTCTCGCAAAATTCTAGAAAGAGAATAAGAACTTTTTGAAAGTCGGTACTGTCATTTAATATGGTGCAACATACCACGGTTCAAATTCTCAAGCAGGTGAAACAAACTCGGACCATCGGTACAACCGACACGGATGATAAAAACCAAATTCTGATCTTATTTTAAGGAAAACTGGCTGCAGTCATTGTTAAAACCAACTTTAAATGGTATAGAGTCCATAGATGATTGGTTGAATACCAATTATGGCGTGATAAAACCACAAGGAACGTGCCGATGAGCACTTTCACTACGCTTTGGCCACGGCATTAGGTTTATAAATCTGTCTTGGCTTTATATATGTTTTATAAAGCAGCTACATGTTAACCGAGAAGCTGTCCGTGCCTTTGTTTTCGCTCTTTAAATTTGACAATTAAAGGCCTTAGCGTGCAGTTTGAAAGTGTCAGATAAGGGTGGTCGGGTGGGAATATGGGCCCCGCCCATTGGGGCCTAAAGAAATAGATGGGCTGCTTGTGCCTCCAGTCAAAGCTTGTACGATGCTGACTAGGTATCTGATTACTGGTTAACCGCTCAGGTCTGAGCATGCCCAAGAAAAGTGGTTTCAAGTCGAACCATCCGCACATATAAACCCTTTTGGCTTTGTTGGAAGGTTATATTTGAAGCACTTGTTGGGTGTCATGACATCCTCATTTTGGTTAAGAGTCTCATAAAGTGGAGGCAACGTCCCGATATGACCTTAGCTGTTGACTGCGAGGTCGGGGTTGTGGGTGGGGCGAACCAGGCAGGTTCAAGATTATTTAAGCTCATATGAAGGTACAAGTAGGCAAAGATCAGGGAAATGCGCAATCAGAAAGAGATTCCCACTCCAAAAACCAAGTCGGGAAAAAACTAAATGAACAAGCAGGTACTTATACCATGAAAACATATCGTAAGTCGAAAGAGCAGCTTTTTTCCCAATAGGTGGCCACTCAGTTACCCAAACTTAACTAAAAATTTGAAAACACACATAAGGTGCAAACAGCAAAAAAATTTCAGCTCATATGAAACTGACAAATCAGTAGATTGTGCGAAAATGGGAGCACCTCGAGAAAAACCACCTGGCACACCCGCAGTCAGAACTTGGCTTGTCGCACATGTGCCCCGTATGGGTTTCGAACGAATACAACGGTGAGATGATCAAATGATTAAGCGGTAATGAAATGTCAGCGCTCTTAACCACTTGGCCACGGGGGCCGCCTAGAGATTTATTCAAACGATGTCCAGTTTGCAATGATTGCAAATATTTCATGCATAACAATAGAAAACTGAAAAATACGTGTAATGAAGTACAAATACTTTGACCGTGATTTTTGACCTCACGTGATGAAGTTTTGTAAAAACCATGAAATTGGCAGACATGTTTTCCAGTGCCACGTGAAGCAAATTGTCATATATTGTTAGGAGTATGACGGGCAGTGTCAAAGTATTTGCACTATACAAACTTACTTACTTACTTACTTGAGATAGACGTCAAGCTAGTCATTTCTACTTAGCTAAGCAATTCTGCATCTTAGACGCCAACTGTCTAGTGGTGGGGGAAAGCCAGGGCATTTCTCGACGTTCGGTCGGGAAATACCAGGGTGAAACCACCGCTCCCGGAAGGTGACAGTCAAACTATTGGTACATACCGATGCGGGAACCATTGATAGTTTTTTTTCAATATCTGATAATTTTTTCTTGCGTCGCCAGTGGGATTCGAACCTACACGGCAGAGGTACATAGCTAGTCAGAAGCCAAACGCGCTACCGACTGAGCTATCCGGGCGCCCCTTACATCAAATATTCCACAAATGGGCTTTTTAAAGTTTCATCAAAGTTCTTCCGTGTTTATGGTCTGGGAGACTGGTCATAAAAGTAACACCGACAGGTTCACGAGTTCCTTAGGAAAGCTTTTGTCTGTTGAATAGATAGAACGCGGATTTCGCATATTAGCTCATTTCAAAACGGAGTTTGGTACCTGGGATAAAATGACTACCTTCTTGAAAGTTTTTTAAATTACAGTAATTCATTTTGGCTCCATGTTGTCAAACCTTAAGGGTCACTGATGAAGCTTAAATAGCAGAAACCGCGGTATGGCCCATCACCTTTCTCATTAATATGCTCACTGCTCTTAAAGGATCTAAGTTTTTATTTTAAGCGCGTGATGTCTTTGTAGTTCGAAAGCAAAATAAATCATTTTGAGTGAAACGACTTATATGTCCAATTTCTGTATCTACAACTTTCGAAGGGTATGACATGGGTGCAGTTTGGTATCATTCGTGTTAGAATGGTTTCAATATATAGTGCAATATGACGTTAAATGTTGCCATTCCAGGATCCCCCCGAATTCGATAATATATCAAGTGAATAACCAACTATAGAAGCCAACATGATGCATTTATAGCACGTTTACTTTATAAAAATCTAGCATTCTTCATTGTATTTTATTTAAAAAAAACGTTCTGCCAGTGTTTTGCAGGTTAAAACCAGGTTTTCGAATCCGAGTTTGTTTTACCCAAATTATTTGGATCATCCGCGTTGTGTTGTATCAACGTCCGTGGTAAGTTGTACCTTGAAACAATCTAGGCCGATTTTTAAACATGGATTTCGACACACACAAAATCTTTTCCAGTTTGATGCTTTGTGTAGATATATTCTATAGATGTCGAAAATTAGTTTTGAAGAGATATTTGCACGAAACCAAACACACTAATTCTACAAATATCGAAAGAATAGGAAAAAAGGCGAAAAAATAGTAATTTATGAATTAAAATCGCTTGTATCTATAGTTTACACAAATCTTTTGCTGTGATACGGTACCATTTTCAAGATAAACCAGTTCGCATCAGCTCTGCATAAACACATTTTATATAGGAACAATTTATAGGCTATATGTTGATGTTTTCTTACTTTGTGTATTCCTGCGATACAGTTGTTTATATCCGCGTTTAGCAGACCTTTCCGCGTTTGTTGTATCTGGATGAACGGTGTGTACTTACTTACTTACAAAAGGGTTAATAATTGTTCAATCAACGGGTGCTAAAATTGCCCGAGGCTCATCCATAGGTAACTACATTAAAACTTGTGAATTGTTAAAAGTGTTCACTAGAAATTAAAATCCATGCGAATAAGATACTGAATACACATGCTCAGGTTGACACTTTTATTTTGGACTTTGAAAAAGCTTTTGACACCCCTCCACATGAACTTCTTAAAAGCAAATTGTTTAGTTATGGTATAGGTGGAAAGACATTGGAATGGATAAATGCTTTTTTGTGCTTCAGGCAGCAAAGGGTAGTTACAAGTTAATGGTGTTAAATCTGACTGGGCCCCTGTTGTGTCTGGTGTCTCTCAGGGCACCGTTCTCGGTCCATTGTTGTTCTCCTTGTACATAAATGACATACCCGTTGGCATTGACTCTCAAATCAGGCTTTTTGCTGATGACTGTGTTTGTTACCGTGAAATTAGAACAGTAGAAGATACATTGAAACTTCAGAAAGACATTGACCTTTTAGGGAGCTGGGCCCGAAAATGGGGCATGAGATTTCAACCTGTCAAATGCAACATGATGCAGCTGACAAATAAACGGATAAATAAAATTGAGGCCTCGTACACCCTCGAGGGAACGGTATTGGAAAATGTTGATAGCATTAAATATCTAGGTGTAACAATTACAAATGACCTCAAGTGGAATACCCATATCAATAATATCTGTACTAAAGCCAACAGAACACTTGGATTCTTGAGGAGAAACTTATTTTCTTGCCCCCAAGATGTTAAAGAAGCAGCTTATAAAGGACTGGTGCGCCCAGTCCTGGAATATGGAAGTTCTGTTTGGGATCCTCATACTAAATGCCTCCAGGAGGAATTGGAGAAGGTACAGAATCGTGCCGCTAGATTTGTAACTAGGAATTATACTTTCGAGGAAGGTAGTATGACTGGCATTCTTGAACAACTCAAATGGGAATCTCTCAAGAAAAGGAGGACGGATAATCGACTTATATTACTATACAAAGGTCTGAAGGGTAAAGCCAGAATACCTACAGATGACCTTATCCCAAAGACTAGGCGTTGTAGAAATAGCCACTCCAAGGCATTTCAGCTTCCATCTGCTAGTATAGAGGCCTATAAATGTAGTTTCTTTCCCCAGACTATCAGGGACTGGAATGACCTCCCTGACTCTCTGTTTTCTACTGCTGAAATGTCAGATGATTGTGTGTCCAAGTTCGCTTCACTCGTGCGTTCAAGGGACTAATTTCTCCCCCATCCGATCCCCCTGGTGAAATAATGTCATTTGGCATGTCACCAGTAAACTATTCAGATTCAGACCGTTTACATCATAATAGATTCCATGGCTGGATAAGATAAAATCCTCTTTTTGCATGAACATGTATTGCATCAAAGGAAATTATGAAAGTATTGAAAACATGTTTTGGAATTACAACTTAACTAAAGATACCCATATGTTTATCTCTGAAATCAAGGTCACATGTACGGTTGGGGACTTGATTTTAAGGTATGCTGCCCTAGTCATCTTGGCACATTTCAGTCATTTCAGCTACTGCCACAGGCTACATACAAATAAAAATAAACTGAGATCCTTTAAGAGCAAAGAGCATATTAATGAGAAAATGGATGGGCTATACCGCGGTTTCGACTACAAAAGTCTCTTCAGTGACCCTCTAGGTTTGGCAAAATGGAGCCATAGAGAAATACTGTAATTTTTCAACTTTCAACATGCTAGTCGATACAAAGACTAGTATTATCCAAACAAAGCCAAATTATATAAAAACTTTGTTTAGAAAATGAATCTAAACCGATAAGTAATTTCTGATTTCTCAGAATACCCTCGCTGAGAAGGCTGGCTAAGAATGCATTTAAGCAGAGGGAAGCTTAACTGTTAAGCTAGTGTGTCAATTAAAGAAATCTATGGTAAACTATATAAAAATACCAATTTGGAGCAGAGGGTTGTGACTGACAACTTTACAGGACCACCAGGACCTAAAGTCGTCAGTGACCAAGCCCTAAAGATATCAGCAGTATTACAGCCGGGGAACTCTAAGTATGGCCAACATAACACCTAAGTTCTTTCTAATGTGAAAACAATCTATATAAATTCATTGATGAACTCATGATAGTCTTAGACCCGTCAATTATGTACCTTTAATGACATAAAGTACCCCGAAGTGGAGGTGTTTTTGAGTTTTTAGTGGTACCTGTGAATTGTTTAAACCCCTCAGCATAAGTGATAGTGGCTGTTTGGCATTTGCCTTAATTATCATGCACTTAGAAGATCTCAAACAGCAGTGATCTGAGTGGTATGCTTAAGACTAGTGAATGCCTAAGTTGTGAAATTAGTGGAACACTGGACATACAAAATGCATGCGTGGCAATGAATGTGATTATGAGAAGGTACTGATTGGTCAAAAAGTTGGTTGTCTTATGGCATTAACCCGAGTCTTCTCTGGCTGCAAACCCATAAAGGGTTATAATAGCCGCCAGTCAAAAATAATCGAAGGCTATTTAATGTCAGAGCAGTCTCGGATTATTATGGCATAGTCTGGCGGGTCAGCCATCAAAATGAATTTTTGATAACTGATTTATCATTTTGACGTCTGACTCTAACACTATCAAAATTTCCCTAGTTCTATTAATATCTCTGCAAGCTGTTTTTAGACATTGATTTTATGGGAATTCCTAATCTGATTGGTTGATGGCTGGGTGCTGAGGTCATGCACTCTCTAAGAGCCAATCAGAAGCTCGCAGTTAGAATTGTCTCCCCTCTAAGATGACTTTTTTGTCAGCCATGTTGAATGAATTCTTTTAAGAAAATCATCAAAATAAACAAAATTTGGATATGTTTTATAAATTTTCAAATGGAGGTTTGTTTATTTTTTTGTTTTACAATGTTTTACACTATTTGTTTGTATAAAAACTTGTTATCCTGTAAATAATGACTTTCACCCAAAAGTGGCTGACAGCTTGGCTTTTTGACAATGTGCTGGAGTCAGACGGCATAATGAACCACTGGGTATGATACTTCATTTTGACGGCTGACCAGTCAGACTAAAATGAACCACTGGGTATGATACTTCATTTTGACGGCTGACCAGTCAGACTAATTATGGCATATAAGCTTAATTATAGCTGATCTGCACCATTGTTTTTGTATCAGCTAAATTCTGTATAGCTGATCAGCACCATTGTTTTTGTGTAAGCTAAATTCTGTATAGCTGATCTGCACCTTTGTTTTGCATTAAATTTGCTAAATTCTCGATTTCTCCTGTTACTACTCGCATTTTATAGTCAAAATGTTAAAAAGCTATTACTTGTTACAGCTGCCAGTGTCAAGGGAGATAGTTATAAACATAAACCCATTCTAAAGATTAATAACAATGCCAATTCATGTCAAATATAGCCTTTTGCCAGTAATATTATCAAACATATCATGTTTTATTGCCATGATAAGAACAATAAATTAAAATAATTTTAGCTGTAGAATTGAATTGATATCATTCTTCAAACTTGAATAATTTGTTGATGCTATTTTACACCTTATGAATTTCATATGAGAGGTTTATATACTTTTGTTTGAAATCCGTAGTTAATGACATCGAACACTTTAAAACACATAGTTACGTTCATGATATATTTAGAATCTCTTCACAGAAGGTGGATACAATTAGTGTCATTTCTTGAAGGGATAAATTATTCAATAATTGTATATTCATATCTGCAGTAAGCAGGTAAAAGGTAAATGTATGCAATGCTCAGGAAATGGCGCAATCAGAAAGAAATTCCACCAACAGTGTTTTTTCGAAAATCAAACTATGGCACAGGTAGTTGAGCGGTTTGCCTTTAATTTGTGAGGATGAACATTTATCACCGACATGAAATGCATATGGCGGATCGGTAATAGAACACTCAACACTCAACTTGACTACCGTGACAATAGCTGACACCCGAACTAAGCCTTTAATGTTTTCTTTACATGGGAAACTTCACAAATTGTTTCTTGTTAGGGAGCCATAATTTCTTTGATGGAAAATTATCCAGATTGTTTTTATACCAGAAAATCTTTTTGATTTTGATACCACAAAATCAATTTTTTGATATTAAAAAAAAAAAAAAAAAAAAAAAAAAAAAAAAAAAAAAAAAAAAAAATACAATTTTTGATATATAAAAAAAATAGTCCCATTTTTTTGATATTACAAATTCGTTTTTTTTTGACATAATATATCACAAAAATTTGATTTTGTGATATCAAAAAACAGATAGTGTTGGTATTCATGTAATACTATTCTGTTAGCTGTCACGGGACCTGTAAACTTTGCCCTCTTGTGTATTCACATTATGGGATGTAGAAACATTTTTGAAAAACTAATACTTGCTCATTCAGTATCAGACAAGGGAGATAATAAAAAAAGTTTTACAATTTCAATTCTTGTAACGTTTCTGGGTGAAATGCCCTAGTGATTAACACAAAAGCCTGTATAGTTTCAGAGATATGAGAAATTATACATTTGTTATTAAGAAGAATTGCATGCACATCTTTAAACTGCGTTTCATAATATTATTATATTTTAAACTGCGTTTCATAATATTATTATAACTGTTAAAAGCCTTCACAACACCTTTTATAATGCATTTGAGAAAATTACATAGTTCAAATTCTAACCCCATTGGCCTACCCTTTGTTAAAGGGGATTCTGCTATTTTTATACCTTATTTTTAGCCTCCTCTCATCTGATGATGGATACTTAGGTGTCACGTCTGTATGGGAGGTACATCACAATTTGAAACCACAACATCCACAGGCCTAGGGGTTAGGCCTAGGGGTGCATTACTTGCATTGTTTAAGCCTGGTTTCCACTAATAATATTTCTTTGACGAAGATTGTTTTGTCGCAGAAATGCTGGCATACTCCTGTGCCACAGATGAAAACTGGGACTGTTTTGAAACATGAAACCATGGCTAATCTATTTATGGGGAAGGAATATCCAGTTCTAATCTAAGTTTAGATTATACTCTGTATCATAACCTGAAACACTTTCTCCTGTCAGATCTAGAGTAGGCGTTGAAAGATAAATTACAGATCTAAACAAAGCATGAACAAACTTCAGATAATTTTGTGATAATGAAACAGAAAACTACATGAGCTGGTTAAATGTTACAGACTGAACACTTCTATATCCATCGCCAGTTTTCAGAGTTTTTGCTGTTTTTTCTTAATCATTTAGTTTGTCGCAATAAATTCTTATAAAGAAGATTATTGCTTTTGCAGCAGGGATAAACTCCTTGAATGTGGCCACCTGTTTGTTTCAAGAATTAGATAAAATATACCATTTCGACTTTGTTTCAAAATTAACAAAGCAGTGCTTGATTAGACTAAATGAAATGCTGATCTGAGTCTATAAAGATTTAAAGGTGGCTTTTTTCAATATTGAGAATTTCAATACATATGCATGTGCACACTTTCTGCATTTTTTTCTTCAAAATATTTTAGGTACCCACATGTTGAGTACCCACCCACAGTGTGATATTCCATAATTTATGAATACACATACAAATAAACACCAACGATCTTATGAGTACCCCAAGACCACAACAATTTTGTACCAACAGTTTCAAGTCTTGACTCGAAATTTCATGAACAAGCTTAATCTGAATACCCACAATTTTATGCAATTTTATGCGATTTTGAATTTTGTGAGCACTTTATAGTAAAGACAAACATAATTTGTCCATGCTTTGTGTAACAACAAAATTAGTTTCCAACATTTCTATATCAACACATATTTATATGCACTTTTGGATACCCACTTATTTTGAATACACCAAAACATGAAGACTCATTGAATATTTCAATTACCTAAACTTTGTGTAGTAACTCTAAAATATCTATATCTTATTATTTGCCACCAATTCTGGGTACCTACAAGATTTGATATTTCATTATATCCACACTTTTGAGTACCCTTATGTTTATTTTTATTTGGGTACCAACAAATTTGAAGACCGCAAAGTTCAACTGCCAAAAATTTGAGCAAATGAAAAGGATAGTTCCATAAAAGCGCTGCAGGCATGCATGATACTCCGCCACGCAAATTTAATTTAGCAAAAATGTTTCTCAATAAATTCTCAAGATAAAGAGCAGAACAAAATTTTGTCATAAATGAAGGACCATAACTCTGTATACATTGATAAAATTTACCCATCTTCAATCTCAAACCACTACTTCCTGATTTGAACTTTTATACAAAGTTTGAATAAAACTGGTTGATAAATGCACAAAACAGAGGCAGGAAACGAAATTTTAATGTAAATCATGGGCCATAACTCTGTACTTATTTAACTAAATTTATTCATTTTCAATCCCAAAACCACTCCTTCCTGATATGAACTCCTATACAAAGTTTGAAGAAAATCGGTCAATAAATGCTCAAGATAGGGCCCAGAAACAAAATTTTAACGTAAATCAAGGGCCATAACTCTGTACATATTTGACAAAATTTACCCATCTTCCATCCCAGACCACTCCTTCTTGATATGAACTCCTATACAAAGTTTGAAGAAAATCGGCCAATAAAAGCTCAAGAAAGAGCCCGGAAACAAAATTTTAAAGTAAATCAAGGGCCATAACTCTGTACTTATTTGACGAAATTTACCCATCTTCAATCCCAGACCACTCCTTCATGGTATAAACTCCTATACAAAGTTTGAAGAAAATCGGTCAATAAATACTCAAGATAGAGCCCGGAAACGAAATTTTATCGAAAATCAAGGGCCATAACTCTGTACTTATTTGACGAAATTTACCCATCTTCAATCCCAAACCACTCCTTCCTGATATAAACTCCTATACAAAGTTTGAAGAAAATCGGTCAATAAATACTCAAGATAGAGCCCGGAAACGAAATTTTATCGTAAATCAAGGGCCATAACTCTGTACTTATTTGACGAAATTTACCCATCTTCAATCCCAAACCACTCCTTCCTGATATAAACTCCTATACAAAGTTTGAAGAAAATCGGTCAGTAAATGCTCAAGATAGAGCCCGGAAACGAAACGCTGACGGACGAACAGACAGACGGACGGACGGACGGACGGACACTCAAACGCAAATTTTTTTGGAGGGTATAACATGAGCCGCGACACGAGAAAACCGGTCTTCAGGGTTTCCGACCTGGTCTGACACAAACCGGTCTGTGCAGCTACAGAAGATGGCTAGAAGCTTGAAATTTCGGATTTAAGAAGAATAGAAAGTTTACTATCCTCGTAGCGAAAACAAAGGTGCTGATCAGCTTCGCAGTTACTGCGAAGATGATCTGCGCCTTTGTTTTCGCATAGGCAGAAATCCCGTTTTCTCACGATGCGGCTCAGTCATAATACCCCGCACTTTTTTAAGTGGCGGGGTATAAAAATTTTAAAAGTGACTGTGCTATCAAATTTTGAATACCCCCAATTTTCAGTACCCACATATATAAGTACCCACTAGCTTCTAACACAAAATGGACCAAGAGCAAGAGAAAACTGAACAAAAATTAAACCTGTAGAAATCTGAACAGAAAGCCTCTGAGATGAGATTTAGCACTGACTGGAGTTCTGAATAGGGTTTTGTGTTCTACAATGACTTTTTTTTTTTTTTTTGCCACCTGACTTTGTTACAGGTTTTTTTTTTTTTTTTTTTTTTTTTTTTTTTTTTTTTTTTTTGCCACCTGACTTTGTTACAGGGGGTACAACAGTATACATTTAGTGGTCATTTTTTTTTTCATTCTTTCGATGGTTGCTGTTATGAAGTCCTAACTGCAGTTTTGATATGAAGACCATATTTCATTTTTGTGAACAGGCTTATCAGAACCCTTTTAAAACTACTGGAAGGAAGTTGAGTGCTGCTTTATACCAGCAGTGCACATGTACCATATAAAACCTGATTATTACGCATTAGGTCGGGCACTGGTTCACCATAGAATCATCAGTTTTTCAAAGCATGTTTAAAGCGTTCCATGCTGTATCTTATTTTATATGCATCTTACTTTGGTGTCTGTTTCTGTAATATTTCAACCTTTTGTACAATCCAATTTGAATAGCCATTTTCGGAAATAACTGCTCATCAGTAATGATTTAGATTTTTGGGTGTTTCCTATCTTGTTTTTCAGGATATGACCTTTTCTGATTGTGCGGGTTCCGGGGCATTGCTTTCTCTGTATACCTAGTGTACAAGATTTATTAAATACACAAAACTGACTACTATTATTTATTAGGTTACACCCCCTGTATAATTGGCTTGTTAAATGGTTTTGATTTATGAAAACATTTGTTTTCTCTCAAAATAAGTTCTAATATGAGAAAACCTTTCTTCTTGGCCCAGACCGGATAGTTACAAGGCATGCTGTACAGCTTAAAAGCTACCATTGCACTGAGTTTATCTGATTGAGAAATATAAGAGTATAATAATACTATCTTGGCAGCAAAAGCGAGGAATCAGCTCCAGCACACCCCGATCTGTCCCTGTGATTTTGCACCGCTTTATAATACAATGTGTCTTGGCTTAATATTGATAGGGCAGTACCTCTTTTAGCAACTGTGAATACAGACTATATTCTATAAACAGACGCTTACATCTTATGAATCATTGGACATAAATTTGCATGCTAATTCGGAGCAATCTATATGAGTTTGGCACTAGAGTAGGCAATGAGTTTGCATTCACACACAGCAAAGATTACTTATGAACCAGTCATTTGTATCGGCCCCCCTAGGGCCAGGGATAGTGGGTACACATTGGGGCTTAAGTGCCAGGTTTTAATGTCTGATTAGTCCCGGCAGTGCAGGGCATGTGCCTGGGTTTTAATTTCTCGCCAATACACCGTCACATTATTTCATTTAGATATTTAATGTATTTTAACATTTCATTACTTTTATGGTCCTTTATATTTAATTTGCAAATTTACCTGTTACACCCATAGGCCTAGGGGTATAACACTTGCATTGTTTAAGCCTGGTTTCCACTGACAATTTTTCTTTGACGAAGATTATTTGTCACAGAAACATTGGCAATGAGTTTTCTTCACACACAGCAAAGATTACTTATATTACTTAGCTTGTTCACCTTTGTCACAGATATTTGACAATGAAACTTCACCACAGAATCGAATTTACACGAGCATAATAAGATTATTACATACTTTGTCAAAGAAAAAATGTCCGTGGAAATGAGGCCTTATACCCTGGTAGCTAATTTCCCGGCTAATTTGACCTACCTTGCACCTTGTCGCCTCCCTGTGACTTACTGAATCCTGTTTTAACTGTTTAGTAAACGGAAAACAGAACCAATTCGACCTTTGCCACGACATGTTTACAAAATGGTATTCTTATTAGAAGCATTTTCGGCATAAACTATGCCATCAGAAACCTATGATTCACCTATGCAAATTGTTGGCTTTCTTGTGCGGTGGCTCATTTTATATCACTCACTCCACAGGCTGCAGAAACCATTCTGAAGCTCTACAACAATGTCTTTATCAAGTATGATGCCACGCTACTAGAAATTAATCCAATGGCAGAAGATTCACATGGAAATGGTAAGTTTTAATGTACCAGTCATTTGTAACCACTGCCCCACCTACGAGGAAGGGTGATGGATAGCCGGGCTAAAATACAGGGCAATTACTTTTCGAGTGTCCTCTCAGTACAGGGGAAATGACAGGGTTTTGACATTAGGATCTTTACCCCAGAGATTTTCTATTGCGAAGGGCAGGGCAAAGAGCAAAGTTTTGACCTCCAGTTTGCCCCCTGGGGGTGGAGCTCATAGCAGGGCACTGAAAGCTGAAAAATCCCAGCCCTTTCCCATAGGGAGCAGTGGTTACAAATGATCACTATGTGAGCCACGACGCGAGAAAACCGGTCTTCGGGGTTTCTGACCAGGTCCGACACAAACCGGCATGTACAAGCTCAGAAAAGAGTTAGAAGCTTGAAATTTCGGATTTAAGTAGAAGAGGAATTGTACTATCCGAGTAGCGAAAACAAAGGCGCTGATCAGCTTCGCGGTTACCGCGAAGCTGATATGCGCCTTTGTTTTCGCATAGGCAAAAATCCGGTTTTCTCACGATGCGGCTCATAGTGTGTCTCACGCATCATAATGTGACTTCCCTGGTAGTTATCGTGCAAATCATTTGCAAGATATACTGTAACATTACAAAAACATGGCCATGGAATATGCAGAGATTTTTTTTCAGAAGAAAAATTTGAAAATTTTTCATTGGCTCTTTTAATATTACATCGCTTAAAACATATATTGTGGGTACACGTTAGAACCGCCTCGCCTAGAGCCGCCTCGGTGAGGCAGTTCTAACAAGTACCCACAATCTATGTTTTGGAGCACCCAATCTATGTTTTGGACTACCCACAATCTATGTTTTGGAGCAAAATTAAGAAAAGTAGGTATACCCCTGCATATCCCAGTTTTGCTATATAAAAGTGGGGTTCAAGGGGGTAAACATTACATGGACATGTTTTCCTGATGGCTGTTTCACTTTTAAAAAACTGGTCTTATTAAACCAAATTGCTATAACTGCGATCTTGCCACGGCGAGAGCGCATATATAATTGAACAGGGCTGGAATCTTGTTAATCGACCAGAGTTTCTGCTGCACTTGATTGGACGAGGCATTTCTGATTGAGTCACACTAAATACCGCATGCCGGCTCTGGTAAACCGAGCTGCCAGAGTCTTTTCGGTCTGTGGTTATCGCCGTGTCATACAGTGAAAATAGTGCTGAGAGATTGTAAGCGTTTTAAAAACGCTTATACTTGTACCATTATTAGATGCAAACAAAAGTTTAAGTTTTTAATAAGTGATTTTGTTAGTCCATAAATATTGTAGTCTTTGAATATTGTTGCAACAGAAAAGTCCTTGCAATAATATTTTTCAATCAAGTTTCTTATTTTTCCACAAAAATAAGTGCAAGCTGAGGATCCTCATAATAGAAATATTGATGTTTTTCAATAATCTAGCTCAATAAGCCAATGCACATGCTTTATGGAGAACAGGAAAAGTCACAACATTATCATTCAAATACAAAACTTTTTAAGTTTTTTAAGCCTATATTTAAATTAATATAGGGATTGGTAAGTGATAATGACACCCTGGACCAAAGGTGTGAAACAAAGCTTCTATATATACTCAGATTTTTGTTTGCTAAGACTTGGCTGCATGGGTGAAAGTTTTCAGTATTAATACTGAATTCAGTATTGGGAAGATTTTTCCCCAATGTATTGGTATGGGAAAACCCATTTTTCAGTATTGGAAAAATGGTTTTTCAGTATTGAGATTTTTTGGAACTTTCACCCATGTGGCTGTATATAATACATGTGTATTGAAAACATTATGTATAAAAAATCATGGTTCTTTTTGTTGGGTCTTGCTATTTTTCTCCCATGTATCACATATATTCTAAAAATATGAATAAATCATGGTTTCCCTGGTGGAAAAGTATAATACACAGTGCTGTCTGTGTCAAGGACAGCTTAAATCCATTGAGCTTGGCAGTGGGTTTAACATAATTTATTTTGCATCTTAAACCAAACAAAGTAATACAATGAAAATTTTTTATTTGTTTGTTTGTTTGTATAGAGGCTTAATGCCCCAGTCAACAATTTTTCAGTCATGTCAGGACATACATGTAGCCAACTCTTCCTGGGTTTAACCAGTGCTGTAGGGAGTTAATGTGTCTTGCTCAAGGACGTAACACGGTGACCCCTGTAGGGATCGAACCCAGGCCCTTTTGATTCGGAGTCCAACACTCTACCACTCTGCAGAAGCCTCCGTGGTGCAGTGTTTATGCCACTCGCCTTGTAAACCAGGGGTCGCAGGTTCGATCCCGGGCTTCTCCAGTCCGTCGGATGGGACTATAAACCGAGGTCCCGTCTCCATATGACCTTGTTGGTGGGACGTTAAACCCCAATCAACCAACCATCTACCACTCTGCCACCGCATTCTCTATAAATTGATTTACTTTGCCCCATCTACTTTATATGTTAAATAATATGCATTTATATGCATAATACTTTGCATGAAGCCATGAGAAAGAAATGGAGCGGAAGGAAGGAAGAATGACCTGCATGTTTCAGTTCCCTGAATATCTTACAATCTGATCAAATCTAACAGTATGAGAGCAAAGTGGCCAAATGGTTTATGTGTTGGGATTCTGGGCCCGAGGTTATAAAACATTTTTCATGCTCAGCTCAGTTGAGACTAAAATTTATCCTGCTCATAACTGTAACTGTTGGCATTTTTAGCTCACCTGAGCCGTCAGGCTCACAAGGTGAGCTTATAGTATACCCATGCTCCGTCGTCCGTCCGTCCGTCGTCCGTCCGTCCGTCCGTCGTCCACAATTTTCAAAGATCTTCTTCTCTGAAACCGCTTGGCCAATCAAAGCCAAATTTTACATGAAGCATCTATGGAAAGGGGGAACCAATGTATATATAAATAATCCAGGTCACATGACCAAGATGGCCGCCATGCCCATATATGGTAAAAACCCTTCAAAAATCTTCTTCTCCGGAACCACTGGACCGATTTCAACCAAACTTGGCATGAAGCATCGATGACTCAAGCACTACAATGTGTATATAAATCATGACCTTGCGGTGACCTTGACCTATTTTACGGCAAGGTCAACATAGGTCACCAATGCATTGGAATGGGGAAAACTTTTAAAATGTAATTTAAAGTGAAAGTCTTGCAGGAAATGGGAAGTAGGACTGAATATTAATGATTCTGAAAAAAATTGGACCCCAGGGGCTCATGTGCCCCCACCCCGCGGCAATATACATGTATATTTCCATAATATTCAAACGTCTTCTCCTCTGAAACCGCTTGGCCAATCAAAGCCAAATTTTTTTGTGAAGCATCTATAGAATGGGTGAATCAATGTGTATATAAATAATCTAGGTCACATGACAAAGATGGCCGCCATGCCCATATATGGTAAAAACCCATCAAAAACCTTCTTCTCTGAAACCAATAGACTGATTTCAAGGAAACTTGGCATGAAGCATCGATGGCTAAAGTACTTTAATGTATATATAAATCAGGACCCTGTGATGACCTTGACCAAGTTTATGGCAAGGTCAACATGGGTTGCCTATGCATTTGAATTGGGAAAACTGTTAAAATGTCATTTGAAGGGAAAAGCCAGCAGGAAATTGGCAAATGGACAGAATATTGAAGATTCAGAAAAAAGAAAATGGCCCAAGGGCTTCATCTGCCCCTGCACTGGAATAAAATACCATAATATTCATACATGTTTATTGGTATATGCAGCAGATCTCAGGTGAGCGTTTACAGGACCATTGGTCCTCTGGTTACATTTATGAGCAGGATAAATTACTAGTTTTTGAGTTTTGAACCTGAATTTTTCACTAATTTTGACTATTTCAACATTTATGAGTAGTTGAAATTTCATGCTCAGCTGAGCTGAGCTTGAAAAAAGTTTTATAACCTTGGGGCCTGGATCGAGAGCCTGGATGATTTGAACCCACAGGCATTGATTTGTGTCCTTAACCAAGACAAATAATACTGTCCATCTTATTAATGCCTAGGAAGCATTGGCTCCATCTCAACATAATGGAAATTTTGTTGACTGGGATACCACTAAAAATGAACACAATATCTAATGCTTGTTCACCTAACAATTCACGGTGAATCTTTGGGACAAACACATAGACTAAAATCTGTGTTACTTAATAAAATATAAATTACTGGGTTTCAATGAAGAAACCTTATTGCACTTCTAACATGTGGCACCTCCTTATTATTATGGATTGGGTATAGGATTTTATCAGTTTAAGATGACAACATTTAAGCATTTAACACTCACATTAATTAAATGTTTTTTTTTTTTTTTTTTTTTTTTTTTTTTTTTTTTTTTTTTTTTTTGTCGATTTTGCTTGTAACATGATTGTATGCTTTTAAGAATGTTAAATAGTTTTCTTTTAGACTGGCTTATAAGACTCCACTCCAGGCAATAAACTGATCCGTTTTTTTTTTTTTGCTAGCTCATTGTTATCTGTGTTAATGCCAAAGTTGAGTGCTGCCTTTAGTGGAATAAAAAACTGTCAATAAAATTAAATATTTCAGTAACTAACAAGCAAAGATTCCTGACTGAATTCACTCACTGATATTACCCCTGATAAGAAATGATCTGCGTTATATGAGAAAACTGGAGTTTTGCCTATGCGAAAACAAAGGCGCAGATCAGCTTTGCAGTTACTGCGAAGCTGTTCTGCGGCTTTGTGTTTGCTACTCAGATAGTATGATTCCTCCTCTACCTCTTCCCAACATTTCAAGGTTCCAACTTTCTTCTGAGACTGTACAGGCCGGTTTGTGTCAGACCTGGTCGGAACCCCCAAAGACTGGTTATCTCGCGTCACGGCTCAAATAATAATAATAATACCTTGATTCTCTCTCTCTCTGTTCTTAATCTGCATTTGGGGTGTCTGGGTGTTGACTCTCTCTCTTTCTCTCTCTCTCTCTCTCTCTCCCCCCTCTCTCTCTCTCTCTCTCTCTCTCTCTCTCTCTCTCTCTGTTTTTATAATTTGCATTCGAAGTGTCTGAGTGTTGATAATGGTTTTGTTTTATTTTTTTAGTGTACTGTATGGACTGTAAGTTGAACTTTGATGACAATGCGGCCTACCGACAACCAGAAATCTTCAAGTTACGTGACTGGTCACAGGAAGACTCTAGAGAAAAAATTGCCTCAGAATCTGACCTCAATTATATCGGGCTTGATGGCTCCATCGGATGCATGGGTAAAACATTTTTTCTCCTTTTTGTACACATAAATGTATCATAATATTCTCACAAAGATTTATTGTATGTCATAATGGTTTGTAAGAAATATTGCAATAAGTTTAAATGATAAAAAGGTTCAAAAGTTTGGACAGTATCGTGTAGAACTGGATTGACAAGAAAGATGTTTTCTATCCTTTCAGATTCTGGTATAATAATTTTAACTGTAACTGTAATTTGAATGTGTTCATAAGATGGTAGCTTATGAGTATGCTCTATTGCTTTCTATATGCTTTAGACTATTTTTGTAACTTTATTTTATGGTTACCAATGAGAAAAGAAATAGAAATATATAAAAAGGTATTAGCTTTTAACAAAAGCTCCAAACACCTGTTGGTTTACTTTCAATTCGCATATCAATATATTTACAGTAAATGGTGCTGGTTTAGCTATGGCTACTATGGATATTATAAAACTTCACGGTGGTCAACCAGCAAACTTTCTAGATGTCGGAGGTGGTGCAACGTCCAAACAAGTCACAGAGGCTTTCAGGCTCATTACTTCAGATCCAAAGGTTTGTTGTGTTATGATAAGTGTTATGATATGAGCCGCGTCATGAGAAAACCAGATTTTTTTCTATGGGAAAACGAAGGTGCAGATCAGCTTCGCAGTTACTGCGAAGCTGATCGGTGCCTTTGTTTTCGCTACACAGATAGTACAATTCCTCCTCTACTGATATCCAAAATTTCAAGATTCTAGCTTTCTTCTGAGATAGGTTGGTGTGTTTCGGACCTGGTCGATAACCCCGAAGACCGGTTTTCTCGTGTCGCGGCTCACAAAGTGTTGTATATATTGGGAGACCAGTGATATTTACAAACTTCACGGTTAATAACAAACTTTTTTGGAAGGTGGTATTACATCTAAGCTCTTCGTGGAGGTTTGACGCACTGACAATGAAAAAACTGACAATGAAAAATCTGCAACAGGATGAATTGTCTGATGTTTTTCTGCAACCATTCGGTCAGGGCCATAACATTTTTATCATAAAAAGATTGAGAATGAAAGAATTAAAACCAGAGGACCATTGGTCCTGAGAACGCTCACCTGAAGCCTGATCTTGGAGTATTAAGTCATAATGAAATGACCTTGACCTTGAATACTCACACACCTTTATTGACTTCATAAGTTGTCTGCATCTGCAAAGTTTCAGGTCTCAGGCTGCAATAGTTTCCAAACCCAGTGATTTCTGAGAAAACCATAATTTTAATTTTGATACTTAAATGACCTTGGGCTTCATTAATTACTTACCTTCATTGACTCCATTGGTTGTCTGCATCTAGCAGCTTTCAGGTCTCAGGCTGCAACAGTTTGTTTTCGCCTTTTCCCATGTGAAAGCCTATGTTTCCAAAATTGACCTTGCCGTAAAATAGGTCAAGGTCATAATAGGGTCATCATTTCAACAAACTATGATGGGCTGGAGTCCCAAATGCTACATACCAAGTTTCATGAAAATTGGCCTGCCGGTTCTGGAGAAGAAGATTTTTGAAAGGTTCTTACCATATATGGGCGTGGCGGCCATCTTGGTCATGTGACCTGGATTTCGCGATCAAACTTTCGTCTCCCCTACCCATGGATGCTCCACATAAAATTTCACTTTGATTTGCCAAGCAGTTTCAGAGAAGAAGATCTTTGAAAAGTGTGTATGGACAACAGACTGGCCAAGGTCAAGAGATGATCTTGAACTATATTAATCACATACCTTCATCTACTCCATTAGTTGTTTGCATCTACCACTTTTCAGGCCTCAGGCTGCAATAGTTTTCAAAAAATCCATAGTTTTCACTTTTTCCTATGTAAAAGCCTATGTTTCCAAATTTGACCTTGCCTTAAAATAGGTCGTCATCCAAGGGTCATCATTTTATCAAACTATGATGGGCTGAGGTCCTTGATGCTACGTACCAAGTTTCGTGGAAATCGGCCTACCGGTTCTGGAGAAGAAGATTTTTGAGTGGTTTTTACCATATATGGGCGTGGCGGCCATCTTGGTCATGTGACCTGGATTTTGGGATCAAACTTTCGTCTCCCCTACCCATGGATGCTCCACATAAATTTCACTTTGATTGGCCAAGCAGTTTCAGAGAAGAAGATCTTTGAAAAGTGTGTATGGACAACAGACTGGCCAAGGTCAAGAGATGACCTTGACCTATATTAATCACATACCTTCATCTACTCCATTAGTTGTTTGCATCTACCACTTTTCAGGCCTCGGGCTGCAATAGTTTTCAAAAAATCCATAGTTTTCACTTTTTCCTATGTAAAAGCCTATGTTTCCAAATTTGACCTTGCCGTAAAATAGGTCAAGGTCATCCAAGGGTCATCATTTTATCAAACTATGATGGGCTGAGGTCCTCAATGCTACATACCAAGTTTCGTGGAAATCGGCCAGCCGGTTCTGGAGAAGAAGATTTTCGAGTGGTTTTTACCATATATGGGCGTGGCGGCCATCTTGGTCATGTGACCTGGATTTCCCGATCAAACTTTCGTCTCCCCTTACCCATGGATGCTCCACATAAAATTTCACTTTGATTGGCCAAGCAGTTTCAGAGAAGAAGATCTTTGAAAAGTGTGTATGGACAACAGACCAGCCAAGGTGAAGAGATGACCTTGACCTATATTAATCACATACCTGCATCTACTCCATTAGTCGTTGCATCTACCACTTTTCAGGCCTCAGGCTGCAACAGTTTTCAAAAAATTCCATAGTTTTCACTTTTTCCTATGTAAAAGCCTATGTTTCCAAATGTGACCTTGCCGTAAAATAGGTCAAGGTCATCCAAGGGTCATCATTTTATCAAACTATGATGGGCTGAGGTCCTTGATGCTACATACCAAGTTTCGTGGAAATCGGCCCACCGGTTCTGGAAAAGAAGATATGGGCGTGGCCGCCATCTTGGTCATGTGACCTGGATTTCGGGATCAAACTTTCGTCTCCCCTACCCATGGATGCTCCACATAAAATTTCACTTTGATTGGCCAAGCAGTTTCAGAGAAGAAGATCTTTGTAAAGTGTGTATGGACAACAGACTGGCCAAGGTCAAGAGATGACCTTGACCTATATTAATCACATACCTTCATCTACTCCATTAGTTGTTTGCATCTACCACTTTTCAGGCCTCAGGCTGCAATAGTTTTCAAAAATCCATAGTTTTCACTTTTTCCTATGTAAAAGCCTATGTTTCCAAATTTGACCTTGCCGTAAAATAGGTCAAGGTCATCCAAGGGTCATCATTTTATCAAACTATGATGGGCTGAGGTCCTTGATGCTACATACCAAGTTTCGTGGAAATCGGCCCACCGGTTCTGGAGTAGAAGATTTTTGAGTGGTTTTTACCATATATGGGCGTGGCGGCCATCTTGGTCATGTGACCTGGATTTCGCGATCAATCTTTCGTCTCCCCTACCCATGGATGCTCCACATAAAATTTCACTTTGATTGGCCAAGCAGTTTCAGAGAAGAAGATCTTTGAAAAGTGTGTATGGACAACAGACTGGTCAAGGTCAAGAGATGACCTTGACCTATATTAATCACATACCTTCATCTACTCCATTAGTTGTTTGCATCTACCACTTTTCAGGCCTCAGGCTGCAATAGTTTTCAAAAAATCCATAGTTTTCACTTTTTCCCATGTAAAAGCCTATGTTTCCAAATTTGACCTTGCCGTAAAATAGGTCAAGGTCATCCAAGGGTCATCATTTTATCAAACTATGATGGGCTGAGGTCCTTGATGCTACGTACCAAGTTTCGTGGAAATCGGCCCACCGGTTCTGGAGTAGAAGATTTTTGAAGGGTTTTTACCATATATGGGTGTGGCAGCCATCTTGGTCATGTGACCTGGATTTCGCGATCAAACTTGAAATGCCACTACCCAAGGAGGCTCCATATAAAATTTCAACTAGATCGGCCAAGCGGTTTCAGAGAAGAAGATCTTTGAAATTGTGGACGACGACGGACGGACGGACGGACGACGACGGACGACGGACGGACGCCGGATCATGGCCATCCTATTAGCTCACCTTGTGAGCCTTCGGCTCAGGTGAGCTAAAAATCATATCTTACTATCTAAAGTTGAAATGCTACAATTTAAGTATTGAATCTTAGCAAGGGGACAGCAACAAAGTAGCTACCAGTTATAGAGGTTGACTTTTTAGTGAGACATTGACTGGTCTGCTCTTTTTGTGCTTTTTAGCTCGCCTGCACGAAGTGCATAGAGCTATTGTAGTCACCTCGGTCGTCCCCGTTTACGTATGTGTACGTCCGCGTGCGTGCACACTTTCGGTTAAAATTTTTTATAAGTTTATATCTTTTGACCATGTTGATGGATCAAGTTGATACTTTGCATGTTGCTAGATATTAGTCTGAAGTTTTACGCAGTACCATCATGACCCACCCTGGGTGACCTTTTTGTGTTTAAGTTTTTGATTAAAGTTTTTGTAAGTCTATATCTCTTGACCATATATATGGATTGAGTTGATACTTTGCATGTTGCTAGATATTGGTCTGAAGTTTTACGCAGTACCATCATGACCCACCCTGGATGACCTTGAGGTCAAGGTCACAGACTTCAAAATTTTGTGTTTAAGTTTTTGATTTAAGTTTTTGTAAGTCTATATCTCTTGACCATGTTGATTGATCGAGTTGATACTTTGCATGGTGGTAGATATTGGTCTGAAGTTTTATGCAGTACCATCATGACCTACCCTGGGTGACTTTGAGGTCAAGGTCACAGACTTAGAAATTTTGTGTTAAATTTTTTCATTAAAGATTTAAGAAGTCTATATCTCTTGAACATGTTGATGGATCTCAGGTTTTATGATGTACATCACAACTCACCTGGATGACCTTGAGGTCAGGGTCACGGACTTGGAAGTTTTATGTTTAAGTTTTGGTTAATGTTTTTATAAGTCTATATCTCTTGAACATGTAGATTGATCAAGTTGATACTTTGCATTGGTCTGAAGTTTTATGTTGTACCATCATGACCCACCTGAGTGACCTTGAGGTCAAGGTCATGGGTCATAGATTTTAACAGATGTAGTGGCAAAGCACAAGTCAGGCGAGCTACGCTGTCCTGCGACAGCTCTTATTCAATTTAGGTATTTGTATCATAATTCCTATGTCTGTTTTCAGGTTCACTCCATCCTTGTAAATATATTTGGTGGCATAATGCGATGTGATATCATAGCTAAAGGAATAGTTCAGGCTGGAGAAGATCTAGATATTAAAATACCTATCATTGTCAGATTACAAGGTATGTTGATGATGAAGTTTACTTATACTGGGTACATGTATATATCTCGCTAACATTTCCATATAATGTATACCCACTTTTATAGAGTAAAATTGGGGTGTTCATGGCTGTTCAATGTTTTCGCATTTTTTATCCAAAACATAAATTGTACTTGTTAGAACCTTCCAAGTCAGGGGGTTCTAATGGTATCCACAATCAATGTTTTGAGATTAAATAAGAAAAATATCCAATTTTTTCTTCTGAAATGTATGTGGGTTTGAGCCCTGCGGGGAACATATGGGTCATGCCAAGTTCTGCTTGTGGGTGTGTCAGATTATTTTCTTGGGTTCACTCCCTGCAGTTTTGGGCCTCACCAGCTCATTTGCCTGGCATAATGAGGTGTGATAGGAAGAAGAGTAGATAAGAAAGAAGAATATGGATTGTTCTTTCTACAAAATGTAAACTAAGGAGCTGATCAGCTGTTTAAATTCTGTACAGCTGATCTGTGTCTTTGTTTTCCTATATGCATATAAATGCTATAAATTATAACTTGTATCGATTATCCTTCACTTCAGGTACCAGGGTAGATGATGCTAAAGCTATCCTAGCAGCCAGTGCCCTAAGAATGTTTGCTTCTGATGATCTGGATAATGCAGCACAAATGGTAAGATTTAAGTGATGTTGAAAAAAAAAAAAGTCGTTTGTGTTACTTGCTGGGTTGACAATATCAGGAATGCATAGCTTAAATACTAAATAAGATTGTGAGGGGTTTAAATTTTGGATATCTGAAGTTGAAGGATTGCACTATTCATTTATTGAGAACAAGATTATTTCCAGCTTTTTAGTGATAAATATGAAACTGCAAACAGTTTACCATTATCATCCCAAAACTGAATCAAGAAAAACTCAAAGAATCTGTAGCATAATCTAAATCAGAAGGGATCTGTAGCATAATCATAAAGAATCTGTAGCAGATATCATGAAGAATCATAAAGAATCATCCTCTCTGTTAACAGTTATGGCAGAGTTTAAACACCAAGTTAGCGGCCTTCATGGCCGAGCAGTTAAGAGCACTGTTTCTTTATCACTCGATCACCTCACTGCTGTGTCTGGTGTTGGTTCGAGCCCCACACTGGTCACATGTGAGACAAGCCAAGTTCTGCTTGAGGGTGTGCCAGTTGGTTTTTCTCGGGGTTCTTCCGTTCTCACCCACCTACTGATTGGCTCATCTCATTTGAGCTAAAATAATCTTGAAAGGGACATAAAACTGAATTAAAGATTTATTGTTTGTGTTGTACATATTTCAGGCTGTAAAATTAGCGAGCATAGTATCATTAGCGAAGCAAGCCGATGTTGGAGTGACCTTTGAACTGCCATTGTGAGGAATTATGGGAAGACTTTGTGTGATATGTTACTATTTATAGAATTGTTCCCTATGTTGTCAAGGTTACTTGAAATGGGCTATTTCAAGGAAACATGTTTTACTCATTCTGAGAAAGGACCTGGTGAGTCATGTTCTCAGAATTTTAAAGCAGGTTTCTGGATATTGCCCATTTGGAAAAAAAGTTCTAGGAAACTGCAGTAATTGTAGTTTGCAAATTTTAGGGCTTGACTAGTTTTAAGAAATTCAAAGTGGAAGCACGGTATGGATAGTCTAGTATATGACATTGCTTGCCAAGTACAGTTAAGACTTGACATCCACTTAATTTCATTTATTTTTATTGGATCTGATATCTTGTTGCATTCACTTTTTTCATGTGAATAGCTATTAAAGTTTGTAGGAGTCAACTACTAGGTGATTATGCCTTGGTTATGGTTTTGCTAAACTGTTTAAACAATATACAAAATCCCATGGTAAAATGTAGAGCCAGTATCTACTAGGCAGGTAATATAGAAATATGTATAGATTATAAAACAGGAGACAAAAGTATTTCAAAGAGCCCTGTCAGTAACTGCAAATGAGCCGCCTCGTGGGAAAACCAACAATGTGGTTTCTGAACAGGTCTGACACAAACCAGGCTGTACAGCTACAGAAAATAGAAGCTTGAAATTTTGGAGTTAAGTAGAGGAGGAATTGTACTATCCGAGTAGCGAAGCTGATCTGCGCCTTTGTTTTCACCTATGCAGATTGTTGGTTTTCCCATGGGGCGGCTCAAATGTGCTTAGGGACTTTGTTTTCGTTACACGGATAGAACAATTCCGCTGCTTTTTAAATCTAAAATTTCCAGTCTCTAGGGATCTTCTGTGCTTATCCTGCTTGGTTTGTGTCAAATCTGGTCGGAAACCCAAATTGTCGAGGGGGTTTCATGGGAAGACTCAAATATTTTAAAGTAGTCCCTGTGGATGTCATAATAACCTAATCCGATAGTGATCTGAATTATACATGTATATGTGTATCTTCATTTTGATGTGTAAGTGCAATTTCTTTTTTGTTCTGTTATACTACAGAGGCCATTCTTTACAATTTAGGCTTTAGAAAATAGAGTTAGGAAAAATGCATAGTGTACATTTTAAATCTACACCTTTGATGTTTATAAATGATAAAACAGATTTTCGCACAATGCAGATTATATATTCAGCGGCTAGACTGTCTGTCCTCTTAAAAGGAGGTAAAGCTCTATTCAAAAAGATTATATAATTTCAGTTTTAGTTAAGTACCATCTATCACTAGTAGCTTATTGTATATATTTATCTTACCATATTTCCCCAAATTTTGGGTGGTGAAATTTAGACTTTGCATATATTGCAGCCCCATATCAGACTGCTGTACAAGCAGTATGACCAAAGCCATCACAGTTTGCAACTGCATTTCAGTTTTAATTTTTTGGTGGAATTACAGTTTTTTTTTGTGTGTTTTTTTGGAAAATTAAAACTTGACTTTCAAGAAATTTGAGATGTCCATAAATTTGGTAAGATTTCCATACAAGCTTTTAAGACAACAGGGTTTTCACCAAGGATTTTCATGATTTATTTGTCTGTAGAATTTTAAAGTTTATGGCTTCATCAGTAATAGACATTTAATTCAAAACCTTTTAAATTTTCAAGGATTAACAATAATGCTCAGGAGGATTTCTCAAGAGCATTTGGTACATTTTGTAAACCATTTGTAGTGAATTGGTTTTAAATGAAGTTTAGAAGTTTATTGTAGAAATTTTCTTGATATTACATATTGATTTTTTATTAGACCATAAGTTGTTGCTTCTTATTAGCTTTATTAGGGAGTTTCAAATCATTATGATATTATGGTAAAATAGGCAAAGTAGTTGATCTCAAATTCTCAACTTTAGGATAACATGTTCAGGACATTACAGAAACATCTCCGTTTGCACAATGTATTCTATAAATCAGCTGATTTTGATTGTATTTTTGCATTAATTACACTTGTTATCCATAAAATCATGTATTTTGAGTATTTGTTATGATCACCTCATCGATTCGATGATAACAGATACCCACAATATAGGATTTTATGGATTTATATTAAGAATCTATAATTTCATACCTACCCCTGATTCCCCCCCACTTTTACTATATGCAAGGTGCAAACCTGGGTTAGCTTTCATACAGAGATGTTTCCATGATGAAATGTATACCGCCTTACATCCCACTTTTAATTCATAAAATAGGTTAGCAGGGTATACATTTTTCTTATTTTGCACAAATTCCATTGATTGTGGGTACTAACAATCTATGAAACAATTAAAGATAATAAAAGCAGTATCCTTTTTTGCAGCTGAAAAATACTCTGCATTGTATAGACATGCTTTCGAAAGGAAATATCCCTCTGAATTAAGACATGTTATAAAATCTCAAGGCAGTTCGTGGTGCAAGACAAGATATGAATTGGTTTTCAGTACATCTTATATGAGGCAGTATATCAGAAAACCAACAATCAGCATATGCAAATCCAAAGGCGCAGATCAGCTGTACAGTAACTGCACAGCTGATCAGCACCCTTGGTTTTGCTACATGGATGGTAAAATATCTCTTCTACTTAAATCTGAAATTTCAAGCTTCTAGCTATTTTCTGTGACTGTACAGGACGGTTTGTGTCGGATCTGGTTGGAAACCCAAATTGTTGGTTTTTTCATGCGAAGGCTCATTATTTTGTTTTGTTGTACTTTTATGTGAGAGACAGAATGTGCTATTGTTAAAGAATAAATGCTTTAATAGATATTTAAAATAAAAAAAAATGGTGATTTCTTGTTCTTACTTGATCCTGCACAGTACTGTGATTATCACAGAAGTCTGTAAGATAAACGTTGTGTAGTGCGTGGATATAAACGTTGTGTAGTGCGTGGATAACATGTATTATGTCTTAAACCAAGGGTCTCAAGATCAATTACATATAGTATAAGGGCTTCTGCAGTCTTTTGTATTATGACATACACATGTATGAGCTGTGACACAGGAAAACCGGTCTTCGGGGTTTCCAACCAGGTCCGACACAAACCGACCTGTACAGTAACGGAAGATGGCTACAAGCTTGAAATTTCGGATTTAAGAAGAAGAGGAATTGTACTATTCTTGAAGCGAAAACAAAGACGCTGATCAGCTTCGCAGTAACTGCGAAGCCATTACGAAAACTTGCCCATGCAATATACAGAGATTTTTTTTCACCTGTAAAAATTGAAAATTTCATCTGAAAAATTTTGATATTTTTCTTATTTTTGCTCAATACATAGATTGCGAGTACAAGGCGGTTCTAACGAGTACCCACAATCTATGTTTTGGAGCAAAAATAAGAAAACTAGGTATACCGGCCCCTGCAAACCCCAGTTTTTCTATATAAAAGTGGGGTTTCAGGGGGTACTCATTGCACGGACATGTTTTCCTGATGGCTGATCTGCGCCTTTGTTTTTGCATAAGCAAAAATCCGGTTTTCTTTTGACGCGGCTCATATTATGTTCTGTCTCTGTATGACCCTGTCTGTTGGTGGGATGTGAAACATTTTCACAACAACTAAAGTTTCGGTCAATGTGTTAGTTGCATGTGCCCATAGAATGAACATGTAAAATGTGTATTCTTGTAAACAGATCCACCATGATACAGCCTTTATTTGGCCTGTAATGATAGAAAAGCTTTTTTCACTTCCTCTGACCAAAGTCGATATACACTTTGGTCATGTCAGAATGTATGCGATGCATTATCCTATCTCCCGGATAACATTTATATTAGATTCGGAACCAAGTTATACAGACAAACTGTTGGAATTCCGACGGGGACAAATTATGCCCCT
This sequence comes from Rugalucina vietnamica, assembly GCA_964017185.1. Classification (NCBI taxonomy): domain Eukaryota; kingdom Metazoa; phylum Mollusca; class Bivalvia; order Lucinida; family Lucinidae; genus Rugalucina; species Rugalucina vietnamica. The sequence continues at coordinate 12,164,727 of OZ024883.1, forward strand.
CTCGTAGCTGATGTATTTTTATACTGCTACGAAAGAGATTTCATGGATTCTCTTAACCATGGCAATCAAGCTGATGTTATCGAGGCTCTAGGTATTAATTGCATTGTCTTGCTGATGAAATTATCAACACTCGAAATTCGTGTCATCTAGACAAAGGTGTGAAAATAACACAAAACTTGTAAAAACAGTACTATGATTGAAATGACACCTTGTTCATTAGATTCGTCATTGTTAAAGAATTCCGTTCAGCGAAACGATATATCATAGTATAGTCATAATAAAATCGTGTACCACCGCCTGATGAGAATCAAAGAGGGTGAAACGTTGTTTTTAAAACCTTAAATAAATTATTTTGTCACATAACCCAAAATACCCAAATCTAAAACAAACAAATGTTCCCACAAAAATATCCGTAAAATAATCAAATTTACTGGAAACTTGTTTAATTTGATGTTTTACGTCGCAGTCAACAGCTATGATCATGACGTGATATTGCCTCCGTTTTATGCGACTTCTATCCATGCCTGACATCCGAAATGGGCTTTGAATATAACAACCCACGTAAACAACTAAAGTTTATATGCACATGTATGGATGGTTTGACTAAACCACGTTTCATAGGCATGCTCAGACCAACTTGCAAATTACGAAAGCATTGCCCATGCGATATACACACCCTGGTCCGTCATTACGTACAGGAAATTAAAGCAACGTATATGTAACTAAAGCGCAACGTATAGTTTCTTAAAAAAATGGCGGATTTTTGTGGACACGAATCGGTGAGTAAGATTTGTTTATTGATTCTGATGTTCCTTTTTTGTTTATCTTAATCAAACACACCTTACGGACCAGCAAAACTATTGTGTTATTTGCCTCGATCGGTACATTCTGCAGGAAATCACCCATTTAAGTATAATGTTCGACACCCTTAGACAGCTGATTGCCAAATCGTGTGTTTTGAACTTCTCCGAGAAGAAAACCTTATATTGTGGTCAAAGTTCGATGGTAAATGGGTTGATTTTTGATGTCGAACATAGATACTGACCTAATAAGACTCTCCTAATAAGCAGCTATTTTCCCAATAGGTGGCCACTCAGTTACCTTAACTTAATTCAAAATATGAAAACATACATAAGGCGCCAACAGCACAAAAAATTTTAAACACCAAGACATAAAACAAAAATAACCGCCACAGAGTATCGCCTTGGAACGATCAGTAACACAAAGTTACTGGCGGGCTTAAACCGGTTTTAGAAGCTGATCAGCTCCGTTTTTTTAATTTATAGACAGAGGAATCCCTCATTTTCTCCAAATAAAATATGCGAGTTCTCTAATTGTACAACACGTTTGTATTTGATCTGGTCGAGAACCCCGAAGACAGAATGTGGAAGTCAGTTTTGACCACCTCTTAAAGTGTTCTCTACATGCATAACCATATAAGGTAAACCACTAAAAGTCAATGACAAAAGACAATGTACAGGTAGTTATCTTATTCACATACATAAAAGGTATGCCATGTAGTGAACCAGAACATTCAGGGTCAAAATCCATAAATTAAGGGGGATGGTCCGGTAGTTTCTGATTGAAAAAATGGGTCGAGCTGACATAGCCGAGGACAAGAACTTGGACAAGAAAATTTGGATCGAGGTGACTCGGAACCCATGTATTATTTTTATTATTATTATTATTATTATTATTATTATTATTATTATTCATGCCTATGCAATTGTAAAGTTTTTTTCTCACCTGTAAAACAATGATTTTTAGTTATAATTCTGAATTTTCTTTTAATTTTGCACAAGAAATAGATTGTGGGCAGACATTAAGAGGATCTAACTGAGTTCATAGTATCGTAATAAGGTTTATTTTACCCAAATTAGAACGTTTTAGTTGTTTTTTCGTTGTACCGTTTTAGGTGTCGAATGCGTTGTAACGAAAAATCATTAATAATTTCGCTATCAAAGGACATTTGAAATTTTTTTTTGGCCAGATCGTCTTATTAGGTCAGTATCTATGTTCGACATCAAAAATCAACCCATTTACCATCGAACTTTGACCACAATATAAGGTTTTCTTCTCGGAGAAGTTCAAAACACACGATTTGGCAATCAGCTGTCTAAGGGTGTCGAACATTATACTTAAATGGGTGATTTCCTGCAGAATGTACCGATCGAGGCAAATAACACAATAGTTTTGCTGGTCCGTAAGGTGTGTTTGATTAAGATAAACAAAAAAGGAACATCAGAATCAATAAACAAATCTTACTCACCGATTCGTGTCCACAAAAATCCGCCATTTTTTTAAGAAACTATACGTTGCGCTTTAGTTACATATACGTTGCTTTAATTTCCTGTACGTAATGACGGACCAGGGTGATACAGAGATATTTAAAAAAAAAGCTGTAAAAAATCAAAATTTTCAGTGGAAATTTTCGGCGAGGCGGTTCTAACAAGTACCCACAACCTATGTTTTGGAGCAAAAATAAGAAAAAATACGTATACCCCTGCATACCCCAGTTTTGCTATATAACAGTGGGGTTCAGGGGGGCATACATTACACGGACATGTTTTCCTGATGTGTAGCTGTATAATGGTTGGCCAGCTGATTACAGGCTTTGCTTTCATGGCCCCAATGGGTGTGCCATTTTTCTGGACACCCCAAAAATATGGAAATTCATATTAGAATTTTCAAGCTCTCATCAATTTATTTTTCATAAATATATTTGAATATCAGTCGTTTTTGTCAACAAAAACTAGTGAAATTCGAAGACAAAGACGCGTACAGAATGCGTTTAGATCAACCAATAAATCAAAATTTTCTCGGGGGAGATCCCGAACCCTTGCAAGAATGGGGCAACCCCCCTTTCTTGCTCTCCCCTCTAATGCCTTTTTTTGCGCCGGACCACTTTTTAGAACGCGGCGACGGCCCTGTTACCTTCCCATATATGAAGGGCACAATTTTGATACAATCGGGATGATTTTTGGGGGGTTTAGTGGTGATTTCGGTGGGGATTTATAGTCATGAGAACACCATAGCCTATGTACAATATTGTGAAAGTATATATCCTAAACATTTAAAATGGTAAAATGAAATAAAATGGTGAAAATTTAACTATTAGAGCCAGCAAAATCATTTAGAGTGATTTTGGTGATTTCACAGGTGATTCCGGTACTTGGTTTCGCTGGGGATTTATAGTCATAAAGATGCCGTAATAAATCTATGTAGAATCGGAAAAATATATATATCCTAGACATTCGAAGCAGCTAATATAGATTCAAATCTAACTATTAAAGCCAGAAAATTCATATAATTGTGGTGATTTTGGTAATATTTTTATCAGTGGTGATTCCGATGGTGATTGCGGTGATTCCGGCAAATCGTGATACCGAAATTTATCCACCTGAATTACATCTCGTCACTACAAGGAAACACATACTTAAATATATTATAATATAATGGTCTGGTGAAGCTGGCAAGTACTTTTTTGTAATTGAAAAATATACGAATTCTCATGCACTGGCTAATACGTAGCTCGTGTTGTACGAGAACCTGTGTCATGCAGATACAAATGACAACCAAATATAAAATACAGTATGTGCTACTATGCAGGCTGGTCAGCGATTGCATTTAAACAATTCTACTCGCGTATTGCCTATGACTTATGCATCGGTCATTTGTTACCACGCCCTTCCCCCAGCCCCGGGGAATAGCGGGGATTTTGCCTTTTCGTCCCGCAAATCTCTGCTAAAAGCCCCACCCTACGGGGACTGCTCATTGGTAAAACCACTGCTGTTTTCCCCCGCAGCGTTCTAGCTTTTCATTTCACGGCCCTTTTGACTATATAAAGCAAACCCCGAGCATTTCCTCCGCACTGCTGTGGCAAAACTTTGGTCAAAGCCCCGCTAATTTCCACGGCTACCCCCTCCCCCACCCGGGGTTGGGGCGTGGTTTGAAATGACTGGTGCATTGTGAGTTTAAGTATCTAGTTATTTTCTTTGGTAAGGAACGCGGCTTCCGGTCAAACGTTTGTCATAGGGAGCGCGACGGGGTAGTGATAGAGCGTCGGAATCCGAATCGAGAGGTTCTGAGTTCAATCCCCAACTGCGTCACCGTGTTGTGTCCTTGAGCAAGAAGACTCATTAACTCCCTACAGTACTGGTTAAACCCAGGAAGAGTTGGCTCCGTCCAGACATGACTGAAAAATGTTGACTGGGACGTTAAGCTTCAATACAAACGAACACACAAACATTGGTCATAATCCGAAAGACAGGCTTTGCATCTACTGGCCTCAATGGTTAATTCAGGATCTCTTTTCGAGGTCTATTGCCAGCTTCGGACTTCAGTTTATATTATTTCTGCGTCGAAGAAAGATCCAGTATAATGCCGCTGAAAGAAGCTAAGCGGACCTCATGAAAGCAGCACCAGAAGTTGTTTCAATATATGCCTGCAGGTAATGCAATGCATACTGGAAAGAAGCTGTATGAATCAAAAGCCTGACAAATGAAAACTGTGTAGGAAAGACAAAAATAAATTCTTAAGCAAACTTAAACTATTAAATGGGCAATGTAACGCAAGTTTACGTAACTACGTAGAAAGATTACAGCCCCTTTCACTCGAGTTTGCCGTTTGAGCATTTGCATCACACAAGAAGACCATGTGTTCCGAAGATCTGAGTTTCTTTTCATGTTGTCCTCAAAGACATCTGGATTGATTGATCTGCTGATTTGAGTGACAGCTTCAAACTAAATGACCTTTAAAAACGGCAAACTCGTGTGAAATTTTTAACTTACTATGTGGAATTTTTGCCATGTAGATACCGATCAGGTAACTGCTAAAATTGATAAAATTCTGCTTTTGTCTCTATCCTGTTACAAATGTGTGTTCTTAATATGCATTGTATATGTTGTGCAAAGAATTTTGAAATAAAAATGTGCTTTAACCAAGCAATTACAAAGTTTTTATCAGAAGAGGTGACATCATTACCTAAAGATAAATGCTGAATAGATTTTAAGGTTACACCTGGCACCTGGGACACTGTTTCAGTTCTAAAATAGAATAAAAAGTTACCTGATTCACAAACAAACGGCAAACTCGAGTGAACAAATTTGATTGACCTAACTGCTCAAACGGCAAACTCGAGTGAAAGGGGCTGTATGGCGCGACGTCAGATCATGAAGCTAACCCTTCATCTTTATCTCGGAGCTAACCGAGCGCTTTTCAATAGTTTAGTCATTATTATGCGCTGCTATTTTTACCAGCATATGACTACTAAAATATTAAAATGAAACTTAATTTTCAATCTAGAAAATGAATATCGTTGCGCTGCACTATCCTAATATTAACTCATTTAAGCCTGGCGTCTCTTTTATGGGACATATAGGCAAACAGAATAGCCCCAGATGTGACGCCGCAGAACGCGGCGTCCCATCTGGGGCTATTCTATTTGCTTAGAGAATTTTCATCGAAAAATTGAACAAAATTTTAACATCACTCCTGACGCCCCTAAAAATGAAAGTGGACTCATCCTAATGATAATAATGGGAAAATCCATTCGTTAAATATGGGTTGAGGTTCAGGGAAGGCGGTGCAAAATGCAACATAAACAAAATAGAAATCGCATGTGGAGATGAAACAAAAATGGTTGAGAGACAAAGAATTCTCAATGATTTTTGACGGAAAATGACAACAGAACGCCCCAACATTCATATCATTGAAGGAGTCAAAGACCAACATGATGTCTGTCGCATTAATGTTAAGTTAAGTTTTGACAGATGCGACGAAAATGGGGGGTTTCGTTTTAACCCATATTTGACGAATGGATTATCCCATCATTATCAATTGGATGGGTCCACTTTCTTTTTTAGGGGTGTTAGGAGTGATTTATATCTCATTTTTTCGATGAAATTTCTCTGTGCTAACAGAATAGCTTCAGATGGGACGCCGCGTTCTGCGGCGTCACATCTGGGGCTATTCCGTTTGCCAATGTCCCATAAAAGGGACGCCAGGCTTAAATGAGTTAAGTTTTGACAGATGCGACGAAAATGGGGGGGTTTCGTTTTAAGATATTTATGTACACGGATTCAAAATATTAATTCAAAGGGCGATGTGAAAATTTCAAAACAAAATTTGTTAAAAATGCAATTAAAATCTGTAGATTTTCAAAAATGGGTTTTGTTCCTTTTCGTCTTTGTATTTGAAAATAATTTTAGCGGCATAAAAGTTATAGCCGAATATTAAATTCCATCGGAAATATCTCGAGTCGGAATAAACTTATGTTTTGTCACGGTACTCATGGTTCGTAATATCAAATGAATAATTCTAAGAAAATACTTTTTCTTTGAAATTTAAAGGGTTATATGCTATATATACTAGATGATCTTGAGAAATCGTAGGACCAGTTTAAGACCGTTTTAAGTTTGGAAAAAAATCGCAAGACCTCATTAAGACCGTTATATACGATTATCTGTAGTTGTGTACTCTTCACCTGTGATCTCGATTCCTTGCACCAGAATTTTGAAAATGTTCAAAACCCGCTTGCGACGGATTTTAATCCTACGATTGCTCAAGAACGCTAAGATCAATCGTAGGATGATCTCAGATGCTTAGGATTATCTTTTTCAAGATTATACAATTAAGCATCGTTTTCGCATAAAAAGTATTTCAGCAACATCGGTACTTCTTAAATTACTGCATTAGACATTATGGAATGACTATGGGTCCTTAAATCGATCGCTAGAACTGATTATTTCAGAGGACCGCCCAAAATCAATTAAGATCGGTCTTGCGATCCACTGAGTTTGTCTGTGATTATCGCAAAAATTGGTCGTAAGGGGATCTTGGGCAGTGTGACTGAAGCTTAACTGATACATATAGTTTGCATGCAAAACATGCTATGTGTGCAGGCAGAGTGAGTCCGAAGAAAATCTGTGGAAATTCAGGATATACAACGATACCTGAATATAACATTACAAAAACATGCCCATGCAATATACTGAGATTTTTAAAGTTATAAAAAAAATGATTATTTTCAGTAGAAGAATTTTGATATTTCTCTTATTTTTACTCATAACATCTAGGCGGTTCTAACGAGTACCCACAATCTTTGTTTTGGAGCAAAAATAAGAAAAATAGGTATACCCCTGCATACCCCATTTTCACTATATAAAAGTCGGGTATGGGGGATATTTATTGCACGGACATGTTTTCCAGATGAATTAGCTTTTAAACCAGTCAGCGATGTTGTAGTATAAATTCCTATATCTCTCCGGCTCATGTAACTTGTCACAAAGCTCACAATACGCCCCCTGAATCTGATCAGCGTAGCTTTCTGCATAATATTCATCTTTCCGCTTTAAAATGTTTGTGAAATGTACTTCACTTGTCATCAATAATTTCAAGTAATCTGCCAGATCTGCCGGGCTATCAAATTTATTTATGTCAATTACTGTCTTTGGTGGCACTAAGCTGTCGTAGTCGGCAGATCCGCCTACTATTTGAATCATGTCTTTGGGAAAGTTTTCAAATAACTTCTCACTTACATAATCTGTGTGAAATGAGTTCTCAACATTAAAGCGAAAGAAATATTCCTCGGCTATTTTTTCAGTACAGTCATCATATCTTCCACAAATATCTGATCCACATTTACCGATAATGTCGATATCAATGTATTTACCAAGTTCTTTTGCATAATCCTCTCTTTTAGATTTTGTGATGCAATGGCTCACGAACCAGACTATACCTTTTTTCTTCTTTCTGTATATGTCAGAATAGTTCTTCGCAGGGGCTTTTCCTATCCTTTTCTTAATTCTGCCATATGGGTAGAATATTTCCGAGTCTTTTCGAAATGTCATTGTCCAGTTAAAGACATATTCAAAGTTCTTCAAAAATTTACTTCTCGAAATATATGGTTCTTTGGATACACCCACAAAAACTTGTCCATTATGTTTTACTGGTGGGTGACCCATGCGTCTAAGATGTTGAAGTTGGAACAGAACGGCATCTCCGCTGGTAGGTACGTACAATGTGTCTGTATCGTCGAAAAGAAAGAAATCAACTTCACAGCGACAACGACATTTTGAAAAGTCAACTTTTCCGTTTTCACACGGATTTCTAATTCCATTCCAATTTCTTTCAGTCCCATTGTGCCATTTACTTACACCTTTGTCATGCCAAATATCGAACCAGAGAATCCTTTTGGTGACATTTTCACATTTTGGAATAACTTCAGGGTTTCGTTTTGGCAAATCTTTTAGCCAAGTTCTTATTTGGTCGAACCTACGTTCTTTTTCTTCCTCTGTTTCATTGATCGGCAAATAGTCATAGATTTTTACGACCGCACGATTTTTCATTGTGTACCCTAAAGTGAAATTTCCTCTCCTCTTTTTATGAGAGACCCTGCTAAGTAATCTGGTATTGTCAGTTTTGTCCGTATGGGACCTGCTGGCAACTTTTCGGACATGGTTAAATTTTCTTGCTTGAGCTGGACTACTGGTCTGTATCAATGCGACTGTATGAGTTTTTCTGACCACCCGGTAAAATCGCAGTTCGGATATCATAATCGTGACCAAAGCCACTCCACACACAAGAAAAACAAAATATGCTTGTCTGGAAAGCATTCTACCACCTGAAACACAATAAATATGTTCATCAAATAAACTAGCCCTTGCAATATCAAATATACTAGCCCATGCAATATAAAGAGATTTTTTTCAGAAAGAAAAATTGAAAATTTCATTGGAAAATTTTGATTTTTTTTTAATATAATCGCTCAAAAGTACACGTTAGTATCAACTTGCTGAGGCGGTTCTAACGAGTAACAACCATGTATGATTCGTCATGAAGTTTTCATATTTGTCTGTTACTGTTCAAAAGTTAACTTACTTATCATATAAATTCCAAATTAAAGCCACAAAATTTTACGACCTCCATTGCTGTATCCTGACACTACATAAAACGGTATACATACAGTGTAAGCGCAAAGTGGAAACAAAAATAGTTGACGCGGTCAAAGACCGGACTGTCAAAACAATATAAATCGAACAGATTAAAGACACATTTTTGATTGCATAACGCTCTATTGACTCTGAGCAGATAACAGATAAGAACCCCGAGGAAGAAATAATATTTTTTTTTTTTACAGATAGGGGCCAATGAACTGATGAAGGGGTTATATAAAAAAAACGACAGTATATATTGAGTATTGTCTATAGTAGATTCTAATAACCCAATAATTATTTAGAGAAGACAATCCTTTGATGTGGGTATTTTACCTGAAATGAGCCGCGACGTGAGAAAACCGGTCTTCGGGGTTTCCGACCAGGTCCGACACAAACCGACCTGTACAAGCTCATAAAAGAGCTAGAAGCTTGAAATTTCGGATTTAAGTAGAAGGGGAATTGCACTATCCGAGTAGCGAAAACAAAGGCGCTGATCAGCTTCGCAGTTACTGCGAAGCTGATCTGCGCCTTTGTTTTCGCATAGGCAATAATCCCGTTTTCTCACGATGCGGCTCAAATGTTATTAAAGGAGATCATAACAGGCCACCTTGGCTATACATTACGAAAACACACCCATGCAATATACAAAGATTTTTAAGTTGTTATAATTTAAAATTTTCAGTAGATTTTTTTTTATTTTTCTTATTTTTGCTCAAAACATAGATTGTGGGTACACGTTAGAACCGCCTCGCCGAGGCGGTTCTAACGAGTACCCACAATCGAGGCGGTTCTAACGTGTACCCACAATCTATGTTTTGGAGCAAAAATAAGAAAAATAGGTATACCCCTGCATACCCCAGTTTTGCTATATAAAAGTGGGGTTCAAGGGGGTATATATTACACGGACATGTTTTTGTGATGGATCGTCTCGGGACCTAGCGAATGTTAATGATTTGATCCCTATATTGTATGATAGTACACACCAAGTTTCGAATGAACAGATTATCTTAAGACACTGTAATACATGTAGCTTCTACTGTTTACCTTAATTTATTAATGCTGATAACCGCCTCCCTCCACACGCTTACATGTCCATATACACATAGAAAAAAAATAAGTTAGGTAACACACTAAACATTTTGGAAATGTTTGTGAAAATCCAGTTCCATAGTCGAGGGGTTTGAAGAAGATACAAGCTATTTAATGTGAGTAACTTTTCATGTACGAGGGTCATAAAAGGAAGTAAACATTATGAAAACACGCCCATGCAATATACAGAGATTTTTTTTTTTTATCATTTTTAAGTAGTAGAAATTGACAATTTTCAGTAGAAAACTTTTAATATTTTTCTTATTTTTGCTCAAAATATAGATTATGGGTACACGTTAGAACCGCCTCGGCCGAGGCGGTTCTAACGAGTACCCACAATCTATGTTTTGGAGCAAAAATAAGAAAATAGGTATACCCCTGCATACCCCAGTTTTGCTATATAAAAATGTGGTATCAGGGGGTATATATTACACGGATATGTTTTCCTGATGATACGTACAATGAATGGACATGGTCAATTTAAGTGTAATATATCGGCAAAATATTTATATCAAAACTCTTCAAACGTTGACAATGAGGTTTAAAACTTCAATTTTAACTATGTTATTGATAAAGAAAACCTAACTACCGCTTTAAATTCTACAATGTGTAATGAACTATAATGGGCCATTTGATCAGAGCCGGCACGGTCCATTTTAGCATTATGAAATATGGGGGCAATGTTAAAGGCATATATACTGGCGTGCTGTTGATAAAGAAATGATAATCGCAACTGCTTAAATTACATTTCAAATGTTACGTCCCCCAAAATCGTACATCTGCAATTTTATCCCATTTGCGACGAAATGACTTAACCATCATTATTATTTGGATGAATCAACTTTCATTTTCAGTTCAGGTTCATCAGGATTGATTTCCATTTTAGTTTACATTTAATTGCTTTGAGAAAACAGAATAACTAGATATGTCATCCTGTCGTTGTCCCATAAAGAGGACACCAGGCTTATGTGGTCAAATACCGTCGGCATTATTCAAGTATATTCCGTCCGCAGGTTAAACGACTAACTTGTAATTGACTGCCTATATTTTAGCTGGATTTTGACCCACGGCACGAAATCCCTGTCTTTATCATGTTTTTCTGCTTTCTTAATTTGCATATCGGGGTAAAAGAAATGACCCCAAAATTAATAATAAGACAATCGTATAGCGATCTTAAGCGCAGTGGGACCGAGAGTTACGTACGTGTAATCATGCACGGTCCAGTTTCATCAGGCGATTTTTGTCCTAAGAACTTCCCAGGTAAATCATTATTCTGTTAATGTATTTAGTGGCACATATTTCTAAATGCTTTCATGAAGCGGGACTCTGTGGTCCACAAGAAATAAACACAACAGCGCTTACGTACACTGAAACTGGATGCATTTTTCAACTAAAAAAGTATCTGTCTTTGTACATAATCAACAAGTTCCCCCCTCTGTGGATAATTTAAACCATATTTGACAAATGGATTCAGCCATCATTATTATGTGGGTGAGTCCACTTTCATAATTAAGGGCATCAGGAGTGATTTTGATTTTTTATTCTATTTTTCGATGAAATTTCTTTACGCAAACAGAATAGCCCCAGATGGAACGCCGCATTCTGCGGCGTCACATCTTGGGCTATGTTGTTTGCCTATGTCCCATAAAAAGGACGCCAAGCCTATATGAGTTAATGGACAAACGGACATATTCTATATTTTTGAAGCTGGATTTCCTTTTTTAATCTCACGCTCCTATGCTCACATTGATTGTCTCTAGGCGCAAACAACATAGCGAAAGACGGTCATGATTACTGCTTTGGTTTTCTTTGTCTATGAATCTATATAGGTTTGGTTTCTATAATTATAGGTATTGTACTTGGGATTTGTTTTTACTTGACACACATGCGAGCGCGCGAGGTTATGAAAATGAAAGGGAATAAATGGAAGGAAACAGAATAGTGTTCACAGTATTCGAATATATACATATTACAATAGCACTTAGACAAAACGAAATAGTTTCTTTAATGCTTTTATTACTGTTCAGTGTCTTTCTAAATTTCATTGTTTTACTGCGATATCGTGTCTCACAATAAAACAATATCGCATGCTTTTGGTTTATTATCAATTTTCTCTGCGGTTTCTTGCAACTAAAATTTGAATAACAGCTTCTTTGCATTAGTGTTTCAAGACCTTTCGAGTTTTCTCCAAAATTTGCGTTTCGTCACACAAATAAATTCTTATTTTACGCATAACCGATCTGCGTCTCTCAGAAGCTCATTACCAGTGCCATGACGATTTCATAATTGTCTCCTAAGCACCATGGGAGCACTCAGAACAATCGTTTGTTTGATTGGATCGTGAATTTGACAGACTTTCTCGATTCTATTACGGCTTAAAGTGCTTGTTTTATTCGTAGAAAATTATTTATCGAGCGAGTGTCTCAGGAACGCTTCTATTAAAATGGTAAGCGTATATTACATTTTCTATAATTGTTATATTAGTGATTGATATTTATTTATTTATTTATTTATTTATTTATTTATTTATTTATTTATTTATTTATTTTTATTTACTTATTCATTTATTTATTTATTTAATCTCAGGAACGGTTCTTTTAGAATGGTAATTGTAATATCAGTTTCTGGTATTTATTAATTAATCTATTTATTTATTTATTTATTTATTATTACGTCAGGTGCTAATGTAAACGTCATAGTGAATTGTACACGTGTTATTCCATTCAGATATAACAACAAAATCGTGTAACACTGGTTTCAAATGCATTTTCTTTTAAATTAGAAAAAGAATCAGAAGAATTTCTGAGCCTATCCTATTAGCAAAGGCAACATATTTTAAATTTGAAATTTCCAAGGTAACCGAATATATTACAATAATACTTACCTGTTGTGGTTCTAATTGTTTTGTGTTTTGGAGTCGAATGTTTGTGCTGTTTGAGCCTTATGTACGTTTTCATATTTTTAGTTAAGTTCGGGTAACTGAGTGGCCAAATAGGTACGATATGTTTTCTTGGTATAAGTACCTGTTTATTTATTTATTTTTTTTTTATTTTTTTTTTAATTCTCTGTATTGAATGGTACCATGATCGTTGCCATTACTTGCTTGCTTGCTTTGCTTGCTTGCTTGCTCGCTTGTTGCTTGCTTGCCAAAACATAACCATCAGGATTACATGTTCAGGCAATGTTTACCCCCTGACACCCAACGTTTAAAACTGGGGTGTATAGGGGTATACCCATTTTCTTATTTTGGCTTCAAAGCATAGATTGAGGGGACTACGAGGCTGTTCTAACGTGCACACACAATCAATGTTTTGAGATATCAAACTTTTCCTTTCCATTATGTATAATACATGGGCTAGTTTTCATAGTATCCAACATAAATTGTGGGTACTCTTTAGAACCGCCTCGCTGGTATTGCATGGTGAAGTTTTCATAATGGAGAACAGGAAAGAAACAATGCCTCGTCCTGGGTTCTACATGAAACCAAGCGGAAATAAAAAAATAAGTTATATAGATAATATTTTATATATTTCAATGGGCGATTCTAAAAGGCAGCGTTAAAACCTGTATTCTACCACTACTACTACTGCTACTAATACTACTAGTACTACTACACTACTACAAAAACTACCAGCCTGTCAGCATCTTTGTGAGCTCTACGATACCCCTCAGTGTCAACAGATTATTAGCTCACCTGAAAACAGTGTCAACAGATTATTAGCTCACATGAGCCATTAGGCTCACAAAGTGAGCTTATGTGATTGTCATGATCTCGTCCGTCGTCCACCCGTCCGTCCACAATTTCAAAGATCTTTCCCCTGAAACCGCTTGGCAAATCAAAGCCAAATTTTATATGAAGCATCTATAGGAAGGGGGAACCAATGTATATATAAATAATCCAGGTCACAAGACCAAGATGGCCGCCACACCCGTATATGGTAAAACATTTAAGACTATTCTTCTCCAGAACCGGTGAACCGATTTCAACGAAACTTGGCATAAAGTATGGATTACTCAAATACTACAATATATACATAAATCATGACCCTGTGATGACCTTGGCCTATTTTACGGCAAGGTCAACATAGGTCGCCAATGCATTTGAATGGGGAAAACTTTTAAAATGTCATTTAAGGTGAAAGTCTTGCAGGAAATGGGCAGTAGGACTGAATATTAATGATTCTAAAAAAATGGACCCCAGTGGCTCATATGCCCCCACCCTGGGACAATATACATGTATATCTCCAGAATATTCAAACATATTCTCCTCTGAAACCACTTGGCCAATCAAAGCCAATTTTATGTGAAACATCTATAGGATGGGGTTACCAGTGTGTATATAAATAATCTAGGTCATATGACCAAAATGGCCGCCATGCCCATAATGTTAAAAACCCTTCAAAAATCTTCTTCTCCGGGACCGGTGGACCGATTTCAACAAAACTTGGCATGAAGTATTGATGACTCAAGTACTACAATGTGTTTATAGATCATGACCCTGTGATGATCTCGACCAATTTTACGGCAAGGTCAACTTAGGTCGCCCATGCATTTGAATGGGGAAAATTGTTAAAATGTCATTTGAAAGAAAAAAAACTTGCAGGAAATTGGCAAATGGACTGAAGCTATATGATTCTGAAACAAAATTTGAATCCCAGGGATTGGTCTGCCCCCACCCATGGGTAACAGATATGTATATTACTATAATATTCAAAGATCTTCTCTGAAACCGCTTGGCTTATCAAAGCCAAATTTTATAGGAAGCATCTATGGGAATATTTATATAAACCAATGTGTTAATATAAATAATCTAGGTCACATTACTTAGATGGCCGCAACGCCCATATATGGTAAAAACATTTAAAAAATCTTCTCCTCCAGAACTGAAAGACCGATTTCATCGAAATCAATAACTCCAGTACTACAATTGTATATATAAAGCATGACTCTGTGATGACCTTGACCTATTTTCAGCAAGGTCAACATAGGTCCCTTATGTATTTGAATGGGGAAAAACTATTTATATGTCATTCAAAGGGAAAATCATGCAGGATATGGGCAGTAGAACTGGATATCAGTGATTCTGAAAAGAAATGGACACCAAGGGCACATTGCCCCCACCCCGGGTCATCATACATGTATATTAACATAATTTTCAAACATCTTCTCTGAAACCGCTTGGCCAATCAAAGCATAATTTTTAGCAAGCATCTATTGGAAAGGGAAACAATGTGTATATAAATAATCCAAGTCACATAACCGAGTTGGCCGCCATGCACATATATGGTAAAACCCTTCAAACTCTTCTTCGAAACTGGTTTACCGATGTATGAAGCATTGATGACTCAAGTACTATAATGTATATATAAATCATGACCCTTTTATGACCTCGACCTATTTTAAGGCAATGTCAATATGGGTTGCCTATGCATTTGAATGGGTAAACTGTCAAAATGTCATTTGAAGGGAAAAATCTTGTAGGAAATTGGCAGATGGACAGGATATTGATTATTCTGAAGGAAACAATGGCCACAGGGCTTCATCTGCCCCTTTACTGGGACTATTTTCCATCACAGGCGCTTGAAGTTATGGCCATAAATCATAAAGTCTACATTGCAATACGAAAACACGCCCATGCAATATATGTAGAGATTTTTTTCACCTGTAAAAATTGAAAATTTCATCAGAAAAAAATTCGATATTTTTCTTATTTTTGCTGAAAACATAGATTGTGGGTACACGTTAGAACCGCCTCGCCGAGGCGGATCTAACGAGTACCCACAATCTGTTTTGGAGCAAAAATAAGAAAAATAGGTTTACCCCTCCAAAACCCAGTTTTACTACATAAAAGTGGGGTTTAAGGGGGTATATATTGCACGGACATGTTTTCCTGATGTGTGGCTATGCATATCGTTTTCTGAGTATTCAGAATAATGTGTCAGCTTCGAATAAGCATGAATATGCATGAAAATCCAACACTGTCATACCTAATCTATACAATGTCTATGTCATGATTTGGTGCAAATCCTCACGGGACTCTTATTCCAGTCTTAAAAATTGACAGAGACATATGAGTGCAAACTCCAAATGAATTTAAACATATTACAGACTGTAAAGACTAAAATAATCAGTTGCTTGTTATAACCGTCTTGGTAAAAACAAAGTAAATATGTGGTCTTTTCCTTACACATATGAGTAAATGGAGTTTTAAACATCCCGGTGCTATAATTATTTACATTCTCCGCATTAATTACAATAAACACCTCCTAATGTTACTTTTGCCATTAAAGGCCCCATGACAGCCACTACATAACAATGCAGCACATGCCTACCCTCTATGACTTCAATAAAAATATACGATTATGGGCTTGAGCAAAAGCAAAGATTGTTAAACTCATATTAATAGCCTGGCGTCCTTTTATGGGACATAGACAAACAGTTTAACAACTGTTTGCTTAGCAGACATCATCGAAAAAATGAAATAAGAATTAAAAATTACCCCTAACGACCCTTAAAATGGAAGTGGACTTACCCAATTGATAATGACTGGCGAATGCATTCGTCAAAAATGGGTTAACCCATATTTGACGAATGGATTTGCCCATCATTATCATTTGGGTGAGTCCACTTTCATTTTTAGGGGCATCAGGAGTGATTTTCAATTTTTCGATGAAAATTCTGTAAGCAAACAGAAAAGCCCAAGATGGGACGCCGCGTTCTGCGGCGTCACATCTGAGGCTAGCTGTTTGCCTATGTCCCATAAAAGGGACGCCAGGCTTTAGGGCCACTCCCTCTGATAATATATGGCTGAATCTGATAACTAACAAAATGAATTATTTTCTACAAATTTGTCATCCGCGTAATCACAATCCGGTCACGCAAACACCAATTCTCCATTAACCATGGAATATCATTAAGCAAGATTCGTTGATCTCTTGGTAAAGATCATGCTTGTTTATCATAGCTGTTTCTTTGGGTTGGGTCATTCATTATTTACTAAATTAGTGTTGATAGAGTTGATAGTTATAGAGTTTTTAGTGGTATTTTCCCACCTCGGTTTTTGGAGTGGGAATCTTTTTCTGATTGCGCCTTTTCCTGATATTTGCGTGTTAATTCATATGCTAAAATAGAAACCACGACCTACATCGTTTAAAATGATATGAGTACCCGTATAAACGTTATAAACGAAAAAAAGCCTATTCGTCCGCGTTTTAGGGATTATACGATTTTGCATGACGTGTATTTACAAGTTTTAAATAAAAAGTATTCCTTATTTCACTGTACAATGCTATCCCAGTTGATATAGTATATTGGTGCAGTATACAGTTACTTACCATGCGCAAATGCCTCTGTCAGTTCTATGCAACTTTAAATATACCGTATGTGTTCTCTGTCTAATTACATGCCATTGAGTATATACAAAACGAATGCCTAACGACGTTTATTGTCCTTTCTTTTGGACAGTGGTAATTACAATGGATTCCTTCCATTATATCCCGCACAGGGATTCTGAAAATTCAGAACGAGACAATAATATACGAGTATATACATACATATAGTTCATTCAGGTGCTATTCTGTTTGCTTAGAAGAATTTCATCGAAAAATGAAATAAGAATTAAAAATTACTCCTAACGACCCTTAACTCATATAAGCCTGGCGTCCCTTTTGTGGGACATAGGCAAACAGTATAGCCCCAGATGTGACGCGGCGTCCCATCTGGAACTATTCTGTTTGCACGAAAAATGAGATAAAAAAAAAAAAAAAAAAAAAAAAAAACAAACGAAAAAAAGCCTATTCGTCTGCGTTTTAGGGATTATACGATTTTGCATGACGTGTATTTACAAGTTTTAAATAAAAAGTATTCCTTATTCTGTTTGCACGAAAAATGAGATAAAAAAAACCCTAACACCTCTAAAAATGAAAGTGGACTCTTCCAATTGATAATGATGGGAGAATCCATTCGTCAAATATGGGTTAAAATGGAAGTGATAATGACTGGCGAACTCATTCGTCAAAAATGGGTTAATTTATCGAATCTTTAGGACCACTTCCTCTGATATTATATGGTTGAATCTGATAATTAACAAAAAGAATTGTTTTAAACCGCTTTTACCGTCCTACAAATTTGTCATCCGCGTAATCACAACACAACTTCTCCAGTAACCATGGAATATCATTATGCAAGATTCGTTGATCTCTTGGTAAGGATCATGCTTGTTTATCATTGCTGCTTCATTTTCGTTTGGGTTGGGTCATTCATTATTTACTAAATTAGTGTTGATAGAGTACATGTGTTAGTTCATTTGCTAAAATAGAAACCACGGCCTTAATCGTTTAAAATGATATGAGTACCATTATAAACGAAAAAAGCCTATTCGTCCGCGTTTAAGGGATTATACGATTTTGCATGACGTGTTTTTACAATCCTTATTTCACTGTACAATGCTATCCCAGTTGCTATAGTACATCGGTGCAGTATACAGTTACTAACCATGCGCAAATGCCTCTGTCAGTTCTATGCAACTTTAAATGTACCGTATGTGTTCTCTGTCTAATTACATGCCGCACAGGGATTCTGAAAATTCAGAACGGGACAATAATATATATGAACACATGATATGTCACTTATCTTTCATATAGCAGCCATGACTTCTGATGCCATATTTTGGTCTTGAAAATTCATTTAATTGTCAACTGTCGCGACTAATTTGTAGAACCGAAAAATGGTTCACCATAATCTGGTCCATGTGGAATTGCTTTGAAGCGTGACATAAAAACTATTGCCTAGATTAAATGTGGCATTGCAAGATTTGAATTTCTATCCATACTCATTTATCTGAAACTTGAGAGCGGCTAGTAACACCTACTTGTAGCGTGAATCGACAGTTCGCAAAAACATTTCCAAGTTTTTGTTTTTCTTCTTCTTTTTTTCTTTTTTTTCCTGAATGACATGTTATCAGATAAGGTAAACACTGTATCTAAATTAAACACAGAGGAACAATCAACTATATATGGCCGATGGTGATTTTTTTAACAAAAACGGTCTAACACCTGCACTCCGAAAGTTCACAAAGTCAAAAAGGACTTACTTTTAAGCCAACAAAGTGACCTTAATTGAAATGAATTTTTAAGGATTGTGTACAAATTGGTCTTGGAGAAAAAGGAGTTTTGTGGTACTTTTTTACCATGTGATCACTAAATGTATTTAAGAGTTGGTCATTGGTTAACACAACTTGAACTATTGGTCATTGGTTAACACAACTTGAACAACTGGTCATTGGTCAACACAACTTGAACTATTGGTCATTGGTCAACACAACTTGAACTATTGGTCATTGGTCAACACAACTTGAACTACTTCTTAAGTTATGTGATTATTCAGTCAAGGGTCAAAGTATTTTCACGACGTCTGAATCGAAACTCCGACTAAGACGTCAGTGCATATACTTTGCCAGCATATTAACATGCTGCTTTAACTATTTTTTTAATTTCTGTGTATGAAAAATGCAATGTTGAAACTTCAAAATACCCTGTGTGTTGCTTTATTTAGCTTTCAAACGAAAGCATGAAAATATATTTACAATGAGAGGCATGATTTAAAATACAATCACAAAATGCATAAGCAATCTCTGTTTGTCGTCTGGAAAACATGAAAATATATTGAATTCTATGGTGTTGACAGTGTTGAACCACTACCGACCCTTCTTGACATAATTCTGGCTTTACATTTTGTTACACTTTTCTTTCAGAAAGCCATATTATTGTGTCTCGTGGCGGCCATTATGACGTCATCAGCCATGGATGGTAACCCGCTCTACGGATTCGGCTGTATGAAGCAGTGTAGTGCTATATTTAGTAACTGTTACAAGTCATGTAATGTACCTTACTACGAACTGGGCCAAGTGAAGCGGGACTCAAACTGTCTAGATGCGTGTATATTGAAGCTGGAGCTTTGTAATCATTATTGTTCAAAGTGAAACTGTGGACTTATTTTATAATGGCGCCTTCAGGATAAAAATAAGGACATAAAGTTCAGTTTTTGGCTCCCAGACATAACCATTAAAATTGGGACATGCTAGTTTAAAACAAAATAATGTTACATTAATACCATACATCTAACCCTTATACTTGAATCGAGCCAGCAGTTTAAGCATCTTGAATAACTACGTTCAGCGCACAGCTTGTGTGTTCCTTATTCCCAGTTTTAGAACTTGCCTGGTATAACCTAAAGGGATTGAATGAATTTCATACCGCTAGAATGAAGATGTCAACAACAAAATAGGGGTAGCTTGGAAAGGAGCCAGACTTTCAAGGAAATAAAACCAACAGCAGAAATCTGGAAATTCTATTGAGTTTAAAGATATATTTCAGTATAACTTTTGTAAATGTTAATCAACTCAATATAACAGATGGATGGACCATAGTTGCATCAACAATGGTCATAACCCAAATAAACAGTGGTACCACTTTTTAAATTAGCTTCTTCGGAAGCTACACTATTGATAAAAGCAAGTGAACAGGTATTTGACATTCTGGCCAAAAAAAGATAATTTAACATACAAACATCCCATTTAAACCCCATGTAAATGGCCAGATTATGTACAGGTTTTTGGCATTTCTTGTCGTTCTAATTCACTAAGAATTTCAAATGCATGCGTGGTTTGGAGGCTTATTTCCATAACGTTCCCTTATACGTCCCTTTTAATTTTGATATGAATTTACGATTATCCATTTTGCATAATTGTTCACGTGGGAGTCATTTACACATACATGTTTTTGACATTAAGTCAATTGTTATTGTTCCCATGTGAATTTCATTACTATAAATGATAATTTTAATACATAAGTTATCAAGTAATTTCTAAACATTGCCACAAGTTAACCTATTCGAGCTAGTCATCTTGCTCTTCGTGCGTGTTGTAAAACGATTGTGATGTTTTGTAATGTCCTTTCTTTCACACCTGGCTGGGATAGGATTTCAGATTCAATTATATAAATTCCTGGATCTTCTTGAAAGAGCCAGATATGATTTCAGGCATATACGCCCCTTAGCCCCCCACCCCCAACACCCTATTTCTTGATTTTATAACTTGAGTTACTTTTCCTGTTTCTACTGACAAATGCCGATACATGTTTATTTTTCATGTGTGTTTTTGGCAATCATTATGGTGACTTTCAAGATAAACAACAATGGAAGAAGTTTTGAAAGGGGGCCAAACATGCCCGAAATCATACCTGGCCCTTTACTACTTTTCAAAAATGATGGGTTTCCATGTACTTTCCTATAAACCTCACAAAAATGCTGGTCAGTCAATATTCAAGTCGGTTAATAAAGAATTGTAACTCCTCTCTTGAGACATATCACTTCGTTGAGAATTTGACAGTTGAAAATCAATTCAACGGCTACTCAGACACAGGAAATGCTAAAATATAGAATCTGTTCGTCCAAGGACAATAAAGGAAAAAAAATCATGAGATGGTACGACCTTAAAGTCTCAGCCGGTTCTAACGTGTACTTACAATCTATGTTTTGAGCAAAAATAAGAAGAAATATTGAAATTTTTCTACTGCAAAATTTGATTTTTACAGCTAAAGTATTGCTGAATATTGTATAGGCGTGTTTTCTTTATGTCTACGATCACTGGATCACGGCTGGTAATGTCGTTAGGGGCAATCAAAAGTTATGCAAATGAAATCTTAAAGGGAACTTCCGGACACGATCAAAGGGAACAAAATACGGCACACAACTGTTACGATTGATGACATTTACACATATTTCTTAATTTTGAAATCGGACAATGCTATTCTCAATATTATAGGGATATAATTTATAAGTATTCGATGTGAAATAAAATGGGTTTGAAGCTGATATATGGAAAGATCAGTGAATGCAACAATAAAACAACGCAAGTTATCCCATGTACTAAGAGAAAGAGGACCCGTCTCCCACATTACGAAAACATGCCCATGCAATATACAAAGATTTTTCAAGCTGTAAAAACTGATAATTTTCAGTAGAAAAAATTTGATTTTTTTTCTTATTTTTGCTCAAAACATAGATTGTGGGTACACGTTAGAACCGCCTCGGCGAGGCGTTTCTAACGAGTACCCACAATACATAGATTGTATCGATTTAGGCAACCCATCTCGTTAGGGGCAACTTAAAAGAAAATCTCGCCGCCGGCACAACTGAAACTAAGAGGTTGGATGTTGACAACTTTTGTTTGCAAAATAAATCGAAAAAGATATGGTAAGGTGTAGCTAAATACATTTAAAAGAATTTTGTACCGAATACTTTCACCTTGCAACCACGAATTAAAAAGGTCATTACAGGGTAATGCAGACATGGGAGAAAGTGGATTGCAAGTCAGAGATTGTCATTTTTATGTCTGATCGTTTCGTTTCTGGTGCAGAAATAAATAATATTGGGAATAGAATTCTCCATTCTACCTACATGTATATTATGCTGCAATGTTATAAAAACATGAAAAACATGTGAACACACTTTGCTGTTGACATTCGTTTTGGTCCCGTATCCCATGTCCGGAAGTTACCGTTAAGATTTCGTTAGCATAACTTTTAATTGCCCCTAATGACATTACCAGCCGTGCGGATACTGCTGTCAGAAAACAAACACCACAGTTTCATGTCGTTCAAAAACAATGAAACAAAAACCATCAAACTTTCCATTTAAAACCGAAAATCATAAATTTAAACGTTTGAAACATTTTGTTGAAACAAAAACATTTTTTGAAACATTTTGTTGAAACAGAAACATTTTTTGAAACAAAATGCACTGCAATTTAATCAGACATCCAGGCTTATATTCAGAAGAACGAATAAGGCATGAATTAAATTATTTTTTTTTAATAGTGAACTGTTGAATGACGTTGTTGGGGCGTCTGTTTCTATAATAGAAATCCACAATTTGTCCCTTAGCTGTACGTGTAATTACAATTAGTCTTTTCGCAAAAAAATCTTGTGGGAGCCATTTACACCAACGTGACACCAACGTGACACCAACGTGACATAAAGTCCAAAGTAATGGCTCCCACATGACTATGATATAGTCATAGAGGTCTGGCAGTCTGCCTTTATCAAGCCATAATGTGCACGTCACCAACATGTCAGTCATATACCGACTGGATATCAAAATCGCAACGTATAGATTGCAAGACGAAACGGAATAACCAATCAGGAAGACCACTGCGGCCGGTGGTTGTTAAATATCTATTAAACGTCTATTCGTTTTATCTAATTACAGTTGACTCGACAATGGAGAATCATCGACAATGGCGAATCACTCGTAAAGATATTGCAGAATTTCTTGAATCTTAGACAAAATATTATTTATTATATATCACAGTCATTTACTTTCATCCATGCCTTGATGTTTGGTAAAAGAATGTAGTCAAAATTCCACCGGACAATGAAATTAGGGTTGCTGAAACGCTTGACCCCTTAGCTAAGATGCCTCCCAGCAGACATTTGACGTCAGTTGGACGTCAGATAGACGTCAGACTCCGACGTCATAATGACGTTGGATTTAGGTTGATTTTGAAAGTTTGTTTGACGTCAAAAACAGACGTCATTCTGACGTCAAAAACAGACGTCATTCTGACGTCAGAAAAACAACGTTGGTTTGATGTCTCAAATGTGACGTCATAATGACGTTGGGGTTAGGTTGATTTTGAAAGTTTGTTTGACGTCAAAAACAGACGTCAATCTGACGTGCTAAAACCGATATCGTGAATGTTTGTTCGCAGTTTAATTAACATTCTGAAATCCTGAAGTGGATTCAGTAGTGCGGTCATGCACTATTGTTATTCCCTTTCACTCCTTTGATAGAGTTATTCGGGATATACAAAATGTTTAAGATGTTAAATCAGTTGGTATATCTTATGTCAAATTTTATTGTTATATGGTGCTAAAACAAATAAGACATTAGTGTAAATAATAAGACTATTGTGAACAATCAATAATTTAAAATGGTGAAATAAGTATTAAAATATACAAATTTCATTTTCGTCTTAATAGAAGGTTTAATAATTTAGTGAAAGACTTTATTTTGATTAACAAATAATTATTTTTTTTTTCTAAATTAATTAAGCATGGTGATTTCCGATACGAGACCTAGATATGGCTTTTTTAAAAGTGGCAATGTTGAAATTATTATTTGAATTTGATGTTGTTACATTTGCGCAAGAAATTATGTCAGTTCAAGGGCAGCTAACTCTGTCGACATATGACGTTGGACTTACGTTTGAATCCGGCGTCATTTCGACGTCATATCAATACGTCCACTGACGTCAGGACTGGACGTCAGGTGGACGTTCGTTATCGGTTGTATGACGTCGTGACCAAAATACAACCAATATCCGACGTCAAGTTTACGTCAGATGCCTGCTGGGGACGTGTTTTTCATATATGTCGACAGAGTTAGCTGCCCTTAAACTGACATAATTTATTACACATATTATGTATTATCATATGACGTCGCAGTTTTCCAGTGGATAACGTCAAGTCATAAAAATCGTATGACCACACGTGTAATAACACTTTTGCGGGAATACGTAACGTCATTGACGACGTCCGTAACAACAATGTAAATTTTCATTGAAAATATGTCCACTTCGAAGGCGATAAAATACTATTTTAGAAGTCATATGATAAAACGAATCTTACACTCGTGGTCATTTCATATGAAATTTATTAAACTCGCTGAAGGCTCGTTTAATAAATTTCATATGAAATGACCACTCGTGTAAGATCCTCTATATAATATCAAATTCAAATAATAATTTCAACCTTGCCACTTAAAAGTCATATCTGAGTCTCGTATGGGAAATCCCATATTTCGCCCTCATGCTTAATTAATGTAGAAAAAAATGATTATCTATTAATCAAAATAAAGTCTTTCACTAAATTATCAAACTTTCAATTAAGATGAAAATAAAATTTGTATATTTTAATATTTATTTCACCATTGTTCAGAATAATCTTATTTCTCACACTAATGTCTTATTGGTTTTAGCACCATAAAGCAATAATATTTTGCTTATAAATAAGATGTACCAACATCAGGTTGAACATTTTGTATGTTCCGAAAAACTCTATCAAAGGAGTGAAAGGGACTATCAAAAGTGCATCACTGCTCTTCTGAATCCACTGTTATTCAAAAATGCGAAAAAATATACACCTTAAACTATTTATATGACATGAATTCAAACGTCGTTTTTAGGACGTCAGATTGACGTCAGCTTTCAGACGTTAAACCGACGTTTGCTTTAGCACGTCAGATTGACGTTTAGTTTTGACAACAAACTTTAAAAATCAACCTACTCCAACGTTATTATGACGTTGGAGTCTGACGTCAATCTGACGTCCAACGGACGTCAAATGTCTGCTGGAAGTAACATAGAAAAAAAAAGAAAGGAAGAAAGCAAAAGAAACACACGAAACGAATGATCTGATTTTTACCCAAAGTGAAGTTTCATTAATTTGCACACCACACATGGTCAGAAGTATGAAAAACACAAGGTCTAAATCACGTCTTGATTACGACGTCTAACTGACGAACTAGTTTGACGTCAAAACAACGTCCAATCCAGACGTCCAAAAGACGTCAGGAAATGACGTCTGATAGACGTTGGAAATTGGTTATATGACGTCGCGACCAAAATATAACCAATATCCGACGTCAAACAGACGTCAGGTGCCTGCTGGGCTAGTTTATTGTTCCGCAAAAAGTGACGTTCAGATAAAATTTGTTTCTTACCTCGTTTCTAAGCATTTTATTATAACCATTTTTGCGTTACTTTAATGCCTATTATCCCTAGTTATACATTATGCACGTTTTTGATAAAAGTTTTGACACTGAATGTAGATATAAGCGTGGAAATATGTACATGTAAATTCGACAATAGCGAATCATACTTTGTGTGGTAAAAAGAATGTGCACAAAGTACTGATAATCTACCTTGGGAAGGCTCGCCCAGGAACAATTTGGTTTGGCCAATGGCGTAACTAATATTGGTGCAAGTCGTGGTTTAACCCTCTTGACTTTAGGCTTACATTGTTTCATTAAAGCAATAAGACATGCTTAAATCGGTATAATTGATCTTTCCGATGGGACATTTGCTGTTGACAGTAAACGTAAAGCACCAAAGCAAATTTACACAATATTATCGAACACCATTTAGTTTCGCATGATGATGGCACCATTTGTGTGCAAAAATAACCATCTAAAATGGTTTCCTTTGGGCTATAGACTATTTGATTCGCCATTGTCGAGTTTGGTTCGCCATTGTCAAATGCGGGAGGTATCATATCAACAGAGTTATCTCCCATTAGAAAATTGAATGAACTAAAATTATTATTTTCCTGTACAGCTGAGATATGTTAGATGTTATTATTACCAAATAGAATAACATTCTCATGGTCGTATTTAAAATAATAGCGTTTGACCTCTTAGTGGTTCGCCATTGTCGAGCCAATTGTATGTAGAATTAATTGCACATTGTGTAAATAGACGACAGATTGTGTTTATTTTTTTCTTACAAATTAACGTTTGCGTCAGAAAACCACTACTACTGTTTTCGTTATACTGGTTCCCACCCAAGGGTCAGTTATATTTATCACAATATTGTCGACCACGGTACCAGCCGCGCCTGCCGCGTGCAGAACGCAACAGCTACACGGATTCAATCCTGGGCAAGTGGCGAAGTTTGAATACAGGTCACTACCGCTTATTCTCATGTCAATCATAGTAAAATTTGTTGCGCATGCGTAATCGAGTCTTACTTGGTATAAATCAAGCGGTAATGGGTCTTTTGGGGTAACTGTGACACCAATTATTTTAAACTCTGGCTTATCATCAGTAACTTTTATGTCCGATGCTCCCAGCAGACTTATATTTTGCAATGAAATTCTTTGATGGAATTTATTTATCACCTTTCCACCTACAAAAGTCACGACGGGTTTAAGCTCTAATTCATCAGTTTTGAAAATATTTCTCGCTTCGTCGTAATTTTCAATACAATCCCCTTTAAAATTCCATTCATTAGTTTTAATTGGATTACAATATTTCTCGATTGAATCGAACAAATTTCGACAAGAACTTTCAATGTCTTGTTCGGAGACATTTGATCTGACTCGCACAGAATCATTTAAATCCGAACAAATCAGTTGTTTCTTGGCAATCAAGGGCGAAAAACAAATAGATTTAATTATTCCTGAGACGCCTTTACACTTTTCCTCGAATTCTGTTGCAAATGAAGAACTGATGTTTGGTAATCTAAAGAAATATCCGCCATCATGCGACCTAAATGCAGGTATATTAATGCGCACTGGACTACTTTCTGGGTCATTAGCACTCTCAATATTCATATGCACTTCACCATCTACCCTCTGATTTTTACAGTTTTCAACCTTTACCTTAACATGAATGTATTTTTCCGAAATGGTTGAATTACGACTGCTTTCTCTATCTTGTTCACCATAAAATAACATTTTTAGTTTATTTAAATTTGATGTATACATTGCAAAGTCGCTTGATTGACTAGCCTTTGATAGAGCTGCCATATTAGATTTGCAAATATCTAAACTCAGAATCTTTAACAATTGTTTATTGTATCTTGACATTTTACTAAAGATTCTAACTTCACATCCTTTCGATGTAGCTATAAGCAAGTTAGCTTTATTTTTACCATTCATTTGGCTGATTCTTTTGATTTGACCATTTTTATCAAATTCCATTTGAAACGCCCCCTGTTCTGATGTCATCCTGGTCACCATCTTTGGTCTAATGGTTCCCGTCGCGACATCCTGGACAACATTCAACCTGAACTCTTCTCCAGAAGAAAGTTTCGTGAATAACAAACGTGGATCCAATGGATGTTTAAACAAAACATTGATTCGTTTCTTCACTTCTGTAAAAGTCGGAAGAAAGATTTATGGGTAACATATGAAAAATCAAAATATTCATAAAGTGATATCAATTAAAAAGCAACTGATGACGTTTTATTGCTAGAACTTAATGAATTATTGATAGTCTTTCTGAAGGAAAGTGGATTATCTTCATCATACAAATGTGTCATCAAATACAGATCGGGACATAATAAACAATAAAATACTCAGTAAAGCGTAAAAATGTCAAATGAGTGGGCAGCTTTTTCCCAGAAGTGAGAAATTAACTCAGAATCGTGTACAATAATAATGGAACAGATAAAAATTACGAGAATTAAGGCAAATATTTTAATAGTGGGAGTTATATGCAACATTAAACGTCGATCTGGAAGCGTAGTTGTGAATGGTGGACTCTCACTGTGAATATCACCTCTGAGATGAACATTCAATCCATGATGTAGGCATAAGCAGGGTAGTGGTTTGTTTTGTCAACTAGGGATCTAATTCATTACTAAAATGAAGGCAAACCTTCTCAGAGTTTTCACGCGATTTATTAGAATATTATTAGTGACGATACGTCCTGTGAAATCTATTAACTGATCTGTAATTATACTAAACCTTAGAATTTAGACATGTGCTTTCAAAAGTAAAAATAACTCATATAAGCCTGGCGACCCTTTTATGGGACATAGGCAAACAGCATAGCCGTATGTGTGACGCATGTGTGACGCCGCAGAACGCGGCGTCCCATCTTAGGCTATTCTGTATGCTAAGAGGAATTTCATCGAAAAATTGAAATAAATTTGAAAATCACCCCTGATGCCCCTAAAATGACAATTGACTCGCCCAAATGACAATAATGGGAAAGTCCATTCGTGACTAATGGGTACTTACGACAATAGGTATTCTCATCATAACCGTTGTCACAGAGACACATGTTGTTAGAGCATAATCCGTTACCATGACAACACTGCTTGCAGCCTGAAAATGCAACCATATTCTAAAAGTTAACAATAACAAGGATCATAGGTCTTTTTTTTCAAATTATAAAAACATGTTTTAATTAATGAAATATGAAAAAGTTTCAACCAACTTGAAACACGAATATCGCTTTGCTCTATATCAGCAAACGGGTTCGATTTCTGAGACTAAGAAAGATAGATATGTTTGATTAAGAAGGGAAATCATCTCGACATAAATCTATCCGACTCTTTCCTTAGTAGATAACAATTTGCTTTTGCGAGGCTCATATCTGTGATTAACACACTTAGATGTGTGTGTGTGTGTTAATATAGATTTACTCGTTAATTCCTTTTCACGAAGCTTGTTTTATTTTTGTGTGGACGACTTTGAACTTCTAAAACTAAAACAAAACAACGTGTTCAACGATGAAACCGCGATGGCTTTGTTCAATTCAGTCATACGGTATTAATTAACACAGGTTCGCATTTTCAAGTCTAGACTTTGAAACTTTTGGCGACTAAATACCTGTATGATTGTCTCTATGCAACCCTGCCATACATTCAACATTAGTTGCATTGTCATTGTAACGAATTTTGCCGTCTTGTGTTACTAGAGATATGGAGCGATATGAAAGATACCTGAAAACAAAATCATTACGTAAGAATGACGATGAAATGTCCTATGGACATGAGGCAACAAGAGAACGGTAGAAAAACTGCTAAAAACATACATTGGTTGGAAATTATCAAACTGGTCAATGTAGCTTTTTGTCATATATTGATATAAAATCAAATGCAAATTACTAAGTAAAGAAATCAAAATTTAATTTGACATAATCCATGTTATTCAAATCAGGGTATTGCCTTTTGGGCCATTGAACTCAACCGAACATTTAGAACTGGTCCTGAAGATTGTTTTGCACTGAATGAAGTTAAAAGGTTTGAGATAACTTTTGCGGTGCTTCAAGAGAGAAAATTTGGAATAAAGAATGAGCAGTGTGTGATCCACACGGTAGAAATTAAAAAGTTTTCAGTCCTTTACATTTTTGAAAAAAGAAGAAATAAATCTTTTGTTTTCAAAAATCCAAGCAAAAATCCTGGCATCAGATATATTTCATCTGTGTTTATGAATCATACTGAGACCGAGTGTTAAAGCATTGTCATAAAGTACTTTACACAAGTAAGTTGATTCCTGTATGGAAAATCAGAGGAAGAAAAAGAACATAGAAGTATTGAGAAATCTCATAAGGAAGTCGATCCAAAAGCTGATAAAACTAATGAATTGCATTTAGAATATAAACGTTCACCTTGGAGCAAAAATGCTAATAACAAGTCGTCTCTTATCATCTCCTTGGGCAAATGTCTTGCCCAGCAAATGTGCTGCTAGACTTCCTATGAAGATTGTAGACACGATGAAAATATGCTTCCAGTTTCCAGCCAGGGCTGACAGCCATAGGAGAATGAAAAACTGTCCAACATCTAAGATGGTGCGATTTCCTCTGCTACTTGTTAATGCTACATCTCGAATAATGGTCATGTTATGAATAATGGGTTCAGGGTTGTTAACTTCAAATAAAACGTGTGTAACGTTATGCTCGAATTTGACTTCTAGATTGTTGACACCGTCTGTAAGTTGACCGTTAACCATGTCATCTTGGACATGAATGCTGAAAACTGTGTCCTTGGTAGTATTCCAAGTAATGTAGGCCTGAAACGAAGGAATATGAAAGTGTTAGCATGAAAATGACTGAATGCCAGTTCGTTCCCAGTGGGCACATGACGTCAAAATGACGTCATATCAACGTCGATGTGACGTCAACAACGTCATTCTGACGTCATGTGCTGCTGGGATTTATCGATCGATATCTAGACATTTTCATAGGTGCTTCCTTTTGGGGTTGTCAAATGGAAGATCATGTGCAAGTGTCCTGGGGTTTAATATTTGAATTAGGAAACACTAATCCGTTAAACGCCATTCATTTCATCCATAGAAATGGAATGCCTTTCCCCGTTTTCAACAAGAAATAGTAAGTTTAAATGAAGGTGCGTGTAAAATGTAGATTGCAGACAGTTTAATTTTGAAGCTGGAAGCATCTAGCTAATAGTTATAATATGAAGATTTAATTTTGTTAGAATTTAGACATCTAACACATGGAAAAATATCGTTTACTTTGAAAATATCATAGACACGAGATGTGGTTTCTTAAGAACAGACTGTGTAGAATAATGCAGAAATGCTGCTTCCAAAGGGTCTACATTTTATATCATACAAATACGTATTTACTGATTAAAAGTTATTATTATGACAAAGGGCATATTCTATATTGCTCCAGCTTATCTATGAAATCGCATACCAATTGTCTGTGAAAATGCCTTTTAGGGGTTTCGCTTATCGCGCATAAGATGAATCCTCGCTTGCACCAAAGGCAATGAGCAAAGGTATTGCCGTTTCGGGAGCTGCAACATTGCCATTTTGAGTATTAATGGCTAAAATGATTAATATTGATGATAGTATCTGAAGGATAATTATCCGAAAAACAATGTTTATTTCTTTTTGTCCTAATTTTGTCATTATTATATCGCAGACACCGAATTCTACTCACCGGTATCTCGGAATGAACATTGACGTTGATTGGCTGGCTGTTTGACAGATTCGGAGCTTCAAACACTTGCATTGTCCCAGACACTGTTATGATTCCCATAGAACACAATACAAGGAATTGAAACATCCTTATTCCTGAAAACAAAGTCTGGAGAAGTATTCATTGACCAAAATATTTAAGTCATGGATTTTAGCTACACATAAGATATAGGCGTAGGAAGAACGTTTCTTTTCTGACAATGGAAAGTTTATACGCCTTTACGACTCGGTGAGCCATAAATATTTTATCCACACAAATTAAATGCGAATATGGGTGGTTAATTGATCGTTAAATAGTCGATATATTAAGAGCCTGGGTTATTCTTTCTCTCCCCCTCCCCCTTGTTTTAGGTGATTTTAATGCGAATTTCGAAACTACTGTTCATATTTTTCTTAAGGTGTTTAAGAAAATTGAGAGCTTGAAAAGGGCAGATGCTGGAAGATGTATGGACAATAACTGTGGGGAAGAATTTCTCTCATACATGTTACTTCAAAAACGTAAAGTAATATCTAGTGTTTGCAAAAGTATTTTTCTATAGGCTAAGTCCTGAGCAAGATGTTTTAATTGTGTTCATTGCCAGGCTTTATCATACAAAATGCAGCCCCTTTCACTTGAGCTTGCCGTTTGAGCATTTGAATATCAGAAGAAAACCATGTGTTCTGAAGATCTGTGTTTCTTTTCATGTTTTCCACAAAGACATCTGGATTCATTGATCTGCTGATTTGATTGACAGTTTCAAACTAAATGACCTTCAAAACGACATACTTAAATGAAATTTTTATCTCACCATGTGGAATTATGGCCTTGTAGATACCAATATGTAACTGCTAAAATTGATAAAATTCTGCTTTTGTTGCTATCCTATTTCAAATATGTGTTCTTAATATGCGTTGTGTTAGTTCTGCAAAGAAGTTTGAAATAAAAATGTGCTTTAACCGAACAAATACATTTTTGTCAAAGGAGGTGATCATTACCTTACAGATAAATGCTGGATAGATTTTAAGAACACCTGGCACGTGGGACATTGTTTCAGTTCTAAAATAGAATAAAAAAGTCACCTCATTTACACAAAACTTGATTGACCTAAATACTGAAACGGCAAACTCGAGTGGAAAGGGCTGTATAAGGCAGGTGTTTGTCTCGCCAGGAGCAATGACTTGACATAACTTATCGCAGAACGGTAATTGACAATAATGTCTTCGCTGACTTTTACTTTAACATCTGAATTATCACGGCCACCAATTCATGCGATTATAGAATAAAGCCAATATTTAAAATATCGCGAATAAAAGTGAGTATTTCCTTTTAACGATGACGTGTGTGACTTAGTGTAAGATGTGTAGAGGATGCGTTTAAACTCAACTTACGATGTTGAGACCGATGATTAGTTCGCCTTTGTTTCTTTTTCATCACAAAATTACAATCAATAAAATATAAAGGTTTGATCCTTTGGAAGCAATAAGAACATTCAAAGGGAGATAGTATGGACTATATTGCGCAATTTCGGGTAATGAACCCTCATCAGTAGCCCTTTTAAAACCGGCGACGAAAGCCAGATTATTGTACTGTAATTTACACGATAATTCTAAATCAAAGACACATTCCTAAACGAGGTCAAATAATTTAAACATTGCTTAGAAGTATGTTTCTAAACTTGAATGTTTTGAACACTCTAAATATCTTTACTGATCTCAAATGACCTAAATAAAAATATAATCTGCACTATGGATGATGTACGGGGAGACTTTTTACGGCCGCCACACGGCACAACACCAGCTGCAGTAATAGCCAATAAAATATAAAGGTTTGATCCTTTGGAAGCAATAAGAACATTCAAAGGGAGATAGTATGGACTATATTGCGCAATTTCGGGTAATGAACCCTCATCAGTAGCCCTTTTAAAACCGGCGACGAAAGCCAGATTATTGTACTGTAATTTACACGATAATTCTAAATCAAAGACACATTCCTAAACGATGACATTTGATTTCTTATTATTTATCTTCACTTATGTCGTTTTTCCAAAGGGCTCCCTTTATGACTAACAAGAGGACATGTAGCATTTATCGTTGTACCTAGTTCGCTTTATAAACGTCTCCAAGCACATGAATTAAGTACGTATACTTTTTTGCTGCCGGGTGACCTGGGATCACAAGCTTTGTTTTAAGTGGGCATGGCTTGACTACTGGCCCAGGTAACTTTAAGCCTATTGGAATACCTGTAATACTTAATCTGATGATATAAGAGCTGTCAATAATGCCACAGGTAACTTTTCTCTCTGAAGCATTATCCAATCAGAATTGACTATTGCTAGTACTGTTTATAAGATGCTGACAGGTTGGTGTCTAAACACAAAAACCATATGGTCATCATTATTCCTTTTCCATCATCCACTTCAGCTCTTGAAGTGAAAACATCTCAATCTGAGATAATTTCTGAAAGAAAAAAACTTTACCTTTCATTCGAAAGAAAAACCAATGGAAGACTATAGACTTCCTGTGCCTCTTGTAGGCATGCTCAAGACTACCAATCTCACTGGAGTGCCTAATGTCCAGACTGATCTCCGAGCCACGAAGATCAGCGTTACCATCACTTGGGACTTAGCTACGTCAGCACCGAAGAAGCCCAAGAAACAACCAGCCAAGAAGAAGCCCTCCAAGACTTCTACCAGCAAGCCGCCTCCAAGGTCACAGTGTCAACTACCTGAGACACCGACTCTACCATCACCAACGCCAGCTACCATCGTCCGACGCCAAGTGACAGCACCAACGCCATCACCAACGGCACCACCAGTCGCCAAGAAGCCACGTCGAGAGCCTCTGCTACCGGCGCCCACCAGCTCACCTACTCCTCAGTCAGTGACCAAGCCTTCACCAGCACGTCAGCCCTTCACCGGCGAATACCAGGTCAAAACAGTCAAGGCCAACTATCTACGTAACCACTACACCAACCATGCTGATCCAAACAACGGCCACAGAGACTACAGATACGACGGCCATACAAAGATGGCATCGGTCTAGGCTCTACGTCCGAAGACCAGCCCTCGTCACACCCACTATCTCATGAACGACTGGGTCGACGGCAGTCCTGAGTACTACCTGCTAACCTACAAAGATACTCCGGAGTACGACCACTACAAGCGCATCTGGCAACAAGGCGAGAAATCATCTCCAGAAGAGACCAAAGACTGGACCTACTTTTGTACCACGGGCGACATCCTACTGCTACGACCACCAGAAGCCAAGTCTTGATCGCCGCAAGCACCTGCCTATGCCTCCTGATCCTCGAAACTTCATTGCTATGCCGCTAGCAAAAGTCCGAGAACGCTGTTCACATGGATTGCAGTGTCCGTATCTGTTTAATTATGTGCAGCTGCAAAACTAGGTCAATTCACCCGACCTAGCACAGCCATTAAGCGTGGCCCTGAATGAGAGCAACCTGATTGGATATCTCATTTGACCTACTTTTGCTCTCGAGCAAGATGGTGAAATCACTGATTTGCAGCCGAATTGGCATCGATTTCCTATCTATTTTTATGCTCACTTTTCGACCATGGCGTTCAAAATTCTAAAAGGAAGTGCTCCTCCACTTTTTCCGGCTTTACTTGCATTGTCCGTTCACTTTGGGCATCGGCGAACAGCGCGATTTGCACTTTGCTGTCACCGCCACGATTTGCAGCCCAGGAGCACTTAACCTTCGTCCTTGTGGTGGAACCTTGGATTAAGGCCGTTCAGCCCGGCATGACAAAAAACTGCCACTTCCTACTACTACTTCTACTACTACTACTGTCTAAACAAAAAGTGAGATAAGACACCTAATTCGGCCTTTTATACACCAGGTGCCACTAGCTTTAACTACGGTACAGTCCAACCTGTCTTAAGCAAGCACTGTATTAAGCAAGCACCTGTCTTAAGCAAGATTTCCCCCTAATTGATTTTACATGTAAATAAACCTCTATATTAAGCAAGCATGTGTTTTATGTGGCCAGAGGCCACTAGTTTCAGTCCCAATTTAGGCTTTAAGCAGCCACTCATTTCATCAATCACATAAAAATATTTTTGACATGAATATTTAAACTCTGTCAGGTGTCAAAATTGTCTTCACACCGTTCAGATGCCATAATTCATTGTTTATTGTCTCGAACAGCTTGTCTGGGCATTTTGTAGAGCTTAGGGTCAATTAGATCAGCTGGCTAACCTGCACTCCGATACACTTCGTGACCTCGCTCCTCTCTCGTGACAGCTTAGCATTAGTTGCCTTTAAACTATGGTCGAACAGATTATTTCGTAAGAAGCTTATAGCTGCTTTATGTGGTGAGTATTATTAGAATTTTCTTATGTTTTGTTAGAAAATGCAAATTTTTTTTGTAAACATCTGGTTAGCCTGCAGAATTTCAATAAATTTGCATAAAGCAATCGATTTTCTACTTTGTGTCCCATATTCTACAGTAGTCTCCCCTTATCTATTTATAGACGCATGTGAACATTATGCATTTTATGAATCTGCGTATTTTACATCTAGAATATGTAAATACTAAGTCCTATCAGTCAGAAAAGATATAACATAACATAATTTTCAATTTATTTGGCGTCTTTGATGATTTTTCATTTTCGACCATGGACTCAATACATGTCATTCCGTCGGTATGGAGAGGTCTAACGGAATACTGATGGAAATATTCCGTCTAAGGGTCAATTATCACTGCCAGTGGCAGTGCTATTATTTATTTCTACACTAGCTAACATCGTTTGGTTAGGATGCCCACCCTAGTGTTAGAACAAAACCTCTATTAAGCAAGCACCTGTCTTAAACAAGCGATTTTAGAGTTTCCCTTAGCCGCTTGCTAAAGACAGGTTGGTCTGTATTTCCAAAAAAATGCATCCCTGTTTCGGGTTACTTGTTTGGTAGCCGTGATAATGGTGACACATCATCTCAGTATGGTGTTGTCAGTTTGTAATGTCCTGATTTCTCCGTATGTCTGGTATAAACAAAATTCTAAAGAACATATATTTGTAGCAATAGACTGACTTCTTGGAGTTTATCCCTAGAAACTGAGAAACTTCAAACAAGTATCATTACGAAACCGCACCCATGTTTTATACAGAGTTTTTTTTCCTAAGTTGTAAAAATTGAAAATTTTCAACAGAAAAATTTTGATGTTTTTAATATTTTAGCTCAAAACATACGCTGAGGCGGTTCTAACGAGTACCCACAATGTATGTTTTGAATCAAACATAAGAAAATTAGGTAATCCCCTGCAAACCCCACATGTTTTTTTGATATGAGCAGACATTAGTGTTGTCAGAAAACCTGTCGTGAGTAAATAGCTAAAAGCTAGACCAGTAAGTAGAAAAGATGAAAGTTTATTACAAAGCCAAGAAATAATAGCAGTGACTACGGTATAAGAACGATTACAATAGAAAGAAATTTATAATAACTGACGTCAAAATGGATACACAAAATCCAAAATGTATGTTAATAAATAAATAAATAAATAAATAAATAAATAAATAAATGAAAATTAAATTAATAAATACAAATAAATAAATAACAATTAAATAAAAAATGAATAAATATATGAATAAATAAATAAAAATAAATAAATAAATAAATAAATAAATAAATTAATTAATTAATTAATTAATTCATTCATTCATTCATTCATTCATTCATTCATTCATTCATCCATTCATTCATTTATTAATTAATCAGTTAATTTATTACAATTAAGTAAATAAATAAATAAATAATACTTAAAATAAATAAATCAAACTAATAAATAAATAGATAAAATAAATAAATAAATAAATAAATAAATAAATAAATAGATAAATAAATAAATAAATAAAATGAATGAATAAATAGATAAATAAGTATACAAATAAATAAATAAATAAACAAATAAATAAATAAATATAGAATAATGCCACATGCAGTTTGATGTTATAAGAGTAAGATTAGATGATACATGTATTTACCATGATGATAAGAAATATTAAATTCCATAAAAATATTTTGCTATGAAAACGTGCTAAAGCAAAAATTGAGAAAATAAAATTGGCATGTGGTTCAAAAGCCTTTCAAGGTGAGTGCAGCTTCATGTCGTAGATTTCTCAAAACTTAAAAAAAAAAAAAAAAAAAAAAAAAAAAAAAAAAAAAAAAAAAAAACGGGAACTCGCACCAACACGACGACCTTTCATTTGTTCTCTCTAGAGTTCATCCGTTGAAAATAATAAAGCTCACAAAAAATGCAACCATCTTCCACATATTTTATTTTTAAAAAATTATTTTCATTTTCGTTTTTATTGAAACATTTTAAACAAAATACTCAAAGGAGACGAGTTTTAGAGGATGTACAATAATGTTTTAAATGTGCGATTTAAGGGTTATCGAACTTAAGATGGAATTGCCTGATTTTATCACCAAACGCACAGTATAATGGGGGAACATTTGAGCCGCCTCGTGGGAAAACCAACAATCTGGTTTTTGAACAGGCCCGACACAAACCGGCCTGTACAAGCACAGAAAAGAGCTAGAAAGTTGAAATTTCGGATTTAAGAAGAAGAGGAATTGTACTATCGAAAACAAAGGCGCTGATCAGCTTCGCGGTTACCGCGAAGCTGATCTGCGTCTTTGTTTTCGCCTATGCAGATTGTTGGTTTTCCCATGAGGCGGCTCATTTCTAAATTAACGAATTCACATATCAGACATTCAAATGTAAGGCTTTAAATGGCCTGTTTGACGCGATAAAATCGAATTAATTTCTAAAACGTTGTATCGTATTGTTGGCTAAATATGTTTAAAGTTGATAAAATCGTATGTATAGCCTACCAAACTGGTCAATATTTTAAGCATTTGTAATCAGTTTAAATTTTGGCTCTGGTGAACGCGGTCTCCGAATCAAGAGATTCTGGGATCGATCCTCACTTGAAGCGTCGTATTGTGTCCCTAAAGCCCCGTTTACACATTCACGGTTTTCTCTACGATTCACCAAGATTCACCCCGATTTCTCATGGTCAGAAAAACCGGGATGGAAATATTCAGTGTCACTACGATTCCAATAAGAATGTCTACGATATTAGTACGGTGTCTGTAAGGTATCGCTACGTATCAATGACGATTTATGACGGCAACGCTACGGCCAATGAGGATTAACCACGGTGGCACAACGAATGCTCACGGGTTTTGTACGGTTCGATATGGTACTAGTATTAGCCGTCGTGGCCAACCGTGGATGATTCGTAGCACAACCGTACACAATTCGTGGTGAATCGTGAGAGTTCCAGGTGTCAAAGATTCTTCGGTTTCGCTACGGAGCTCCACGATTGGCTACGATCTCTCACGAATAGCCGCGAATATAGCTACGGTGTCAGTATGAATAAACACGATTCTGCTACGGTTGCGCTACGAATTAGGCCACGCCCAATAACCACCATGATTCGCCACGGTACGCCACGAATGTTTTAAACAGTTTAAAACTTTCGTAGTGCTACCGTGGAGTTTCCCGAATTATCATGATTCATCAATATTCACCACGATTCACTACGGTTCTACTACGAATCACCACGGTATACCACGGTACACGACGATTTTTAAATCGTGGTGAATCGTAGCGGCACCGTAGCCAAAAATCGTGAATGTGTAAACGGGGCTTTAACAAGACAGTACTTGTTAATACACAGGAAGCGATGGCACCGGGTCGACATGACAAATTGTTAAATCGGACGTAAAATTCACAGTGTCGTTCTCATGTCACGAAAAGCATATTTTTGAAAATCATGCCCAATGCAGTATACCACTTTAAGTGGTTAATGTTGCGCAACACAGATAAGTTTCACACAAATTATCGGTGAATCACTGAGATTTTAATTTGTTGATGAAACAGTAAAATTAGACTAGTCTCTCAACATTCCGGTTACGACGATGATTTTGTTTCAGACCAAAATTTAAAGGCCTAGTTGTGTGCTGAATTATGTCCATCAAGTAAGTCAAGAAACTATGTATCGTTTTCATCAAGGAAGCGCCTGAATCGACAGACTTTGTTGTATGGGTTTTGGGGGATTGTTTCGCTTCTTCGTTGCTAACTCGCTGCACAAGATGTGCTTTAAATCGTGTCTGGCTCAGTAAAATCTATGTTTCGAATTTAAACTTGAAATCTTATTAGAACAGCTGTAGAGAAACAGAATTTCTAAAATTCCAGGCCTTTTTTCCCCCTAAAATTTCAGATTTAATTTCATTTAATTAGTTTGAAAGTTTGTCGTTTAAAATGTCATAGGTAGTGACATTCATTCCTAATTCTTGCCTACCACACGTCATTCGCGCTAGAGCGACTAAAGTGATTCGACACCGAAGGTATGAAAACCCACTAGGAGCATTGCACACTCGCTCATAGCGTCGTCTTTGACTGGCGATATTTGCTACGAATAACATTTTTTTCTGAAATCATCAAATAAGCCTGAAGGTTATGCTAAGGTAGCGGTTCAAGTAGGCTCAGATGCATTGACGTTAAAGTTTAACCCGATAGCTCAGAAATGTCGCTGTTCAATGCCGCCGCGGCGGTGTCATTGAAAATAGGGGCGCGATATCTTATGTCAATCAAAATTGTTTCTCGATATCAGGAACAAGC
The DNA here is from genome assembly GCA_964017185.1 of Rugalucina vietnamica. Taxonomy (NCBI): domain Eukaryota; kingdom Metazoa; phylum Mollusca; class Bivalvia; order Lucinida; family Lucinidae; genus Rugalucina; species Rugalucina vietnamica. The sequence goes on from OZ024883.1 coordinate 12,204,891, forward strand.
TTGTTTTCTACAAAATCAAATACTGCAATTTGATGCCTACATGTAATTATTTAAAAGCCCAGAAAATCAAAATGTTGCTTCTTTCCTACTTGGAGCGAACAACAAGCACTGTAAAGCTTCATAGCGTGGGTAAGTGGGGATCGATTTGATTCTGTGTTGCTCGCATGCTACTTACATGTTATCATGTCTGGTCACTCAAATCTACTCATTGTTTAAATTTAAACTCGAAAATTCATTAGCAGCTCCAAAAATATCTAGAATTTCTTTAACTTCAGACTTTTTTTCCCTTAAATTTCAGACTTATTTTCATTCAATTGGTCTGTCCTCTTAATCGTAGATAGTGGCTTTCTCCCATCAATTCCAGTCGATCATACACGTTGATATCTTACGACATGAACGGCAATGACTAAGCGAACATGGACTGCGACGGGATAAGAACCCGGTCAGGAACATTACTCAGAAATAGTAATCAGAGTCGCCCCTGACGCATTTGAATGACTTGCAATACACGGTACATGTAGCCGTTTCGTTCAAATTTATAAATGCACCGGTACAAAAAGGTCCTTTCATCATTGAAAATTCAATCGAAATACAGCTAACGACCATTCAAATTGAGAGACGGCCAGTTTCAGACCTTTCTGGCGATTTTCACTTTATCGTTAAAGTAAGCAATCACCTCGTTTTGGCGACCAAAAAAGCTCCTTTTTACATAGTGTAACGAAAAGTAGGGGGCGATTAATCGAACACGAAATGTCGTTTCTGATATCAGAAACCATTGTAATACAGTTTGTAGGTGTCAAAGAGTGCACGACATCAACTTGTTTTCTGCAAATCAAATACAAATTGAATCAACTGAAATTTGATGCTTACATGTAATTGATTAAACGCCAAGAAAGTTGACAAAACAAGCTGCCTCTCTGCTGGATGAAGCAAGTACGAGCAATATCATAAAACCCGTTAGGTGCAATATATTGATAATTTTTTCACCAAGATTTCCAGTTTTTTGGTCTGTAAATATTCACGTATCCGTATTCAGACTGACAATCTTGCTGTGCTTTAATACTAATTCATTTTTTTACAATGACGATCATTTTCATATATGCGCTCAGATCGGCTCAACTCACAGTCCCCTTCAACTTCTTTTATGCAAACTTGCCTTTGCAATAAACAGAGAATTTTTTTCAGAGGTAAAAATTGAAAATTTCATTGGAAAAACTTGGATGTTTTTCATATTTTGGCTCAAAACATTGATTGCGGGTACACGTTAAAACCGCCTCGGCGAGGCGGTTCTAACGAGTACCCACAACCTATGTTTTGGAGCAAAAATAAGTAAAAATAGATATACCCTTGCACCTGCAAACCCCAGTTTTTCTATATAAAAGTGGGGTTCAAGGGGGTATATTTTTCATGAACATGTTTTCTTGATGAGCTTCAATGGGGATACTCGACAACATCAATTTGACATCATCGTTGAGGACTTTGCCGCTGTTCACACAAAGAGATCCGTCTCCATATGACCTTAGCTGTTGGTGAAACGTAAAACCCCAATTAACCAACACAAAGTGACATAACATAACATAACATAACATAACATAACATAACATAACATAACATAACATAACATAACATAACATAACATAACATAACATAACATAACATAACATAACATAACATAACATAACATAACATAACATAGCATAGCATAGCATAGCATAGCATAGCATAACATAACATAACATAACATAACATAACATAACATAACATAACATAGCATAGCATAGCATAGCATAGCATAACATAACATAACATAACATAACATAACATAACATAACATAACATAACATAACATAACATAACATAACATAACATAACATAACATAACTCTCAGGTTGTACAATTACAACATATGAGGTAATACATACTGATCATATATAAATGTTGCAATAATACATGATGCGTGCACAGCTTAGCGGGGACATCGTAATAGAATACATAAACGAATAATGTGAACCTATTTAAACTTGTCTAATACAATAGCTACAAAATCGCTTACTTTTTTCAATAATTTCATATTTTGTATTGACAATAAACTTGAAAATTTTAATGTTTTGCAATTTTTCCAATAATACTTTGGTATGAACAATTTCCTCTGTGTTTTAAAAAAGTCACATTCTAATAAAAAGTGGTATTCGTCACCGAGTAAGTTTTTATTACATAAATTGCAATTGCGCGTGTCACGCCGTGACCTGTCCCAACTTCCTTTTTCAATTGGTAGCCTATGGTTTGTTGTTCGGTATCTAGCTAAAGGTATTGCTGGTTTCAATGGCATTTCACAGATATATTTTTCAAGATTTAGTTCGTTTCTATATAATCGATAATTAAAACATTTTGAGCTATCAAAAGTATCATTTTTCCATTTTTGGGTAAAGTGATCATGCAATTTGGTATTTACAATACTACAAAAGTTATCTATATTCTCAACATCATTGTTTAACCAAATATAATTCAATCCAGTTTCTTGTATAATATTTTTAACTTTTAAGATCCATTTACTACTATAAATATCAGTTCTATACATGTAATACAATAATTTATACATAATACAAGATATTTTTGTACTTTTTCCAGAGATGAGCTTACACCAATATTTAATCATGCGCGACTTTACCATTATCTTGAGCGGAAATCTTCCGAACTCGCCATATACCATTACATTCGGCGTGACTCTATGTGTCCCATGATTATATTACAAAAGGTCATTGTAACATTTTAGTGCTGATTTAAGTCAAATTATTGGTCTCAATAGCCGACAAATGACTTTTATTTGCATTTTTACAGTCACGATCGGACTGAAATAACATTCTTTAATGACAAATCACAACTTTCACCCATACTTAATACCAACATAGATATCTTAATTAAATTTGATTGTCTAGATTTGTTTATCTAATTTTAAAACAGCAAGCGCGATAAGTACTTAAAACACAGGTTTGTTGCACTGTCTCCAATTGCCATTCGGTAGTATTTAGATATTGGAGTTAAAGTACCGAGTAGAAAAGAAAAGTTAAATAAAGCGTGTTGATTACTTATTTTTTCGACGAGGTCTTAGTATGACAGACCATTAGTTGGCAGTTCTGTACTGTAACTTCCAAAATCAAGAAGTTACAGTACAGTTTTCATTCCGCCTCCTTCCTGAGTATAAATATGTAGACCCGCCTCCTTCGAGGATTTAATCATGCGCCTACAAAAACTTCAACGGAAAAAAAACAAACAGAAAGTCATACGACAAGATGGTCTTAATGGTCTTTTGAAATTTCAGTTGACCTTTTCATCCTCTCCACTGATGAAGTGCAGGTGTATTTATGAGCTACAAAAGTGATACAAACGCAAATAGACACAAAAATCACTTCAAAAACAAAATACAATCCTCGGTTCGCATGCACATTGAAATTCAATTTGTTTTGTGCTGATGAAATGGTTTGTTATAAATAAATAAATAAATAAATAAATAAATAAATAAATAAATAAATAAATAAATAAATAAATAAATAAATAAATAAATAAATAAATGTCCTACCTACGAATCCACGCCTCAAGCAAATTGTCTTTGCAACTAGTCTGTTTGATTTTCACCTTTTCTATTAACATGAGGTAAGACTTGTGAAAATCACTTACAGCTACACGTAGCATTTACGAAAATCGATAGAACAAATCAGCATGCGCATGGACGCAGAGAGGGATGCGGCTTTGGTGGTCGTTACATAATTTAAGACCTCGAGCTCTCTATAGAATCTCTAAAATTATGGCTGTTGCATGTTGCATGTTGCTTGGCAAGTTTGGGCTTTACGGCCGAAGGCAAATTTTCTTGGTATAAGCCTATATCACAAGGGTGTGACAGCTACACCCTATCTTAAATTGCTTCATTACGGATCCCATTATTTTTAATGTAAGATACATCAATCGGTGTAGTAATCTGTCTGTCATTCTAGAACATGTTGACAGCGATATCATAAGAAATAATGCCTTCGGTGCTTCCGATACCGGTCTGTAGAGTCACAAAAGACACTTGAAGTTTGTCGTTTCGGCCTTAAGAAGAAGGGAAGTTGTTCTATCCATGATTAGAAAACAAAGGCGCTGATCAGCTGTGCAGTTACTGCACAGCTGATCTGCGTCTTTGTTTTCGCATATGTAAAAGTCAGATTTTCTCATTAAGTGGATATTGTCACAGGAGTGTCTGTTTGTTCTTTGTTTATCAAAAACGCATTTTGGTCTTTCTCATTATTCGATCTGCAATCTAATATGGTCAGAATGAGCTTTGGTGTGTATTTGATCATGACACTTTCCCATCTTTTGACAGCAGATAAATTGACGGAATACAGACTGGCTATTGCAACATTGAGCAATTGCAAAGGGTAACTGATGGCGGCCATAAAAAGTCTCCCCGTACATCATCCATAGTACAGATTATATTTTTCTTTTGATCCTTTGGGATCAGTAAATATTTGGAGTATGTCAAAATGATTGTACGTTAAGAATCATCTTCTTAACAGTATTGTGGTTATTTGGCCCCTTTTTGAATGTGAGTCTTTGATTAAGACTACACAAATGTAAATTCTTGAAAATGCAGCTTAAATGTCTGGCTTTCGCTGCCAGTTTTGAAAAGGGTCACTGATGAAGGTTCATTACCCGAAATTGTACAATATGGCCCATCTTCTCGCTTTGAATGTTTTACTGCTTCCAAAGGATCTAACACTTATTTTTATTGGCTATTGCAATGATTTTTAGATCTACTTTAATGATTTTGTAGTTTGTCTTCCATTTATACTGCCCCATTACAAACCGAGGTGTCATGACTAACCAGCATGCGACTATGAAAAATTGTTACACTACTGGAGCTTATTGTGTGTCTTATTGAAGAAATGCTTATATACATGTATATAGGACCATATAGTAGAGTTGGAAGCTTTTTGTTAATCAGGGTTTCTATATACTAAAATGTTTGTTTTCATAAATAGATTCCAAAAATGTTTCCTGCCATTTTCTTCTTTCATTTTTTTCAAGGTCAAGGTCAAAGGTCACGGCTTTAAAATTCGAAGGACATGTTATCGTGATTTATGTTTAGTATACTATGAAACAACTGCTTAAAACCAGGTTATACGAAAGAAAATATGTAACAGTAATTCTGAAGGTCAAGGTCAAAGGTCAAACGTCACGGCTTTGAAATTATCACGATTTATATTTAGTATACTTAAGAAATAGATCAGCTCTAGCAGTGAATTGTTGAGTAATAATTCACTGTTTGGAGGTCAGTTGTAAAGAAGATCAAATCACGAGCGCGTAGCGCGAGTGATTTATCTTCTTACAACTGACCGACAAACAGTGAATTATTACTCAACAATTCACGCACTTGAGCTGATCTATTTCGATTCTAACACACAATAAACGGAATAAATGTTGCTGAAACCGTCGATATCGTTCAGCTTTCCGCCATTGCATTGCAGATATCCCGCCAAATATTTGACTGTAATGCTGGTATTTACACACACTTATTACGTTTGTTGTGCGCTAAAACGACGTTTCACCGTCTAACGCTGCTTTGTGGGATAGCTGACGTCACAAATGCCGCAAAGTAACGTCACGCTTATTCGCCCAGTGAAATTGTTGCACAATATAACGCGTTTTTTTACCATTGGCTATATAGGCAAGGTGTGTTAGAATATGAAACAATTGCTTAAAACCGGATTATATCGAAAGCAAATATGTAACAGTATTTCTGAATCGCGTTTTTAAATGATCTTGGCCTTTTATTTTGAAAGGTCAATGTCATTTTTCAAAAATCTGTACAAAATATATGCATGGAATGCTAATAAAACAAGCATATCTCAAAATAAGCAATAAATGAGTTGTATCCTAGACCTTCATTATGATCGGCATCTATGCCTGCTTTAATATTTTGACACTTGTACCGTCAATCCTAAAATAGATTACCATAGCAACAAAGATTTATAGAAAACCAAAAAGATTTTTTTCATAGAAATATGGCTTATTTTAGCAAGGTCTTTCTATGAATGGAAAGAGAGAGACCTTGATTTTAGGTTTGGATATAGAATGTACGGTTTTGTGATGGAACCTTTTACAGACCAGAGGACCAATGGTCCTGTAAACGCTCACCTGAGATCTGCAGCATATACCAATAAACATGTTTGAATATTATGGTATTTAATCCCAGTGCAGGGGCAGATGAAGCCCTTGGGCCATTTTCTTTTTCAGAATAATCAATATTTTGTCCATTTGCCAATTTCCTGCTGGCTTGTTCCTTCAAAAGACATTTTAACAGTTATTCCCATTCAAATGCATTGGCAACCCATGTTGACCTTGCCATAAACTGGGTCAAGGTCATCACAGGGTCATGATTTATATATACATTGTAGTACTTGAGCCATCAATGCTTCAAGCCAAGTTTCCTTGAAATCTGTCCACTGGTTCCGGAGAAGAAGATTTTTGAGAGATTTTTACCATATATGGGCCTGGCGGCCATCTTGGTCATGTGACCTGGATTATTTATATACACATTGATTACCCCATCCTTTAGATGCTTCACATAAAATTTGGCTTTGATTGGCCGAGTGGTTTCAGAGGAGCACATGTTTGAATATTATGGAGATATACAAGTATATTGCCCCGGGGTGGGGGCATATGAGCCCCTGTGGTCCATTTTTTGTCAGAATCATTAATATTCAGTCCTACTGCCCATTTCCTGCAAGACTTTCACTTTAAATGACATTTTAAAAGTTTTCCCCATTCAAATGCATTGGTGACCTATGTTGACCTTGCCATAAAATAGGTCAAGGTCATCACAGGGTCATGATTTATATATACATTGTAGTGCTTTAGCCATCGATGTTTCATGCCAAGTTTCATTGAAATTGGTCCAACGGTTCCAGAGAAAATGATTTTTGAAGGGTTTTTACCATATTTGGGCATGGCGGCCATCTTGGTCATGTGACCTGGATTATTTATATACACATTGGTTATCCCTTCCTATTGATGCATTACATAAAATTTGGCTTTGATTGGTCAAGTGGTTTCAGAGGAGCAGACGTTTGAATACAGTGAAGATATACATGTATATTGCCCCGGGGTGGGGGCACATGAGCCCCTGGGGTCCATTTTTTTCAGAATCATTAATATTCACTCCTACTGCCCATTTCCTGCAAGACTTTCACTTTAAGTGTCATTTTAAAAGTTTTCCCCATTCAAATGCATTGGCGACCTATGTTGACCTTGCCGTAAAATAGGTCAAGGTCATCACAGAGTCATGATTTATATATACATTGTAGTGCTTTAGCCATCAATGCTTCATGCCAAGTTTCATTGAAATTGGTCCACCGGTTCCAGAGAAAAAGATTTTTGAAGGGTTTTTACCATATATGGGCATGGCGGCCATCTTGGTCATGTGACCTGGATTATTTATATACACATTGGTTCCCCCTTCCCATAGATGCTTCATGTAAAATTTGGCTTTGATTGGCCAAGCGGTTTCAGAGAAGAAGATGTTTGAATATTATGATAATATACATGTATATTGCCCCGGGGTGGGGGCGGATGAGCCCCTGGGGCCCAATTTTTTTCAGAATCATTAATATTCGGTCCTACTGCTCATTTTCTGCAAGATTTTTCCTTTAAATGACAATTTAACAATTTTTCCCATTCAAATGCAAAGGCGACCTATGTTGACCTTGCCGTAAAATAGGTCAAGGTCACCGCAAGGTCATGATTTATATACACATTGTAGTACTTGAGTCATCGATGCTTCATGCCAAGTTTGGTTGAAATCGGTCCACTGGTTCCGGAGAAGAAGATTTTTGAAGGGTTTTTACCATATATGGGCATGGCGGCCATCTTGGTCATGTGACCTGGATTATTTATATACACATTGGTTCCCCCTTCCCATAGATGTTTCATGTAAAATTTGGCTTTGATTGGCCAAGCGGTTTCAGAGAAGAAGATCTTTGAAAATGGTGGACGACGGACGGACGGACGACGGACGACGGACGACGGACGGACGACGGACGGACGGACGGACGCCGGATCCTATAAGCTCACCTTGTGAGCCTGACGGCTCAGGTGAGCTAAAAAAACCCTACAAAGACACTGGACTTTATTTATGAGACATCTCAGGTTTAATAACATTCGCATCTAAGTATATCTTGACACCACATTTTCTGAAGCCAGAAAAATACCGTTTGCTCTTAATTTAACCTGATTTGAAATGTTCCTATGATATTTTAAGATGTAAATGCCTGGTCTATTCTGCGAGCGATATCGAATCATGCAATAGCTTCAACTTTTTTAAATTCTTTATTCGCTTGGATTTACACTTTTTTTTCCAATTCAAGATATAAAGTAATTTCGTAAAAAAATATAATATAAGCCTGTGATACGAGGAGGTATTATTATTTTGCTCAAGTGAAAGTATTAAAAAGAGAATTTTTAAAGGAAAAAACATAATAATAATAATAATAATAATAATAATAATAATAATAATAATAATAATAATAAATATAATAATAATGTCTTACCTTTTTTCTTTCACTCCAGTGAAAAGTGAAATATTGAAATGTTTGTAAAGAATTTCCTTTCATAATAATTCAAAGGTGTTGCACCTGTCTGGGCAACGCTAAATAACAAACATGAAACAGGTAAAAGTTATAAATGATTCATAAGATTCTGGTTTTATGTAAGGAAATAATGAACCCATAGTTACAGTCTCCACCCAAAGTTGTACAAGGGATGTTCAAACAGTTCAAAGAAACTGCTGAGCAAACTTATGGCATTACTTCAGCAAAGAGTTATAGTATTAAGGATATAAAGAAAAGTTTTGGTCCATATAACTCGTATATAATTTTACAAATAGGTCACTGTATAGCGTTCATTTTATGGGACATAGGCAAACAGTATAGCCCCAGATGTGACGACGCAGAACGCGGCGTCCCTTCTGGGGCTATTCTGTTTGCTTATAGGAATATGAGATAAAAATTTAAAATCATACCCGGTGCCCCTTAAAATGTAAGTTGACTCACCCAAATGATAATGATGAGTAAGTCCATATTGGGTCAAATTCAAAATCCTAAACCAGACAGCAGGCAGGAAAGCAATGACAACGCAAGACTTCGCATACGTTTTAACATAAGTCCCATTAAAAAATCTTGACTAGGATTGATCGTCCCTCGTTGTGAGAATCAAATCAAATGCATAATTGAAGTAAGACACAATAGTTTAGTTGCAATTTACTTTCATTATCTGTTACTCATAGTTGATTGAAATGTTACAAATATCTGTTAATTTTCAAATTAAATGCAATGAGGATGTTCTTCATTGTTAGACCAGTCATTGTCTATTGCGTCTTAAGGTTTTAACATTGAGAACATCCGATTTAAGAATGTATAGATAGCGAAGTGGGTTGTGCGTTTCTTTCAATGTATTATTAGCACTTTTTTCGACTACGTTAGCATGGTCATCGTGTGTTTACAGGGCGACATACGGCAATGGTGTTCGCTATACTGAGCCATCAAATATCGCTGAATGTAGCTTTGCAAATATTTGCACAGTTACAACCACTTAAGTTAGTGATGTGTTATTTGTGTGGTTCGGTACATGTATATTATAAAGAACACGACTGTTAGGCCTGATTTATTTTTATTATTATTATTTTCTAGTTTACGGATCCACCTACCCCAATTTTTCAAAACTGAAATAAAACCAGAGGACCATTGGTCCTGTAAACGGTTACCTGAGACCTGAGATATATACCGACGTAGCCTAGAATGGTAATATGCATGTACATAACCCCGGGGCAGGGGGCAGAATAACCCCTGGAGTCAATCTCTTTTTCGAGTCATAAAAAATCAGTCCATTTGCCAATTAACTGCAAGTTTTGCCCTTCAAAATTCCCCATTCAAATACATGGACTACCTAAGTTGACCTTGTCGTAAAAAAGGTCAAGGTCACCCAAGGATCATGACTTATGCAAATTGTGTAGAGCTATATTCCCAGATGCTTCATGACAAGTTTCAAAATCATAGGCCTCCTGGTTCTGTTTAAAGGTTTTCTGTTTAATGGTGGCCATCTTGGTCATGTGACCTTGACCATTTATAAATACTTTCATTTTCACTTCTTAATTTGCCTCACATTAAGTTTGGCTTTGATTGGACGAGTGGTTTCCAGAAAGAAGATGTTTGAATATTTTGGTCATATACATGTATATAGCCCTGGGGCAGGGGCAGACAATCCCCTGGGGCCAAAGTATAGTCATGAGCATAAATCTTCTATCCATTTGCTCATTCCAAGCAAGTTTTTCTGACATATATTACGTTTTTCCTGTTTTGCCCAATCAAATGCATGGGCGATCTAAGTTGACCTTGCCGTAAAATAGGGCAAGGTCATTCAAGGGTCATGATTTATACAAACTTTGTAGAGCTCCAATGCCTGATGCTATATGCCAAGTTTCAAAATCATAGACCTTCTGGTTCTGGAGAAGAAGATTTTTTAAACGTTTTTGCTATTTATAGCCATGGCGGCCATCTTTGTCATGTGACCTTGACCATTTATACAAACTTTCATTTCCTCTTCCTAAGGATGCCCCACATAAAGTTTGACTTTGATTGTTTAGTTTAGTTTAAACATATTTTATTGCCTTTTTATGTACAATGATTGGACAGGGGGTTTCAGAGAAGATGTTTGAATATTATGGTCATATACATGTATATAGTCCCGAGGCAGACAACCCCCTTGGCCCAAAATATTTTCATAAACATAAATCTTCTGTCAGTTTGCTCATTCCTAGCAAGATTTCGCCATTTAATGGCATTTTCCTTTTTTTTGCCATTCAAATGCATGGTCGACCTAAGTTGACCTTGCAATAAAAAAGGTCAAGGTCATCCCAGGGTCATGATTATTACAGACTTTGTAGAGCTTTATTGCCTGATGCTTCATGCCAAGTTTCAAAATCACAGGCCTTCTGGTTCTGGTTCTGGAGAAGAAGATTTTTAAAGGTTTTTGCTATCTATAGCCATGGCGGCCATCTTGGTCATGTGATCTAGATCATTTATACAAACTTTCGTTACCCCTTCCTAAGGATGCTCCATATGAAGTTTGGCTTTGACTGGCCCAGTGGTTTTAGAGAAGAAGACATTTGAACATATGAACATTGTGGACGACAACGACGACAACGACGGAGTATGGCCATCCTATAAGCTCACCTGTGAGCCTTCGGCTCAGGTGAGCTAAAATAAAATGAAAAATTGCTACTTTTATTTTATTTTCTCCTTCCTTCTATCCCAAATTGATCAAAAATTGAATAGAAAATTACTTCAACTTGCATTTTAGCGAATAAATACTGTATGTTTGTAGGCATAATCAGTTTTTAAACTCAGATTTTGCTATTATCTTAAAACATGACACACTTTTGATATCGTTTCTTGACAGTCGTTAATTCTCTTCACTTTAGACATTTTAAGGTATCGCGAGAGTTGAAAAACAAAAGTTTTGGGTCTTTTAATTTGATTTCCTCTTCGGTATCAAGACTTTCCCCAAAACATTCTGTAAATCAGAAAATAAAACAAACCAGAGGACCAATGGTCCTGTAAACGCTCACCTGAGATCTGTTGTATATACAAATAAACATGTTTGCATATTATGGAAAAAAAACCAGTAAAGAGGCAGATGATTCCCTGGTGTCCATTTTCTTTTTTCATAATAATCAATATCCTGTCCATTTGCCAATTTCCTGCAAGTCTTTCCCTTCAACCGACAAAATAACAGTTATCCCCATTCAAAGGCCTAGGCGACCTATGTTGACCTTGTCGTAAAATAGGTCAAGATCATCACAGGGTCATAATTTATATAGACATTGTAGTACTTTAGCCATTGATGTTTCATGCCAAGTTTCGTTAAAATCCGTCTGCCGGTTCCAGAGAAGAAGTTTTTTTGAAGGGTTTTTACCATATATGGGCATGGCGGCCATCTTGGTCATGTGACCTAGATTATTTATATACACATTCGTTACCCATTTCCATAGATGCTTCACATAAAATTTGGCTTTGATTGGCCGAGTAGTTTCAGAGGAGATGTTTTAATATTATGGTAATATACATGTATATTGCCCCGGGGTGGGGCATATGAGCCCTTGGGTCTTTTTTTTTCAGAATCATTAATATTCAGTCCTACTACCCATTTCCTGCAAGATTTTTACCTCAAAAGACTTTTTAAAAGTTTTCCCCATTCAAATGCATTGGCGACCTATGTTGACCTTGCCATAAAAAAGGTCAAGGTCATCTAAGGGTCATGATTTATATATACATTGTAGTACTTGAGCCATCAATGCTCCATGCCAAGTTTCGTTGAAATCGGTCCACCGGTTCCGGAGAAGAAGATTTCTGAAGGGTTTTTACCATATATGGGCATGGCGGCCATCTTGGTCATGTGACCTTAATTATTTATATACATACTGGTAACCCTTTCCTATTGACGCTTCACATAAAATTTGGCTTTGATTGGCCAAGCAGTTTCAGAGGAGATGATGTTTGAATAGTATGGTAATATACATGTGTATTGCCCCGCGGTGGGGGCTTATGAGCTCCTGTGGTGCATTTTTTTTCAGAATCATTAATATTCAGTCCTACTGCCCATTTCCTGCAAGACTTTCACTTAAAATGACATTTTAAAAGTTTTCCCCATTCAAATGCATTGGCGACCTATGTTGACCTTGCCGTAAAATAGGTCAAGGTCATCACAGGGTCATAATTTATATACACATTAAAGTGCTTGAGCCATCAATGCTTCATGCCAAGTTTCCTTGAAATCAGTCTACTGGTTCTGGAGAAGAAGATTTTTGAAGGGTTTTTACCATATATGGGCATGGCGGCCATCTTGGTCATGTGACCTGGATTTCTTATATACGCATTGGTTCCCCCTTCCTATAGATGCTTCATATAAAATTTGGCTTTGATTGGCCAAGCGGTGTCAGAGAAGAAGATCTTTGAAAATGGTGGACGACGGACGACGGACGGACGGACGGACGGACGGACGCCTATCCTATAAGCTCACCTGTGAGCCTTCGGCTCAGGTGAGCTAAAAACTTTGGCTTTACAGCCTTTTTAACGAAACTGTCACATGGCACAAAAAGCAATTAATGGTAAGTTATCTTGAGCAAGACACATTTACTCCTTAATAACCATAAAGTTGCGGCTCCATCCCGACATGACTGAATAATTGATGACTGGGACGTTAAACCTCAAAACAAACAAAAAAAAATGAGAGGACTGAGCGTGTTCAACTGAGCCATAATAAAATGCACGATAAAAACAATTAGGGTGAACTCAAAAAGGTTTATTACCAATTAGGCATTAAAAATTAAAACCCAACACACGCGCCCAAGCAATAAAACGAGCATTTTTAAAAGAAACTGGGATCATTAAAACTTTTCAAGATGAGCACCTGTCATGTTTAAGCCGTATTATGAAAACGAATTTGAAGCTAGTTTAAACATATACGTATAGAGTGCATGATATTCGTTACTTTAAAGAAATATTAAACTAGATGTGTAATCATCGGAAGAAAACAGACACAGAAATGCAATGCAAACCAAACATTGCCGTTTTAGAATTTATAATTATACAAATTTTGAAGAGCCCGGGTACCTGATGTTTTATATAGTTTCAAGATGAGAGGAATGGTTCTGGATAAGATTTAAAATGACATTCTATGCGATATATGGGCGTGGCAGCCATCTTGGTCACGTGGCCTGGATTATTTATTCAATTTTTCAAGTATTCCTTCATCCTAAGAGGCCTTCGAAATCAGCAATGGCAATTTGATTTTCATTGCCCCAGTGGTTTTAGATGCCTTGCTCAAGGGCACTACATGGCTAAGGAAAAGTTCAATCCCAAAACTCATGCCTTGGAGTCTGGCAATCTTACATAAGGCTACCGCAGTTTGTACTTCTAGTTATTTTGTGGCCTAGATAAGCTGTAGCCATACATGTGATACCCCCCTCATCATCAGGGAGACTCTAGAAAATGATCCATAAAATCGGTAACAATTCTTCTAAAATGTACCATTTTTAACAAAAAATCAAAATCTCCCTGAAATGAATCAGGAATTTTCCTATACATTCTACACATTTTAGCTCACCTGAGCCGAAGGCTCACAAGGTGAGCTTATAGGATGGCCATGCTCCATCGTCCGTCCGTCGTCGTCCGTCCAGAATTTCAAAGATCTTCTCCTCTAAAACCGCTGGGCCAATCAAAGCCAAACTTCATGTGCAGCATCCTTAGGAAGGCGGAACGAGTGTATATAAATGGTTCATGTCACATGACCAAGATGGCCACCATGCCCATATATGAATCATCAATGATAAATAAATAAATCATGATAACCGCAATGATGAATAAAAAAACGAGGACTCACAGATTCAGTAAGCTTTCCGACGATGGAGATCCCTGGGCGCCGAAAAACACCAGTTGAACCCCGGTGGGACAAGCAACAGACAAAAAGTTACAAGTAGGCAAAGATCAGGAAAAGGCGCAATCAGAAAAAGATTCCAAAAACCGAGGTGGGAAAAAAACCAAACTAACAATCAGGTACTTATACCATGAAACATATCGTAAGCCGAATGGGCAGCTATTTTTCCAATAGGTGGCCACTCAGTTACCTTTACTTAATTAAAAATATGAAAACACACATAAGGCGCCAACAGCACAAAAAATGTTAAACACCAAGACATAAAACAAAAAGAACCACCTCAGAAGTATCGCCTTGGAACGATCAGTAATACAAAGTTACTGGCGGGCTTAAACCGGTTTTACAGGATCCTAACCTCACCCTCAGCTTCTGCAGTGGTTCATAACATTTAGTAAGACCAACTAAAATAAATAGCTTTATGTCGGGGCCATCATATAATTTGACGCCCGACCCACCGGTGTGCAATTAAAGAAGGCAGCATAGTAATCAACCATGATTGGGTTAAAAACTAAGCATGCAGACTGTCTGATAACATTCAAGTTATAACTTATACGTCTGTAACGTATTATGATTTTTCAGAACTGAAAAGAAAAAAAAACATTCCTTCCGATAAGTTTCTTAAAGTAAACCAAGTCACCATAAATTTTGGTTCCGGAAGACCCTCAGGTAAAAGCGTCTTTAGCCCAACATCAAATTTGGAAATCAACTCTAAAATTGAGAAAATGTTTTTCGAACTTTATGGTAGCGAAAAGCCCTGTTAAGAAGTTTGGCCGTTAAACATTTATTTCGCGCGTTGAAGTCAGCTACATGATTGCAGACTCTAGCAAACCTAATAAGTTGCGAAATGTATACACCACAGAAGCACGGTGAGGAACGTCACCATCCAAAAAGGAAAATTTACAATATCAAAATCAAAGTCGTTGCGTTTATCATAAATTTTAGAAGAAACAAATCCATTTGCAACAAAAAGATGTAAATTTAAAAAACGGGGCTTCGGTATCTGTGGTGTTGGTTTTATTCAACTGTTAACGAGGCTTGTACGGAAAGTCTTGAGACTGTCTTCGTACTTTTAAACCTTTATTATAATCAATAACTGCGCTGTTCTATAATAACTTTGTGATTGGCGAAATGCACATGCCACTGGCATAAACCGTCTCACGGACTTAGTGATATTGCACGTGACCTTTTTTAGCTCTTCTGAGCCGAAGGCTCAAAAGGTGAGATCTTAGGATGGCCAGGCTCCGTCGTCGTCGTCGTCCACACTTTTCAAAGACCTTCTCCTCTGAAACCATTGGCATAATCAATGCCAAACATCTTCTCTGGAACCGGTTGACCGATTTCAATGAAACTTGGTATGTAGCATCAGGAACTCTGGCCCATCATAGTTTGTATAAATGATGACCTTGGGTTGAACTTAATCTATTTTACGGCAAGGTCAACTTTGGTCACATAGGCTTCTCAATGGAAAAAAGTGAAAACATTGGATTTTTCAGGAAGTTTGTGGCCTGTGACCTGAAAGTTGGTAGATACATATAACTTATTGATTTAATAAGTCATAGGAGTATTCAAGGTCAAGGTCATCTCTTGACCTTGGCCAAAGGTCATTTACATATTAAATTTAAAACTTAATTTTCTCAGGAACCACTTCACCAATTAAAGCCAAATTTTATATGTAGTATCCTTAGGAAGGGGAATCAAAATTTGTATAAATGGTCTATGTCATATGACCAAGATCGTTGCCATGCCCATATATGGTAAAAACATTAAAAAATCTTCTCCTCTGGAACTGCTGGACCGATTTCAATAAAACTTGGTATGTAGCATCTCGGACTCTGGCCCGTCATCGTTTGTATAAATCATGACCTTTGGTTGACCTTGACCTATTTAAGGCAAGGTCAACATAGGTCACATAGGCTTCTCAATGGAAAAAAATGCAAAACATTGGATTTTTCAGGAAGTTTTGTGGCCTGTGACTTGAAAGTTGATACATACATATAACTTATTGAGTTAATGAAGTCTTATGAGTATTCGAAGTCAAGGTCATCTCTTGACATTGGCCAAATGTCATTTACATATTAAATTTAAAATTTAATTTTCTCAGAAACCACTCTACCAATCAAAGCCAAATTTTATATGTGGTATCCTTAGGAAGGGGGAACCAAAGTTTGTATAAATGGTCCAGGTCACATGACCAAGATGGCCCCCATGCCCATATATGGGGTAAAATCCTTTAAAATCAACTTGGTATGTAGCAATGGGGGCTCTGGCCCTTCATAGTTTATATAAATCATGACCTTGGGTTGACTTTGACCTATTCAACTGTAAATTTAAACAAACAGGTTAATATTGCCAGAAAGATCTGAAAATTGGTAGATACAGACAGTTTATAGTGTAAATATGTGAGTATATGAGGTCAAGTTTACATTTTACGTTGGCTAACATGGCCTTAGCCAAAGTGCCTTAGCCAAAGGCCATTCATCAAAGACAAAATCTCATGTGAGCGATATCAGGACCATTGGTCGTCTGGTATTCATGGACTTACTAGAGCGAGTGATTTTCAGTCGTAGGTATGCAAATTACCAAAGAGGAAAATCGTGGAAGACCTAAAGATCGATCTTAAAATTACAATCTTACAATGAATCGTACGATTATCAAATCGTACAATTCAATGGGACTGGGGCTTTAATCAGCACATTTGTTTTTGCATATGTCCGTTTTTATCATGACACATCGAGTATGCAGTGACAGGATACTTGCATTCACTTTTCGTGAAAACAGGAATGCACAGTCGATTCTAATAAAAAAAATCCAAATCTAAGCGGATTTTCTGATTCTTTTTGGACTGCCTAAAATTTCAAATAGCTAACTTTGCCGTAAATGGAAAAAATGCAGTCCTTTGAAATCAGCAAGGATAATTTGAGAGATAAGAAATTATTATCGGTTAAGATACATTTACTAACCAACATTTGATAAATTTGTCCCCATTTGGATAATTCTAATCTTTGTATCCACTACCCTGTTGAAAGGTACAAAATTACAGTAATAGTTCTCTTTGGTTCCATGGTTGCCAAATCTAAAGGGTCACTGACGAGGCTTAAGTAGCCGAAACCATGGTAAGGTCCATCACTTTTCTCATCAATTTGTTCATTGCTCTTAAAAGGATCTCATTTTTATTTCCTATTAAATATTTAAAGCAGTGTTTGAAGACACGTCAGAACAGAGAAATTATTCGACAATCTGAGAGACGTGATATTTGAGGTTGGCAAATACAGAAAAGTAGAAGTAGACAATGGTCAGGAAATGGCGCAATAAGAAAGAATTTCCTACTCCAGAACCGAGGCGGGAAAATAACTAAATTAACACTTAAGTACTCATACTGAGAAAACATATCGTAAGCCGAGTTAGCAGCTATTTCCTAGTAGGCGGCCACTCAGTTACCCAAACTTAACTAAAAATATGAATAAAAACGCATATAAGGTGCATACATAACAAATATTCAACACCATAACGTAAAACAAATAGAACCGCAAAAGAAGTATCGCGTTGGAACGATCAGTAATAAAAATATAGGGGCCTAAAAATCAAGTAGCCCTTGCTAGTCAAGCATGGACAAACTGCCCAAAGAATAATGTGTTCTTTTTATTACATCACAATCCACTGTTCGGTATACATGTAGTAAAACTGGTGTTTACAGGGGTATACATTTATATTATGTTAAGGGCTGTCGATAGTAATAAATCAGACAACTGTAATGAGCTCAAAAAGCAAGAGTTATCGTTATTTGGTCCTTGTAAAATTTGAATGATTTAATATAGATGACACGTATTGTGATGAAAATCATATGGTTGAAGAAATTTGCATATCCCATCAATAGAAGAAGTAAAAAGAATGGAAAATGAAAATGCATCGAAATTGCATGTTTTGTTCTTTTTGATTTAAAAATTGTTGATGATTGAGCAGATTTTTTAAATTCTCTAACTAGAATGCCTCATCTAACTCAGATCCAGCCGGTATTGAAAAGGGAAATAATAACTTTTTACATTCAAGTTGAAGCTTTTAAAAATATTACTACAGCATACTAATTGTCGGGACTATATGATCGCGGTGTACGGCAAGTGGTGGTTTGGGCCTTATATCTTATCTAATATTTATCAGAATTTAAAAATTTTGGCATCATCACATTGGCAATTTTCGAATCTAAACATCCATACATAACAAGCTTTAAAAATATTTTTGAAAAAAGTTTTAATGAGGTTTGATTATACGACGGGATATGCATCTTTGTGAGGGATGGGTGTGGGAAAATGCTTATAGCAGCTTAAAAAGCGTGGAAACACCAATCAATTTATACATTGATAATCATTCCCATGTTTAAAAATCAGTTTTTTGTTATTCTAAGTATATCCTCGGAGATGTACTAGACAAATATGTTCAAAAATTTAATTAAAATATTTTCTGCAAAAATTTGTAATTTTGCCCTAGAATGCATATATTTATTTTTACCTTTCAATTTTGTTATTTGGCAAGTAGCTTGTGAATACATTTACAGTGTAAAACACATTCCGTTTACACATTTTAGATCTATTCCGTGAAAAATGAAATTAAAGATATTTCAAAAAGTCTATTTTTCTCAATTTCGAAAATCAGTAACTTTTTAAAAAGCATGGATACCCCCACAAATATTTTGCTTTTAGAGCAGCTTTCCACCTATATTTTATGCTATCTAAAAATTAAAGATTTCTTTATCGACAAAAATTGGTATCGAGCCACCTTAAGTTGAAATCATACGTGTAACACACACTGTGACTTCTAAACGTGTAATCACAATATCTATGTCTTGAGCAAAAACAAAGAGTCAAATAAAACAGTTTTACTTGAAAATACTATAACAACTCTAAGATATCTGTTTATTGCATGCTTTGTACATTCGTAATAAAGGTACAAGTAGGCCATGATCAGGAGATGGTGAAATCAGAAAGAAATTCTCACTCCAAAAACCGAGGTGGAAAATAAACTTAATTAACAATCAGGCACTTATACAAAGAAAACACACCGTAAGCAGAATGGGCAGCTATTTTCCACAGATACACAGATGGTGACAGGTTTATGGACACAGAAACGACTTATGACGAAGAAAACTACCGTGCTTATAAACAGTTCACAACGGATTAGATTCCCCGAAGTGTGATCAAGTCGAGGATTATATTGCTATCTGAAGAAAAGGTATACCGTGATGAAAAAGTAACCGTAGGCAACGATCAGGAAATGGCGCAATCAGAAAGAAATTTTACACTCCAAAAACCGAGGTGGGAAAAACTAAATTAACAATCGGGTACTTCAACTAAGAAAACATAAGCCGAATGGGCAGCCATTTTCCCAATAGGTGGCCACTCAGTCACCCAAACTTAACTAAAAATATGTAAACACACATAAGGTGTCAACAACACAAAAATTCAACACAGTGTACGGAAAACCTTTGCTTTGGATGAGTATATTTTATGCATTGTCAGACTTAAAACTTAACTACCTATTCACAAGCTTCTACACATCAAATAGGTCGACTAGCGACCGCCTATATGCATAAAGCGTAGCAATTACTCATCAGCTGTGCAAAGAGTAACCCTTTGTAACCTTGCATAAATCATGCTCTTAAAGAAAACAATATCATTAATAATACGTGTTATTAAATCAGTATAAAATGCGTTAATTAAAATATAAATAGCATTTTTTTTTTAAAATTCTTTATGTAGAATATTTTAAATTTTTGGATCTTTATTCTAGTAACCTTCGGAACGTGGCCGGGATATAAAACAACGCCAATGCAATATACCCACAATACTTTGACAGCTGTACACAGTTTTCAGTTGAAATTTTTTTTACTTTGTTTTTCTTATTTAGTTAAAAAAACGAATTCTTTGTATTTGTTAGAATCGCCACAACGTGCATCTACTATCTATGTTTTTGAAACAAACACAAGAAAACAATATACCCCATTCACACCCCATTTTTACTATACTGTATAAACTACTAGTTACAAAACCGGATGCATCTTTTATAGTTTTTGTTCAAACAAACATATCTTGTATTTAGTTTCTTGAATGTCTGGCATACATTGCAGCTAACTTAGTTCCCATGACAGTTTCTTTTTCTACTACTGATACGAGCCGTTAATTGGTAAATGAAAATAAAACAGATCCTTTTAAAAGCAGTGAACATATTAACGAGAAAGGTAATGGGTCATACCGCGGTTTCGGCTGTTCTATCTTTTCAGTAATAAAGTCTGTTCAGTAATAACCATTTTAGTTGTTAAAATAACTCTTATATTCAACTTGGACAATTATTTATCACGATTTTGAAATATGATATTCTAATGAATGTGTCAAAATATTTTTACCAAATTTTGTATTCAAACGGAAAACGAAAGCTTTGGAGAACAAGTTTTATGGTTTTTTGGTTTAATTGGTGTTTTTGTTTCTCTGGTAAGTAGATTTGATTTCTTTATTGCAAATCTTGACCTCTATAATTAAGCCCGCACATGGGCGAAATATGGACAAAACGCCTCGCAGTGTTTGGTCAGAATATGCAGTGATTGGTTGAGGTAGATTTTTAACAACGTCACAGCAACAGCGAAAGTGACACGGAGGCGGTTGAGTGTTTTCCGTTATTCTACGTATAATTCTCATGCTGAATGACGTCTTAACATGGCTCGGATATAGCCTGGAAATACATTGAACATTGTAGTTGCTAGTGTTGACTGATTCTGTCGGTTTAGATTCATTTTCTAACCAACATTTTATATATTCGGCTCTGGATAATACTAGTGTTTGTATCGATTATCCTGTTGAAAGTTACAAAATTACAATATATCTCTTTGTCCCCATTTTGTCAAATCTAAAAGGTCACTGAAGAGGCTTCAAAAGTGGCACATCACGTTTTCATTTGATATGCTCACTGCTCTTATAGGATCTCAATATATAGGATCTCAATGACAGGGTTGGGTATAACACTGATTAACCCATAACAAATAGACTTACCCATCATTGTTATTTGGATGAGTCATCTTTCATTTGTCTGATTGCACATTCTCCTGATCAATGCTTTATTGAACCTTTTATTCAGACACTGAATATTAAATCCATTAGGACAACCGTACATCCCGCTTATCCCATTTTTATATCGAAATACTGAGGTATACAGAGGTTTACATCTTTTTATGCCCCCAACTTTGAAGAAGTTGGAAGGGCATATTGCTTTAGGCTTGCATGTCTGTCTGTCAGTACGTTTTTGTAACTTCTGAATGGTGCGTGCTAGGTATTTGAAATTTCATATGTGTATTCCTCATGAAAAATAGTGACCCGTATTTTTTTCATGTCCAAGTAATGCCCATTTTATGAGTTATGTCCCTTTGAAAATAAAATTTGAAAATCTTGTGTGCAAGATATCTCAAAAAGCATTTGAGCTAGAGCCTTCATATTTGGTATCATTGTTGGGGCTGAGGAGTAGATGTTGAGAACTTGCCGTCAAATTTTGACAAAAATACGGAGTTTTGAAATTTTGATTGATTTTTTACTTATCGGTGAAATTTGAAACTTTTGAACAGTGAATGCTAGTGTTTTGAAATTTCATATACAGATTCCCCATGAAAAAAAAGTTGATTCGTTTTTTTTTTCATGTCCGAGTTATGCCCCTTTTAGGAATTATGTCCCTTTGAAAACGAAATTTGAAAATCTTGTGTGCAAGATATCTCAAAACATATTTGAGCCAGAGCCTTCATATTTGGTATACTGGTTGGGGCTAAGAAGAATATCACCTGATTAACTTTTGAGGACTTTCCGTCAAATTTTGACAAAATTACTCTGTTTTGAAATTTTTACCCCTTTTATAACTTGTCTGCAAAAAGCTTATATTCTGTTTCAGGATGCAGGTTAAATAGAGGCAACCGTACAGCTTCTTCAGGAAATTAACATTCACTTCATTCGAATAAATGAATGAATCATACGAAACTGCCAGTTTAGAGACTAGCATACATTTGGGGGCATAGTGTTTTACAAAAACGCATATATAGTTCTTACTTTTTTCAAAACCGTTTGTGAATACTCCTTTGAGCTGCCTCGGCAATTTTAGCAGCTGTATATAATACATTGACAAGCTCATATGATTAACATTTTGTTGAAATTACGGCGATCGCCCATGATACAAATATCTTAACCTCCTTAAGGATAGAAGTTTTATTGGTTCAGGTACAGCCGTACAATATTTACAGCTGACAAACACGTGGCATTGTGTACATACAAACCGTTAAATGATCAGTGACGCACAATGTAATTCTCTCAAAGTTGAAATGAAAAATTCGAGTTTTCTCCTATACCATTTACTCTATTGACTGATAGATAGGCGCAGTCCATGCAGAAATTGAACATTTATTGAATTAAAGTATTATAAGAAATCCAGGTTATTTCGTTTTCGCAAACACTTCCGCCCCATAAACATAAAGTGCTTCCAAACGCTGTAGGAGAAATCTCTAATTTTTCATCTCAACTTCGTTCTCTTTAGCAGTGTGTGTCACCGATCATTTATCGGTTTGTATGTAAACAACACTACGTGATTGTCAGTAGTGATATTCAAAATGGAATTTGGCAAATTCAATGATTTGAGTAAAGAAACACTATCAAGTACCTATAACCTTTATTTACATTCAAAAGTAGTAGACTAAAAATGAAAATTGATACGAACTTTATTCAGACACTGAATATTAGCTACTTCAGGATAATAGGTTCGTGTAATGTATAGCCGCCTCTAGCCCAATATTTTATACCGAAACAGTGAGGTGCACAAGGGCTCATCTTTTTCTTTCTTTTTTCTTTCAAAACAGGTTGTGGAATCTCCTTTGAACCGCCCCGGCGAGGCGGTTCTAGCGTGCACCCACAATTTGTTTTGAGTGAGAGTAAGAAAATTATCAAAAAGTTTTCTGTGTACTACGGTATAACATGGTTCTGTTTTCGTAATGCAGTGTTTCCACAAGATGAATAAATGAGAGATAGAAAAAACGTAATTATCGAAGCGTCTTTTGTCACGGTGAGGAAACTACATAGACGGAGCCATTGGCTCTGTTAAGGAAATCTTCTGTGGGTTTTTCCGGTCACGTGCGGCGCCGTCAATCTCGGCTGTTTCGGTGGACACGAAAACGTAAGTTTTCCATTTATTGTCAAAATTTGATTTCATACTGGAACACTAGCGAGAAAAGGGGAATTGTATGAGGGGCCCATGACTTTCAACTTACTTCCTTGTCTGTTTGCGAGTTCCAAGTCGGCGCGGTTTTGTCTGAATCACTTTTGCCGTGAGCCACGGCGAGGTAAACAGAGGTCATTTTCTGTAATGACCACAGGATTTCTATTGCTCTTTCCGCATAAATATTACTTATCTAAATGTTTAGACCGTCCGAATGTATGAATTGATTATCTAATCCTTCCCCACTCACGAAAAACAAAATTTGAATCAAAATAAAATAAAATGAGACAAAATAATCAATGGCTCCGTCCATATCGGCCGGCTCTGTCTATATCGGCTGGCTCCGCTGTATGAGGGTGAGTTTTAAAAGTGATAGATTTTTTTTTCGCTATTGGGTTTACCAGTCAAAAGTGAGATTTTTTGAAAGTTATTTTTGGAATGGTTATGCTTTTCTCGAACCATCTATCATTTCAAAAAGGGCGGCCCCATGATGAAAGTGGTTGACTTCAGCGCTCTTGATCATTCGACCATACAACCCTGAGGGTGCAAGGCACTCTCGGGCAACGTGGACAAGCCAAGTTCTGCTTGCGGATGTGTCGGGTGTTTTTCCGGGGGTACTCCCGTTTTCGTCCCACTTACCGATCCATTCGTCTCAATACCAGTGAAAAAGCTTGGGGGACGCAAAACTGAATAAAATCAACATTTGAGAATAACCTTTGTAAAAGTTTGGCAAGTTTGTCTGAAGTTGACACTTCAGACTTGAGTACTTACTGCACGAAGCGCGAAGAGCTATTGTAGTCACCTCGGTCGTCCGCGTTTCCGTGCGCATCCGCGTCCGAGTTCCCGTCACACTGATGTATATATTCTATAAGTACAGATCTTGGCAACTACTTATCATAGAGGGTCCAAACTTGGACCATAGGTACTCAGTAGAGTTGGCTTTCATTCCATGACATGGGCCCCTGGATCCTTGCCCGGAGGGTGGGGCTAGGGGTTAAATTCTAGAACACGTTAGAAAATTGACTTTTCTGCGGTATAGTTTTTTTTATGAGTCCAGATCTTGGCTACTACTTAGCCCCACCCTCTGGACAAGGACCAAGGGGACCATGTTATGAAATGAAAGCCAACCCTACTGAGTACCTATGGTCCAAGTTTGGACCCTCTATGACGCGCACGAAAACGCGGACGACCGAGGTGACTACAATAGCTCTTCGCACTTCGTGCAGTAAGTACTCAAGTCTGAAGTGTCAACTTCAGACAACTTGCCAAACTTTTACAAAGGTTATTCTCAAATGTTGGTTTTATTCAGTTTTGCGTCCCCCAAGCTTTTTCACTGGTATTGATACGAATGGATCGGTAAGTGGGACGAAAACGGGACTACCCCGGGAAAAACACCCGACACACCCGCAAGCAGAACTTGGCTTGTCCACGTTGCCCGAGAGGGCCTTGCACCCACAGGGTGATATGGTCGAATGATCAAGAGCACTGAAATCAACTACTTTAATCATGGGGCCGCCCTTTTTGAAATGACAGATGCTTCGAGAAAAAAATCACCATTCCAAAAATAACTTTCAAAAAATCTCACTTTTGACTGCTAAAATCTAGCGCTTCTAAAAATCACCCTCACCCCGTACATCCATTTAATGCTCTTATTTTTCCAATCCTCAGGGAATGCTTGCAATCAGTTTGTATTTTCCTATCTCTAACTACCACTTCTATGATGGCCCCGACATAAAGCTATTCATTTTAGTTGGTTGGGGCCGGAGCTTCTTGTCTGTTGCTTGGCCCACCGGGGTCCAACTGGTGTTTTTCTTTTGCTCCGGAGTTAGTAGGTTATTCGGCGCCCAGGGATCTCCATCGTCGGGCAGCTTACTCAGTCTGTGAGTCCTGGTTTTTGATTCATCAGGATGTTTATCATGATTTATTTGTTTGTTCTTGATGATTCATTGACTAGTTAGAGATTCACCACGAGGACCGAATAACTAACTAAATGTTATGAACCACTGCAGAAGCTGAGGGTGAGGTTATGGCCATGTAAAACCGGTTTAAGCCCGCCAGTAACTTTGTGTTACTGATCGTTCCAAGTCGATACTTCTGTGGTGGTTCTTTTTGTTTTATGTCTTGGTGTTTAAAAAATTTTTTGTGCTGTTGGCGCCTTATGTATGTTTTCATATTTTTAGTTAAGTTAAGGTAACTGAGTGGCCACCTATTGGGAAAATAGCTGCCCATTCGGCTTACGATTGTTTCATGGTATAAGTACCTGATTGTTAGTTTGGTTTTTTCCCACCTCGGTTTTTGGAGTGGGAATCTTTTGCTGATTGCGCCTTTTCCTGATCTTTGCCTACTTGTACCTTCTCATACAGCGGAGCCAGCCGATATAGACAGAGCGAGCCGATATGGACGGAGCCATTGTTTACTTTTTCTCAATTTCTTTTATTTTGATTCCAATTTTGTTTTTCGTGAGTAGGGAAGGATTAGATAATCAATTCATACATTCGGACGGTCTAAACATTTAGATAAGTAATATTTATGCGGAAAGAGCAATAGAAAGCCTACGAGGGTGATCCAAGAAGTAATGCGAACTCGTGTGTAATTTCTTTCACCATTGCTATTTTTGAAGATATTTTACATCAAAATTATGATGCATTATCGCTTGTCCCAGATCCGATTACTATTCTGACTGAATCACATAGCAACCCTCGTTGCCTAGCAACAAGAGAATGCAAGGTAAACGATCTTGGCCACGGTTAAAATGGATTTTGTTTATGTAATGAAGTGTCATATGCAAAGCACACTTACGTCAATTATCGTTTTATTCCAAAGTACAATAATCCCTTTAATAAATTTACTGTGCATACCTTGTTGAGTTTAACGTAGCGCAAATTTTTGAGGTTTGGCTATCTGTACCCCCTAGAATTTGAGTCAATTTTGATCTCTCTAAATCTCCACATTTTCATCAGTGCCCCTGCTACTTAACCGAAAAGGTTAAATTCCATAACAATTTTATTTTTTTTTTTAATAAAAATTCTTCGTTCTGATAGGCTATGGGCTAATTGTAAATATATTTCCAACCCTATCGGGGTAAAATATGCGCATGAAATATGGGTATTTGTCGTACTTCGTCGAAATTGTGATATTTTTGTCAGATGCCGTTGCTAGGCAACATAGAATAGTCCCTGCTGATCTTTGCATTTCGTTTTCACTATTATTTCCAAACATAGGGCATATACAACACAACGAATATGATTTGTGTGTATATAAATGTCAATTTAATCAATTGGAGCACAAAATATTTCCCTGTACCCCAAACAAAAATGACATTTTCAGTCAATTTCGCGTCCATGGCGACTTCGGGTCGACAAATCAAATAATCTTTAAACCTCAACTCGTCATCCGAACTTCATTATATTACACCTGAGTACTGCACATATATACATGTGTAAACATGCCAAATTATTTAAATATGTCTGCATTGGTTACTTAAATATAGTTGTGTTCGCATTACTTCTTGGATCACCCACGTATGGTCATTATAAAAAATGACCTTTGTTTACCTCGCCGTGGCTCACGGCAAAAGTGATTCAGACAAAACCGCGCCGACTTGGAACTCGCAAAAAGACAAGGAAGTAAGTTGAAAGTCATGGGCCCCTCATACAATTCCCCCTTTCTCGCTAGTGTTCAGTATAAAATCAAATTTTGACAATAAATGGAAAACTTACGTTTTCGTGTCCACCGAAACAGCCGAGATTGGCGGCGCCGCACGTGACCGGAAAAAAACCCACACAAGATTTCCTTAACAGAGCCAATGGCTCCGTCTATGTAGTTTCCTCACTGTGTTTGTGTTGATTCGAAAGTTTCAATTATTTTAGCCGCTCTAGAGTTGAAAGTGATATGAGCCTGTGCACGAGAAAAACAACAATTTGGTTTTTTGACCAGGTCCGACACAAACCAGTCTGTACAGTCACAGAAGCAGGCTAGAAGCTTGAAAGTTTTGGTTATAGTAGAAGAGATATTGTACTATCTAAATAGCGAAAACAAAGGCGCTGATCAGCTGTGCACAGCTGATCTGTGCCTTTGTTTTCGCCTAAGCATTTTGTTGGTTGTCTCATGCAGTGGCTCATATTTTATAAGGAGTTACCCCAATACCATTTCACCTTTATTTTCCTTTTAATGTCTTTACGCATCTCAAGGATCACTCGTCAGAGTAAGTTGAATCTATTCCAAAATATTTTTATGCGCAGCGAGTATTATAATAATACATTTTGTAAATTAAGCAAAATACACAATAGCTATTATTTAGCCCGATTCTCGGTTTTTGAAGCAAGCAAACATCATAATGACCAAAATTGATGGGAACAACATTGATGAACTTGTGTGTCAAACTGTCACTGATATCAAAAGTCACTAGTGACTGATATCAACCTATATCTTCACTGTAGATTTTGGATTACTTCTGACGTTTCCATTTACTTGACGTCATTAAATGTGTCTCACTTAAGAAATTCAAACGCCTATAACTCCGTTATTTATGAACAAAAACATAAAGTGTGGGTGTTCATTTTCTTAGTTAGAACGTAAGGAACAATGTGGTACTAAAATTGTTTGTGTTTAAAAAATGTTGTTTTTTGCATTTTCAGCGCCTGCCTTGTGAATTGGAAAATGCCCGTGTATTGTATAAAATATAAAGAAAAGTTGATTTTTTTTCGGTGAATACCAAATATACATGTATTTCATCTCGTGAGTTGATGTTATATATAATTGATTCAATAATATTGATTCTTTTAAAAGCTATTACTTATAATTTATATATATATAATCAAAGGGGAGTAACCCAATTAATTAATATATATTTCTTTTTATGTTTCTACAATTTATTATCTAGAACTTTGTAGAAGAATGTCATTGATTATTTTTATCACTGTTATATAATTTAGAAGTATAGAAAATTCTATGAGCACTTTGTGGATAATTCCAGATGAAAATGGAGTTAGTGTTTTTTTTACCATAAGTTAAAAATATATTTGGACTATGTATACTGAGATCTCGAAGGGTCTAGTGGACTCTCGTTTAGTCTTGATGGTCGTTGCGGCCTTGAATTCTTCTCTGGAGAATTCTAAATTCTCTTTGGAGAATTTAAAAGAACTTTCGTTTAGTTCGTTTCTTTTCTAGAGAAAAGTTTATTATATCATTCTCTAGAAACCTGTAGAATTTCCTTAGATGTATAAATATAGGTCCCAATTCAGTCTTAGGCATTCAGAAATTTGAAGTGATTTAAAGTATATAATTTTGGTTGTTTCACTAGTGTTTTGTGTGGATTAAAATATACATGTGCTCATATTCTGGTTACTGGATTGTGGACTTACATTTGAGGGACAAGGACTTATTTGACATTAACTTTGTAAGTTATTTATTTATTTATTTACTTATCTGTTTGTTTGTTTTTATGTATTTGCAGCATTTATTTGTTTGATTAAATATTGTTAAGTTTAAATTACTTGGTTGTTTTTCGCTGTACCTGTCTAGTTACGCTAGGTCGTAACAGATTTTGGGGGCTCTGAGCCGGGATTGAACATTTTGTGCACCTATTTTATTCTGAATTTGAAAAGATATTTATTGTTTGTCATACCAGCAAAAAGCAACCATGTTATTCAAACTTGAAGATTTCATTGCTGCGCCTTCTCAAGAGTTGTTAAACTTGGCCAAAAAGAGTGATCTTTTAGACATTGCTAGTCATTATAGCATACCTGATGTCAAAACATCTATGTTAAAACGTGAAATTAAGAATGTTATCATTCAGTTTCTTGTTGATGAGGAATTTTTTGAACCCTCAGCTACATCTCTTATTATGGTCTCACAAACCGACATACAGTTGAAAGAGTTAGAATTAAAAAGGCATCTTGAACTGGAAAAATTAAGATTAGAGTTTGAAGAAAAAAGAAGGGCAGATAAGGAAGAAAGGGAAGAAAAACTTGCAAGAGATAAGGCTGAAAGGGAGGAAAGAATGCAAAAAGAAAAGTTAGCATTTGAAGAAAGAGAGAAAGAAAAACAAAGAGAGTTTGAAAGAGAAAAGTCGGAAAAACAAAGAGAGTTAGAAGAAAGGCTTTTAAAAGAAAAATTAGATATGGAAGAAAGAGAAAAGGCAAAGCAAAGGGAAATGGAAGAACGAGAAAAGGAAAAACACAGAGAAATGTTAAAAGAAATAGAACTTGAAAAAGAAAGAATGCATTATGATATTAAAATGAAAGAGCTTGAATTAAGCAGTAAATCAATGCCTCCTGTGTCTTTTGATCCTAGTAAAGTATTTGATGTTACAAAGCATATCAGGCTCGTTCCTCCATTTCAAGAAAAAGAGGTAGATAAGTACTTTTTACATTTTGAGAAGGTAGCAGAAAATTTGAAATGGCCAAAAGAGCATTGGACCTTGCTTCTACAGAGTGTTGTTATTGGTAAAGCTCGAGAAATTTACACTCAGCTTCCACTTGATCAAAGTTCAGATTATGACACAGTCAAAAATCTGATTCTTAAGGCTTATGAATTAGTACCTGAAGCTTACAGGCAGAAATTCAGAAATTGTAGGAAAGAACATGATCAAACCCATGTAGAATTTGCTAGAACTAAGGAGCAATTATTTGATAGGTGGTGTTCTTCAAAGGACGTAAGGTCTGATCATGCAAAATTAAGACAGCTCATGCTTGTTGAAGAGTTCAAACGATGCATACACTCTGATGTCAAATCTTTTCTTGACGAAAGGGAAGTAGAAACTTTAGATGTAGCAGCACGATTAGCTGATGATTATGCTTTGACTCATAAGGTGTCTTTTGTAAATAAGCCTTACAAGAAACCTTTTAACCCTCAATTTAAACCTAATACACCTCAGTCAAAACCATTTAACCCTCAACAGAGAAATAATTCTCCTCAACCTAATCCACAACCACAAGCTGGACTAACAGCTGATAGTTCCAGTCCTTCACATAATCCTAAAAATAAAGATACTAGTGAAAACAAAGGTCAAAGATCCCCCCGGCTGTTTTGCAATTATTGTAAAGGTGACGGTCACGTCATTTCTGAATGTGAAACTTTGAAAAGAAGAAAAGAGAGACAAAATCAAAATAATTCTAGACCAACAGGTCTTACTTCTTTAAGGTCAAAACCACAGTCGATTATTCAGGATGAAAATCCTATTTTGGCCAAAACGTCTGCGACTGATTGTATTATGGAGATTTATGAACCATTCTTATCAGAAGGTTTTGTGTCACTTACTAGTGATTCTGCCCAGTCTACCCCTATTAAAATCTTACGAGATACCGGAGCTTCTCAGTCTCTTATTTTAGCAGATACCCTGCCTTTTTCCGAGAAGACTTCAACTGGGACAAGTGTCCTTATTCAGGGAGTAGAGTGTGGATTTGTTAATGTACCGCTCCATAACATTTATTTGTCTTCAGACTTAGTTTCTGGTCCTGTGGCTGTAGGTATTAGGCCTTCTTTACCTTTTAAAGGTGTTCACTTGCTATTAGGCAATGACTTAGCCGGAGATAAAGTTGTGGTAAACCCACTTTTGACCAATACACCTTGTGAGGATCAATTGCCTGATCCCATTGAGCAGGAAATTCCTGATCTTTACCCTTCATGTGCCGTTACAAGGGCTATGGCAAAGAAAGTCAAATTGAATGATGGGATACAGGATATTGACTTAACTGACACTTTTATAGGTCAGTCTTTTCATGATGAGATTTCAAAATCTCTTTCTCCAAGTCAAACTGACTTCAACAATCAAAGGTCAGACAATGACCTTTCACCTTCAATTTTTGACCAAGGTCACGACCAAATGTCAAGGTCACAACTTTGTCAAGAACAGCACAGTGATCCTGAAATCTTGCCTTTATTTGAAAGGGCTTTAGATGAAAATGAAATTTCTCAGGTTCCTGTTTGTTTTTATGTCAAAAATGACATCTTAATGAGAAAATGGCGTCCTCCTGATGTTTCAGCGGAAGACGAATGGACCATAAATCACCAAATTGTGGTTCCTAAGGCTTATCGTCCTGAAATCTTAAACTTGGCCCATGAAACTCCCATGTCAGGTCATTTAGGGATAAATAAGACTTACCAAAAAATTCTCAAGCATTTCTACTGGCCAGGATTAAAATCTGATGTTTCACAACATTGCAAATCCTGTCACACTTGTCAAATGGTAGGAAAACCTAATCAGACTATTCCAAAAGCTAATTTACAGCCTATTCCTGCATTTGATGAACCATTTAGTAGGATTATCATTGACTGTGTAGGTCCGTTACCCAAGACTAAATCAGGTTGCCAATATCTCTTGACTATAATGTGTGCTTCAACACGTTTTCCTGAAGCAATTCCACTCAGGAATATCAAGACGAAAACAATAGTTAAGGCCCTTGTAAAGTTTTTCACACTTGTAGGTCTTCCAAAATCAGTCCAATCAGATCAGGGTTCCAATTTTATGTCAGGAACATTTCAGCAAGTAATGCATGAACTTGGCATTAAACAATACAAGTCATCAGCTTATCATCCTGAAAGTCAAGGTGCTTTGGAAAGATTCCATCAAACTTTGAAGAACATGATCAGATCTTACTGCTTTGACACCGAAAAAGATTGGGATGAAGGCATACATTTGCTATTATTTGCTGTCAGAGAGTCAGTACAAGAGTCTCTTGGGTTCAGTCCGTTTGAACTTGTTTTCGGACACACTGTTCGTGGACCTTTAAAACTTATGAAAGAGAAGTTTCTTTCAAGTAATGACAGTCCTTTGAACTTACTTCAGTATGTGTCTGACTTCAAAACTAGATTGACAAAAGCTTGGGAAGTTGCTCGGTCCAATCTTAAGTCAGCTCAGAGCAAAATGAAGTTGCATTTTGATGAAAATGCTCAGAACAGAAATTTTGACCCTGGAGACAAGGTGATTGCTCTTTTGCCCATTCCTGGCAGGCCATTACAAGCTAGATATTATGGTCCATATACTGTTGAGAAAAAGTTAAGTGATGTAAATTACATTGTTAACACTCCTGGGAGGCGCAAGCAAAAACAATTATGTCATATTAACATGCTTAAAAAGTACATTGATAGGGATAGTGATAATGATAGTTCAGTTATTTCCTCAGTAAGCATAGTTAATTCTGTCCCTCATGAACAAAATCAGACAGACTTTGAAGAAATGAACTCTGTGAACTGTGAACCATTATCCTCAAAACTCCAGAATTCTGACATTCTGCATGACCTCGATCAGAAACTGTCACATCTAGATCCGGACAAGAAACATGAACTAAAACAATTAATTCTTGAATATGAGCACTTATTTCCGGACATTCCATCCAGAACCGATAAAATCTACCATGATGTAGACATTATTGAAGGAGCAAAACCGGTGAAACAACATCCGTATAGACTTCATCCTGAAAGACAACAATATCTCAGGAAAGAAGTTAAGTATTTGCTGGACAATGACTTTATAGAACCTAGTCAAAGTGAATGGAGTTCTCCTTGTATACTTGTGCCAAAATCTGATGGGACATTTCGAATGTGCACAGACTATAGAAAAGTAAATTCTGTCACAAAAACTGACACATTTCCCATACCAAGAATTGATGACTGCATCGACAACATTGGTCACGCCAAATATGTGACGAAATTCGATCTTTTGAAAGGGTTTTGGCAGATTCCACTTACAGACAGAGCAAAGGAGATCTCGGCATTTGTTACTCCTGATGGACTTTATCAATATAAAGTGATGCCTTTTGGCATGAAAAACTCTCCAGCAACATTTCAGCGCTTGGTTAATAGTTTGATTTTCGGTCTGGATGGGTGTAAAGCTTACATCGACGATGCCATCATCTACAGTGAAGAGTGGAAACAACACCTGGAGATCATCAGAGAATTCTTCAAAAGACTCAGTGATGCTAAACTGACAATAAACTTACCGAAAAGTGAATTTTGCCATGCTAGTTTGACATTTCTAGGACATATTGTTGGACAAGGTCAGGTCAGACCTGTAGAAGCCAAAGTTGAGGCTATATCAGATTTTCCTGTACCTACAGGAAAACGGCAACTGATGCGCTTTTTGGGTATGGCTGGATATTACAGAAAGTTCTGTAATAATTTTTCAGTTATAGCTGAGCCTTTGACAAATTTACTTGGTAAGAAGGTCAGGTATGTTTGGTCTGAGGCTTGTCAGAAGTCTTTTGATCAGTTAAAGGCCATACTTAAGAGTGCTCCAGTTCTATCAGCACCACGCTTTGACAGAGAATTCAAAATGGCGGTGGATGCAAGTGATGTTGGTGCAGGCAGTGTATTGTTACAAGAAGATGACAATGGTGTTGATCATCCTGTTTGTTACTTTTCAAAGAAGTTTGACAAACATCAAAGAAATTATTCTACTATAGAGAAAGAATGTCTATCTCTTATTCTTGCCCTTCAACACTTTCAAGTGTATCTGTCTTCTGCAAATTCACCAATTGTCGTCTTCAGTGATCACAATCCACTGACCTTCATACACAAAATGAAAAACAAGAATCAGCGTTTGCTCAGATGGAGTCTCATGTTGCAAGAGCACAATCTTGACATTAGACACATAAAAGGTAGAGATAATAAAATTCCAGACACCCTTTCAAGAGCTTGACAGTTTTGCCTTGTATGTTTGCATATGAGTATTGCAAAAGAAAGTTTTATTTCACAAAACTTTCTTTTCGTTGAAGAGGGGAAGTGTTATATATAATTGATTCAATAATATTGATTCTTTTAAAAGCTATTACTTATAATTTATATATATATAATCAAAGGGGAGTAACCCAATTAATTAATATATATTTCTTTTTATGTTTCTACAATTTATTATCTAGAACTTTGTAGAAGAATGTCATTGATTATTTTTATCACTGTTATATAATTTAGAAGTATAGAAAATTCTATGAGCACTTTGTGGATAATTCCAGATGAAAATGGAGTTAGTGTTTTTTTTACCATAAGTTAAAAATATATTTGGACTATGTATACTGAGATCTCGAAGGGTCTAGTGGACTCTCGTTTAGTCTTGATGGTCGTTGCGGCCTTGAATTCTTCTCTGGAGAATTCTAAATTCTCTTTGGAGAATTTAAAAGAACTTTCGTTTAGTTCGTTTCTTTTCTAGAGAAAAGTTTATTATATCATTCTCTAGAAACCTGTAGAATTTCCTTAGATGTATAAATATAGGTCCCAATTCAGTCTTAGGCATTCAGAAATTTGAAGTGATTTAAAGTATATAATTTTGGTTGTTTCACTAGTGTTTTGTGTGGATTAAAATATACATGTGCTCATATTCTGGTTACTGGATTGTGGACTTACATTTGAGGGACAAGGACTTATTTGACATTAACTTTGTAAGTTATTTATTTATTTATTTACTTATCTGTTTGTTTGTTTTTATGTATTTGCAGCATTTATTTGTTTGATTAAATATTGTTAAGTTTAAATTACTTGGTTGTTTTTCGCTGTACCTGTCTAGTTACGCTAGGTCGTAACAGTTGAAAACATAAAAAATTTCACCCGTGCTGCGCACTCGTGAAAATTCTGATGTTTTCAACTCACGAGATGAAATATATTTGGTATTCACCTCAAAAAAGCAAATATCCTCTATGTATTATGATTGCGAAGGGCACCTTAAGGGGAATCATTAGCACACTTTTTGCGCAACGTCAGCGTCGCAATATACCTACCTTTTTCCGGTTCGAAACAATGGCGATAAAGTTATTTTTGCTCTCCTCAGTTTAAGAGCAAAAAGTCTCAAAGTGTACGAAAATAACATTCATTGTGTGTTTGAGTTGTTTTGCAGTAAAAACATATGTATTAAAACACATGTCCGCTACGAGTTCGGTTTTCTGAAAAGCACGAGAAACATCCAAAAAGTTTTGATACCATGGAAACGATATTTCGATTTTAGTCCGAGGATACAATTATCTTGAAGCATGTGTAGTTTCGTGAAATTCATATGCGAGAATCAATTATTTAAAAAAAATAGTAATGTTTCCCTTTAAGCAAAACAAAACATAAACATTAAATTGAGTTGTTTACAACACAAAATGATCATTTCAAATACAAGTCATGCAGTATTTGCAGCACTGGAATGCTGCTATGGCCAGAGAACATTAATCTTGGCGTACGATGGTCATCTTGACCACTTCTTGTCTCGTTATATCAAATATAATACAAAAACATAATTATTGCCGTTTACAATGTAAATTGAGCATTTTACTTACAAAACATAATGTAAACAGAATGCTGATTCAATCAGAGAATATGTACTTATAAAAAGTGTTAAAATGCAATAACAAAATCAAAATTACTCCCCATACCCCTAAACTGAATATTGCTACAAACACACGGGTAATTCTTATTTATTCGTTGTTTCCTTCGTTGTTTCAGGATTAAACCGGAAACATGACAGTGTCTTTGTCTCCAGCAATTAGCAAGTACAAGTACGTATTGATTGCGGTATGTTTTCTTGTCTTACCAATCTACTACAAGTGCACAAACTACTTAGTTGAGGTAGGTGTGGGAACTAAAGCCAAAGGTGTGGTATCAGACAATTTGATTATTTATAA
Organism: Rugalucina vietnamica; assembly: GCA_964017185.1. Taxonomy (NCBI): domain Eukaryota; kingdom Metazoa; phylum Mollusca; class Bivalvia; order Lucinida; family Lucinidae; genus Rugalucina; species Rugalucina vietnamica. Next base: position 12,241,238 of record OZ024883.1, read on the forward strand.
CACTGTGGCACCGATCAAAGGTATGTCTGTTGACGACTTCAAGCTAATTGATAATGCTGACTTGGATGCGGAAAATGCTGATCTGGATGTAGAAAAAAGTGTCCTGGATACGGACAATGACGCATTAGATGATGAATTTGATGCGGAAAATGATGCCTTAGATGCGGAAAATGATGCATTAGATGCGGAAAACGGTGCCTTAGATGCAAAAAATGCTAATCTGGATACCGAAAATGCTGTCCTGGACGCGGAAAATTCTAATTTGTTCGCGGAAAATAAATCGGCACTGCAGTCGACAGCTTCTTTACACAGGCGAGTTAACCCAAAGTCATTAAACAGGGACGAAACCGAACAAATGTTGCGGGACTCTATCGAAATGTTTCATCTAAAAAACTTCATAAAGCCTAAAGATGAAGAATGCAAAAAGCGACCACCATCAGTAATAGTAATAGGTGTTCCAAAGAGCGGGACTAGAGAACTGATGGATTTTGTGCATCTCCATCCACATATTCAGATATTTCATAGTAAGGTCTATGAAATGTACTTCTTTGCAAAGCAGGAAATACAAGCAGTTAGTTCCTTAACTGAACGGATGCCGTGTAGCTTCTCTAATCAACTAACCATAATGAAAAATGCTTGGTACTTCCATATGAATGACGTCAACGTTCCAGAAAGAATTCATAAGTTCAATGCAAGTATTAGACTTATTCTTATGGTTAGGGAACCGATTGCACGTGCCTATTCCCATTACTCTTTCTTTAAAGACAAAGGAACAGGGAGTAACAAAACATTTGATGAAATGGTCATCAATAATTTAAAGAAGGAAAACCCGAAACTGCATGGTGTATTGAGTATGTCAATGTACGACGAAGACATGGAACGTTGGCTCAAAGTGTTCAATCGAAGCCAGATCCTTATCATTGAGCACAGCGAGTTTCAAAAAGACCCGGTCTCAGTTTTGAAAAGAGTTGAAAACTTTTTAGGCTTAGGGCATTATATCACTTCTGCTATGTTCACGTATAATGCAGAGACAGGGTTTCAGTGCATAAGGTCTAACCTTACCACAACGGGAATGAGTTGCTATGCAAGCGACAGAGGAAGACATCAGGATCCGATTTCTAGGGAAATCAAGGCAAAGTTAAAGACATTTTTTAAGCCGAAGAACAAAAGATTCTTTAAAATCATAAGAAAATCTTTTAATTGGTGACATATAGCGGGTGCCATTACGATCCTCAAAAAATTCTAAAGGCCACTATATCATTACGCAAACATGCCCTTGCAATAAACAGAGATTTTTGAGCTTTAAAAATTGAACAATTTTCAGCTAAAACATTTTGATATTTTTCTTAATTTTGCTCAAAACATAGATTGTGGGAACTCGTTAGAACCGCCTCGGCGAGGCGGTTCTAACGAGTACCCACCATCTATGTTTTGGAGCAAAGATAGGAAAAATAGGTATGCCCCTGCATACCCCAGTTTTGCTATATAAAAGTGGGGTTCAATGGGATATACATTACACGGACATGTTTTCCTGATGATTATTTTCCATATACCGTCGTGTAATGCAATCCCAGTTCAACTCAAATTTAATGCCAATCTCCATGGACCAATTCCCTTCTTCATTTGCAGTTCCTTAAATAATGCCTCGAAGTTACTGACTATAAGAAATTTGAAACCGGAAATGCCATGTCAAAGTCCAGATAGATGTTTTTTGTAAATCTTAAATCTTGCTGAAACATTGCATTTTTTTTCAAAATTAGCTCCAGCATGACCATCATTAGCAAAAATGAATTTTACACACACAACATTTGCCGCAATGTATTTTAGACTGACCTTTGAGGAAAAATCGAACTCGAGTTGAATTTTTGTGAATCTATGGAATTTCAGAAAAATGCCATAATTTCATGATTTTCGATAAATGTAATAAGAGCTGGTATACTCCAGTTCTTATGTTAGTTTTTGTAAATTTTGGGAATTAGCTCGAAAACACAGGAGACAGAATAAAGTTGTAATTTTGTGTTTTATTAATGTTCAATGTATCAACGGTGTATAACAAACAGTTCTTTGCAAAACAAGCATGTAGTAATTGGCATTATCCAAATTGTACATGTATATTCAAGTTCTCAATAATTTAATACTTTTGTAATTTCCGTAATAATGTAACGGGATAGTCTCCCTTGTAAAATACGTTGGTGCAACGTATTAGCGGCATATTAGCGGGTAGTAATATGCAAATTAGAAACTCGAAACTTTGTGATTAGAGTAAGTGTTAGGTATATAGCGCAGTAAACCACCCTTGGTGGATGAGCATGCTTTTCCACCGACGGGGTTTGCTGTGGCTTGGCTCGGCTGAAACGTTACATTTGGTGGCAGCAGTGGGATAATGACAACTGCCAGACCGGAGTTGCCTTACCCATGTAGTTCCCAGGCCAAGACTCGGGGCGAGTCTTCTCGGAGGGGGAAGTAATGTAACGGGATAGTCTCGGCTCGGCTGAACGTTACAATAATATTGTACTGGTAAACTCCAAGCATCGATTTTAAATATTTTTACGTCTTAACTCTGTAGTTGGAAAATCCTAACTGCTAGAACAAAATTTAAGAAACGTGAAATTCGAACAATAATTAAAAGGTTACGCCCCTAAACGTTCATGTATACATATTTTCAACCAATGAATTTTCCGTATTCACATGAGGTGCTCACTTCACAAAACTGTGAAAACAAACAACAGCAAAAATGGTTTCAGCGTGATTTGCATCTCAATGTTTTCAAATATGTTTGTACAACAGATTGAGAACTTAATAAGCATATTCTTTAATTCAGCTTACAGCTTCTTAACCGGCGTAATTGCCAAATCGTACATCAAAACATGCTAAAAGCCAGTCAATTAAAATAAGGAATTAAACACATGTTGCTTTGTTTTGAACATGTAAAGTAGAGTAAAGTTATCTTCATTGACTTAAAGTCCGAAAATTAAATATAAGGATGACGATTGCAGATTCTGCTCATCATTACAAACATTTTGATACCAAACAAGACTGATTTAAATACAAAATTGATTTATACACAAAGTATCAAAATCAGCATCATGATAACTGCCAAAACTGTTCACTGGGCTTTGGCATGACGTTTCCTTTTTAAATGTCTTGTAGTCTTGTACTTTGGGGCAATACCTAAAATAATACAAATAATACGGCTATTCTGCGTCCTTTGGGATGTCCATTAAATATGGGTTTAATTTGGGTGCCTTAACATTGCGATATATGGAAAATAATACAGTGGGCCAGAGTATATATACCCATTATACCCCACTTTTGTATAGTAAAACTGTGGTATACATGGGTATATGTATTTTTTCTGATTTTTGGTCCAAACAAAAATTGTGGGTACTCGTTAGAGCCGCCGATCCGTGTTTTGAGTGACAATAAACACTACTGATCAAAGGACTGTCATTTTGAGGTGATTATCTCATTATTTTCTAACATATGGTCCTCTGCAAATTCAAACAGAACTTAAGAACAAGAGTATTAACAATTTGTACAATATATACATACATTTTTTAAAAAAGTCTACGAAACAGAAAATGAGTAGATTTTGACATTGATAGAATAATGCACATGTGCTTAAGACATTCAGCTTAATTAAGGATTGAAATTCAGGTTTTAGCTTTCACTGCATGATGGAAAACATTAGTTGTTTGAATGTCTCCGAGAAGCCCGAAGTGAAAGCTAAAATCTGAATTTGAATACTTACATGTATATTTAAGAAATAGATCAGCTCTAGCAGTGAATTGTTGAGTAATAATTCACTGTTTGGAGGTCAGTTGTAAAGAAGATCAAATCACGAGCGCGTAGCGCGAGTGATTTATCTTCTTACAACTGACCGACAAACAGTGAATTATTATTCAACAATTCACGCACTTGAGCTGACCTATTTCGATTCTAACACACAATAAACGGCATAAATGTTGCTGAAAACGTCGATATCGTTCAGCTTTCCGCCATTGCATTGCAGATATCCCGCCAAATATTTGACTGTAATGCTGGTATTAACACACACTAATTACGTTTGTTGTGCGCTAAAACGACGTTTCACCGTCTAACGCTGCTTTGTGGGATAGCTGACGTCACAAATGCCGCAAAGTAACATCACGCTTATTCGCCCAGTGAAATTGTTGCACAATATAACACGTTTTTTTACCATTGGCTATATACGCGAGTTGTGTTAGAATTACCTTTTATATTATCAATCAAGTATCAGATTTTTTTTTAATTGCACATATCATCACCCATTTTCATGTTACTTGACATTAAATCTGACTTGACGTTATTTTGGAACAGCCAAAACGTCAAAATTTCGCGCTTAACGTCATAGCGATACGCGACCGACGTCACGCCAAGAGTAAACAAATAGCGTCACTGGCTGGTTTTGACGTCGCCCCGCCCATATGCGTGGCCTCTAGATCATGTGACTTAATGTTTTTCATTTAAGGATTGAAATTCAGATTTTAGCTTTCTCTGGATGATGAAAAACATTAGGCTGTTTTAATGTCAGTGAAGCCCGAAGGGCTTCTCGGAGACATTAAAACAGCTAATGTTTTTCATCATCCAGTGAAATCTGAATCTCAATACTTATATTTATCTGAATCTGAATTTCAATACTTATATTTATATTTTATATTATCAATCAAGTATCAGATTTTTAATTGCACATATCACCGCTCATTTTAATGTTATTTGATATTAAATCCGACTTAACGTAATTTTGGAACAGCCAAAACGTCAAATTTTCGCGCCTAACGTCATGACGATACGCGACCAACGTCACGACAACAAGAATAAACAAACAACGTCAATGGATGGGTTTTGACGTCGCCCCGCTCATAGGCGTGGCCTCTAGATCACGTGACTTAATGTTTTTCATTGGGAAATGAAGAACATCAAGAAAGATACTTTCTTCTAGGGCGATTGCAATAAAAATGTAAATATTGGGAAATGAAGAGCATCAAGAAAGATACTTTCATCTAGGGCGATTGCAATAAAAATGTAAATATTTATATACTGTCGATCGTAGTCTCTCCAAAAGTTAAGATATCTGTTGAGAGTTAATCTGAAACTGATAGAAATATCCTTATGTGCTTTAAACCTTATGCTTTAAAACGGGAATAAAAATTAAAACTGAGATCCTTTAAGAGCAGCGAACACATTAATGAGAAATATGATGGGCCATACCGCGGTTTCGACTATCAAAGTCTCGTCAGTGACACTTTAGATTTGGCAACAAGAAGCCAAAGAGAATTACTGAAATTTTGTAACTTTAGACAGGGTAGTCGATACAAAGACTAGTATTATCTAAATGTGACCAAATATATTAAACATTGGTTAGAAAATGAATCTAAACCGATAATAAATTTCTGATTTCTCAGAATATCCTCGCTGATCTCAAAGGACCAAAACGAAAATATAACCTGCACTATGGATGATGTACGGGGAGACTTTTTAGGGCCGCCACACGGCACAACACCAGCTGCAGTAATAGCAAATAACAATTAAAAATGAGATCCTTTAAGAGCAGCGAACACATTAATGAGAAATATGATGGGCCATACCGCGGTTTCGACTATCAAAGTCTCGTCAGTGACCCTTTAGATTTGGCAACAAGAGGCCAAAGAGAAAAAAGTTTTTAAATTAATAAATTGGGCTCAAATGAAAACAAGGCTAATAAGAGGGTATGCCTACAGAAAAAGGTTTTTAAATTAATAAATTGGGCTCAAATGAAAACAAGGCTAATAAGAGGGTATGCCTACAGAATGGGTTGTATCTAGGTTACTGATAGCACTAATGTACTAAAACTGGTAGCAAATTATTGTCAAGAGGACCATTATACATTATACTATTTTCAAAGGTGTGGCTAAATCAGACCCTTCTAATTACAGGCCTATTTCTATATTGCCAACTATATCGTAAATTTTCGAGCGACATGTAAATAAACACCTAATGGGATTCCTTAATAAACATAAACTTTTAAATGAAACCCAATCTGGATTCAGACCAAAGCATAGCTGCCAAACTGCTTTAATTAGGCTTATTGATACTTGGATGGAATGTATAGATAAAGGAGACATAATAGGTGCACTTTTCTTAGACTTTCGAAAGGCGTTCGATCTAGTTGATCATAG